>JAOWBW010002134.1:0-121787 GCA_026119855.1 Campanula takesimana | reverse complement strand
CTAAGAAAGATGAACCAGCTGCAGGAAATAAGGACAACGGAGGAGGAAACGGTGGAGGCCGTGGTAGGATGTACACCATGACCGCAAAGGCAGCTGGAGTAAATGCAGATCTTGTGGCAGGTACGATGCAGTTAAATTCTCGTAATGTTTATGTATTAGTAGATACTGGAGCTACTCATTCAGTAGTTAGTAATGCTGTGGCAAGGAAGTTAAAACTGCACCCAGAGAACTTAGAGATGCCTTTAGTAATAGATACACCTACTAAAGACGCTATCCCCATTACTACCTCTTATAGATACTGCACCTTAGGGATAGGAGGCACGAGCGTAAGTATCGACCTCATTGAACTAGATATGTCAGAATTCGACGTAATACTGGGAATGGATTGGTTGGCCTTGCATCAAGCTAACGTGAACTGTCAAGAGAAAATAGTGACGTTCCTTGGAGAAGAAGGTAAAGAATACAGATTTGTGGGTTCAAGGCCGAGGAGGAAGATAGGCTTAATCTCGGTGATGAAGTCCCGTAAAATGTTGAGGAAGGGATGTGTAGGATTCCTGGCATACATAGGTGAAACAGAAGAGAAGGGAGTAACCTTAGAGTCACTTGAAGTAGTGATGAATTTGAATTCAGATGTGTTTCCTGAGGATTTACCTGGTGTACCACCAGTAAGGGAAGTAGAGTTCTCCATCGAATTAGTACCAGAAACCACACCTATTTCGAGAACACCGTACAGGATGGCTCCAACAGAGTTGAAAGAACTAAAGGAGCAGTTGCAAGAACTGTTGGACAAGGGGTTGATTAGATCGAGTGTATCACCATGGGGTGCACCGGTGCTATTTGTGAAGAAGAAAGATGGATCTATGAGACTATTGACTATAGAGAATTGAATAAGGTGACGGTTAGGAACCAATACCCGCTGCCGAGAATTGATGATTTGTTTGATCAATTGAGGGGAGCCTGTTATTTTTCAAAGATTGATCTTAGATCCGGATATCATCAGCTGAAGGTCAAGGATGAAGATGTGGCGAAGACAACGTTTAGGACAAGGTATGAGCATTATAAGTTTGTCGTGATGCCATTTGGGTTAACAAACGCACCAGCTGCATTCATGGAGTTGATGAATAGAATATTTCAGGAGTACTTAGACAAATGTGTGATAGTATTCATTGATGATATTTTGGTGTACTCGAAGACAAAGGAGGAACATGCTGAACATTTGAGGATAGTACTAGAAATTTTGAGGAGACAAAAATTATACGCGAAGTTTAAGAAATGCGAATTCTGGTTGGAAAAAGTAGCATTTTTGGGACACGTAGTGTCGAAAGAGGGAATCTCAGTGGACCCGACGAAGGTGGAGGCAATAATGGATTGGGAAAGACCAGCTACAGTAACCGAAATAAGGAGTTTCTTGGGTTTAGGTGGTTACTATAGAAGGTTCGTAGAGGGATTTTCGAAGTTATCAGGACCATTGACGAAGCTGACGCATAAATCAGCCAAGTTCGTTTGGTCAGAAGAATGTGAGAAAAGCTTTCAAGAATTGAAGAATAGATTAGTATCTGCACCAGTATTAACACTACCGACAGGGACGGAATGTTTTGTTATCTACAGTGATGCGTCGTTGAAAGGACTAGGCTGTGTATTGATGCAAAATGAGAAGGTGATAGCTTATGCATCTAGGCAGTTGAAAGTGCATGAAAGGAATTACCCGACCCATGATTTGGAGTTAGCAGCAGTAGTGTTTGCCTTGAAAATTTGGAGACATTATCTGTATGGCGTGAAATGTCAGATTTTTACAGATCACAAGAGCCTTAAGTATATCTTCACGCAGAAGGAATTGAATATGAGACAACGGAGGTGGATAGAACTTCTCAAGGATTACTACTGTGAAATATTGTATCATCCTGGGAAAGCCAACAAGGTGGCAGATGCCTTAAGTAGGAAGAATCACGGAATGTTGGCTACGTTGATCTCTAAGGGGGTAAACATATGGAAGGATGTCAAGGAGATGAACTTGATAGTAAAAGTAAGTGGATATTTGGCTCGATTGACGTTACAACCTGCGTTGTTGAGCAGAATTAAGGAGGCATAAGAGTTAGATGGGGAGAGAGAAGCCCTAATCGGAAAAGGGCAAGCAAAGGATCTTCACATGGGTGAAGATGGAATTCTGAGATACCAAAAGAGAGTATGGGTGCCAAATAATGATGAAATTAAAAGAGAGATACTGAGAGAAGCTCATTGTTCGAAGTTCTCTGTACATCCGGGGAGTACCAAAATGTATAGGGATCTAAAGGAGTCATATTGGTGGAATAATATGAAGAATGATGTGGCAGAGTATGTGCATAGATGTTTGACATGTCAACAGGTTAAGATTAAACATCAGAAGCCAGCAGGGTTACTACAATCATTACCAATTCCCGAATGGAAGTGGGAGAATATTGCCATGGATTTTGTAAGTGGGTTGCCGAAGACGGCAGGGAAGTATGACGCCATATGGGTTATAGTAGATCGATTGACGAAGTCAGCACATTTTCTGGCAATCAAGAAGACTGATTCGTTGGAAAAGTTGGCCAAGTTGTATATCGACGAGATAGTAAGGTTGCATGGGATCCCGGTCACAATCGTGTCTGATCGAGATGCTAGGTTCACTTCGAAATTTTGGAACAGCCTACAAGAAGCATTGGGAACAGAATTGACCATGAGTAAGGCGTTTCATCCACAGACAGATGGGCAGTCGGAAAGGACTATCCAGACACTGGAAGACATACTGAGGGCTACTTCGTTAGATTGGCCAAATGCATGGGACGAACATTTACCGTTAGTGGAATTCGCATACAACAATAGCTTTCATGCCAGTATTGGGATGGCACCATATGAAGCATTGTATGGGAGGAAGTGTAGATCACCGGCTTGTTGGGACGAAGTTGGCGAGAGGAGGTTAAGTGGACCGAAACTTGTACAAGTCACGGCGGATAAGGTACAACAGATCCGGAAGTGGCTACAGACTGCACAGATTAGGCAGAAATCTTACGCAGACAATAGAAGGCGAGAACTGGAATTTCAGCCAGGGGATCGAGTATTCCTAAAGATATCGCCCACGAAGGGAGTTATGCATTTTGGGATTAAGGGAAAGTTAAGTCCACGATATGTGGGACCATTCGAAATTCTTGATAAGATCGGGGAAGTGGCTTATCGATTGGCGTTACCTCCGGTATTAGCTGGAGTGCATAATGTGTTCCATGTCTCCATGCTAAGGAAGTATATTCATGATCCGAGTCATGTGATAGAGTACAAGCAGTTAAGAGTTCGGGCAGATTTGACGTACGATGAACGACAACCAAGATCGTCGACAGAAAAGACGAGGTCGTAAGAAAGCGTACGGTTCCCTACGTAAAAGTGCAATGGAGCAATCACTCAGAAAGAGAAGCGACATGGGAACAAGAAAGTGAAATGCGTGAATTGTACCCGGACATCTTCTCGGATTAAGACATGTTAAAGTTTGAAGACAAACTTCTTTTAAGGGGGTAAGAATGTAATAACCGCAGTATTTTTTTTTATTATTTAATTATTTAATTAGTCACATTAAATTAATTAAATAATAATAAGAGTTATGGGACAGTTAATGAGTGGGCTGAAAAGAATGGGTTGGCCCGAAAGTTTTAATTAATAAACCCAACCCAATTAATAATCAATCCAAAGTATAAATACTTGAGTTAGTGAAATTTAGGTTATTCTTCTTTATCACAAAAAAAAAAAAAAAAAAAAAAACCCAAATCTACCCTAGCCGCCGACCGAAGGCAGTGAAGAGGAGGGAGGAGAGATTCCGCCATTGTTGTGAAGAAGTAATCCGTTCATTAGCAAGGTAATGACAAACCTCATCTTTTAAAATTTATTTCAAGGAATTTGGTTTAGTAGAACCTAAACTATGCATGAGTTAAGAATATGAATAATAGGGTTTTTTGCATGCTAGTGATTATTGGTAAAATTCTAAAGGTAAATTGATTTGATCTAATTGCTATGGAAAAATAATGATCTTCATGCTAGTTTTATTTTAAGTTTTATTTAATAATCACGATTGGAAGTGATTAGTATTATGCAATGCTTGAAGATTGAATAAATAAATATTTGAGGTTGAATTGGGTTATCAAAAAGAAGAAAATATGGATTTTTTTTCCTAATACTATTATTCGGCCGAATGGCCTCTATTTAATTGAGGATTATTTTGTTGATTTTAATGATTTGCGTTATTGATTTATGAATAAAATTGATGTTTGGGAATTTAGAAAAAGTTTAAAGAATTAGAAAGATTTATCAAAATCAATGAATCTTGATGAGGTATAATTCGGCTTTGGCTATATAATTTGGGTGTTGATTCTTGATTGAGAATGTTAAGAATTGGGACGGAAAGTTAGTATTTTCGTTAAGTTTATAATGAAAAGAAAACATAATCTTTAAGAGGGTTGTTAAAAAGTTAGAAAACTAACTTGAGAAACTAGAATATGTAATTGGAAGACCTTGGAAGTTAGAAAGTTAACGAGAAAGGAAGGGATTAAAATATTTCAGTTAGTTTCCTAACGAAAAAGGACTAAACTGAGAAAAGATAAAGCTAGAAGAATTAAAAAGGAAACCTTTGGAGTTAGAGGGGTCTAAGTGTTAAAAAGAAAACTTGGGGGACCTTTATGAATAAAACCAAAGTCAAAGGACCTTCCTGCTATTAATCCAAGGTTGAAGGACTAATTTGCAATTAAACTAAAGTTGAAGGACTAAATTGCAATTAATCCAAAGTTGAAGGACAATTTGCAATTAACCCAAGGTTGAGGGACCAATTGTAATTAACCCAAAGTTAGAGGACTTAATTACAATTATATTAAAGTTAAAGGACTGACTCGCAAATCAAAGTCAGGAACTTAAACGTAAGAAAAGAAGTAACAAAGTAAAGAAGTTAAAACACATCTCTAAGTTAACACAGTAGAAGTAGTTAACCATGTTGAGAGTACTAAAGTAAATTACTCGGTGCCTTGTAGATTTGCACAGAGGGAAGATTGCAAGGAAAAGCAATTCAGGTAAGGGATTACGTTCCTTACAGTATTTGAACTCCTGTTTATTGGAATTCTATATTCTTTCTATAAGTTAGCTATCAGTATGGCATGATAGTATTTGAATAAACTGCGCGTTATTGAACGTTCTTTTGAAAGAGTCTGTACTTAGTGATGTCCCCATTGATCTACTAAGTATCGAAGTTTGAAACTTGTTATCACATACTTGTACCTTGGTATGTTCTCATTTTAACTTGTAAGTTAACCACTTACTTGTTAGAGTGGCCAATGTCCAGTTATAAAAGACATTGATGGACAGTCCAGTTATAAAAGACATTGATGGACAGTCCAGTTAGAAAAGACTCGTCCTTAAACTAGGGATTGCATGAGTGATCACATGCCTTCTCTCAGGAATTTTCTGATTACAAGGATGATTCTAGACCCCGAGCATATATGTGTGGATACCATATATGTTACGACCCACACTATTGGCTGGAAAAGCTAGGTGTATAAATTGTACCTTTGGCATTGAGGTTATAATGTACGTTACCCTGGAATTGACGGAACTTGAATGAATCCCTTTGGATTGTAGTGCCATAATCCTTTGAAAGTAAAATCTTAAAAGTAATACGACTGTATTGTTCTGCAGTCTTGAATCAAAAGGTAACTGAACCTATCTTTGTAAAAGTTATTCATGGTATTCGTTCTGGTCGTCTCTCCTTAGTAACCGGAGAGGCCACGTATGAACTTACTGAGCATTCGTTCACTCACCCCTTCTCTATAAATTTTGTTTCAGGATTTAAGTAGAAGGGCAGGACAAGGAAAGTAGCCGTAGGAAGAACAGCAGATTGAAGATTCTTATTTAGTTGTTTTAAGAACGTTTATTTATTTTGGTGTAAGTTAAAGTACATTGATAGCTGGGGTTGTTTCCCTGCTAAGACAAGGTTTTAAGTTACGCTTCCGCATTTATTTTGAATTGATGATGTAATAAAGGGCCAGTTGTGAACCCTAATTGAGGTATTAATTATTGTTATTTAATGCCATTAAATGCTCAAGATACAGTAAGAAAATTCGGGGTGTTACAATGGTATCAGAGCGGAATCCCGGCCTTAAGGCTTGCGAGCTAGCCCGGGGGTACAATCTGGGTATTGATTGACCTTGCCAGGGATGGCAAGGGTTTGAGTGGGGGAGATTGTGATATCCTCCATCCCACATCGGAAATATGTGGGAATTGAGTGTGCTATATAGAAGGCCCATACACTCCTACTAAGCATCAAATCATCCATTGGACTTTTGGAGGCCTGTGATGGACTGTGGTTGACCCAATTGACGAGATGATTGATGGGCTAGTGTATGGTACCTATGTGGCGGGTCGGGTCTGCGGACTCGGGTCGTTACAACTGTAACACCCGAATTTTCTTACTGTATCTGAGCATTTAATGGCATTAAATAACAATAATTAATACCCCAATTTAGGGTTCACAACTGACCCTTTATTACATCATCAATTCAAAATAAATGCGGAAGCGTAACTTAAAAACTTGTCTTGGCAGGTAAACAACCCTAGCCGTCAATGTACTTTAACTTACACCAATTAAATAAGATTCTTAAAATAACTAAATAAGAATTCTTCAATCTGCCGTTCTTCCTACGGCTGCTCTCCTTCTCTTGCCCTTCTACTTAAATCCTGAAATAAAATTATAGAGAAGGGATGAGCGAACGAATGCTCAGTAAGTTCATACGTGGCCTCTCCGGTTACTAAGGAGAGACGACCAGAACAAATACTATGAATAACTTTTACAAGGATAGGTTCAGTTACTTTTGATTCAAGACTGCAGAACAATACAGCCGTGTTACTTTTAAGATTTTACTTTCAAAGGGTTATGGCACTACAATCCAAAGGGATTCATTCAAGTTCCATCAATTCCAAGGTAACGTACATTATAAACTCAATGCCAAAGGTACAATTTTGTACACCTAGCTTTTCCAAGCCATTAGTGTAGGTCGTAACATATATGGTATCCACACATATATGCTCGGGGTCTAGAATTATCCTTGTAATCAGACAATTCCTGAGAGAGGGCATGTGATCACTCATGCAATCCCTAGTTTAAGGACGAGTCTTTTCTAACTGGACTGTCCCGTCAATGTCTTTTCTAACTGGACATTGGCCACTCTAACAAGTAAGTGATTAACTTACAAGTTAGAATGAGAACATACTAAGGTACAAGTATGTGATAACAAATTTCAATCTTCGATACTTAGTAGATCAATGAGGACTTCACTAAGTAAGGATTCTTCCAAAAGAACGTTCAATAACGCGGAGTTTATTCAAATACTATCATGCCATACTGATAGTCTAACTTATAGAAAGAATATAGAATTCCAATAAACAGGAGTTCGAATAACAGTAAGGAACGTAATCCCTTACCTGAATTGCTTTTCCTTGCAATCTCCTCTCTGTGCAAATCTACAAGGCACCGAGTAATTTACTTTAGTACCCTCTTATAATGTTAACTACTTCTACTTAGTTAACTGAGAGATGCGTTTTTACTTCTTTACTTCGTTACTCTTTTCCTTACGTTTAGGTTCTGACTTGGATTTTGCGAGTCAGTCCTTTAACTTTAATATAATTGTAATTAAGTCCTCTAACTTTGGTTTAATTACAATTTGGTCCTTAACTTTGGATTAATTGCAAATTGGTCCTTCAACTTTGGGTTAATTGCAAATTGATCCTTCAACTTTGGATTAATTGCAAATTGGTCCTTTAACTTTGGATTAATTGCAGGAAGGTCCTTTGACTTTGATTTTGTTCATAAGGGTCCCCCAAGTTTCTTTTTTAGCTACTTAGACCCCTTTAACTTCAAGGGTTTCTCTTTTATTTCTTCTAACTTTAATTCTTTTCAGTTAAATCCTTTCTCGTTAGGAAACTAACTGAATCTTTTAATTTTTTTCCTCTCTTCGTTAACTTTCTAACTTTCAAGGTCTTCCAAGTATTTATTACATTCTCTCAAGTTAGTTTTCTAACTTTCCATCAACTCTCCTAAGGATCATGTTTTCTTTTCATTATAAATCTAACGAAATTACTAACTTTTCCGTCATAACTATTAACATCTTTAGTCAAGAATTAACACCCATATCATATGGCCTTTAGCCGAATTCTATAGCATCAATATTCATTGATTTGGTCCATTCTTCGTGTTCTTAATTTTCCTTGTAATTTCTAACATCAATCTATTCACAAATCAATAACAATAATCATTAAAATCAACAAACAAATTTCCCCATCTCATTTAGGTCATTCGGCCAAAACCTATTATGGGTGTAAACCCATATTTTTCTTCTTTTTGTTAAATCCTAATTAACCTCAATTCTTTATTTGATCACTTTCCATACAATTGTAAAATATGTATTCGTTTAAATTCATGATCATAGAATTAAATCTTAAAATCAATAAAAATATTTATGGTTAAGTATGAAAACCTTCATACTATCATAACATCTAGATCCAACATTTTACCCATTAAAATTCTCATATTTGATTTACTAGCATGCAAAAATCCTAATGTTTATTTCCTTTAAACATACGTAGATTAAGATTTACACATCCAAATTCAATGAAATAAATTTTAGAATGTGAGGTTTGACATCACCTTGACAATGATCGGATTAGACTTCCAAAAAGATCGAAAATTTCCACCCTCTTCTCCCTCTTGGCCTGCGGCCGCTTCTTGGTGGTGGGGGAAATTAGGGTTTTATTGTTTTGGTAATTTGGAATAAAAACCTAGGATTTACTAACTCAAGGTTTTTATATTCTTGGGTAATTGTTATTTGGGTTGGGTCTAATTAACTAAGTTCGGGCCAACCCAATTTTTCGGCCCACTCCTTAGTTAATCTATTAATTCTAATTTTTATTTAATTAAATTAATGTACCCAATTTAAAGTAATTAAATAAATAAAAAAAAAATTGCGGTTATTACATTCTTACCCCTTAAAAGAAGTTTGTCCTCAAACTTTGACCAGTCTTAATCCGAGAAGATGTCCGGGTACAATTCACGCATTTCACTTTTTAGCTCCCACGTCGCTTCTCTTCTGAGTGATTGCTCCATTGCACTTTCACATAGGGAACCGTACGTTTTCTTACGACCTCGTCTTTTCTGTCGACAATCTTGATTGGTCGTTCATCGTACGTCAAATCCGCCCGAACTCTTAACTGCTTGTACTCTATCACATGACTCGGATCATGAATATACTTCCTTAGCATGGAGACATGGAACACATTATGTACTCCAGCTAATACCGGCGGTAACGCCAATCGATAAGCCACTTCCCCGATCCTATCGAGAATTTCGAATGGTCCCACGTATCGTGGACTTAGCTTCCCTTTAATCCCGAAACGCATAACTCCCTTCATGGGCGATATCTTTAGGAATACTCGATCCCCTGGCTGAAATTCCAGTCCTCGCCTTCTGTTGTCTGCGTAAGATTTCTGCCTACTCTGTGCAGTCTGTAGCCACTTCCGAATCTGTTGTACCTTATCTGCCGTGACTTGTACAAGTTTCGGTCCACTTAACCTTCTCTCACCAACTTCGTCCCAACAAGCCGGTGATCTACACTTCCTCCCATACAATGCTTCATATGGTGCCACCCCAATACTTGCATGGAAGCTGTTGTTGTAGGCGAATTCCACTAACGGTAAATGCTCGTCCCACGCGTTTGGCCAATCTAACGAAGTAGCCTCAGCATGTCTTCTAGTGTCTGGATAGTCCTTTCCGACTGCCCATCTGTCTGTGGATGAAACGCCGTACTCATGGTCAATTCTGTTCCCAATGCTTCCTGTAGGCTGTTCCAAAATTTCGAAGTGAACCTAGCATCTCGATCAGACACGATTGTGACCGGGATTCCATGCAACCTTACTATCTCGTCGATATACAACTTGGCCAACTTTTCCAACGAATCAGTCTTCTTGATTGCCAGAAAATGTGCTGACTTCGTCAATCGATCTACTATAACCCATATGGCGTCATACTTCCCTGCCGTCTTCGGCAACCCACTTACAAATTCATAGCAATGTTCTCCCACTTCCACTCGGGAATTGGTAATGATTGCAGTAACCCTGCTGGCTTCTGATGCTCACTCTTAACTTATTGACACGTCAGACATTTATGCACATACTCTGCCACATGATTCTTCATATTATTCCACTAATATGACTCCTTTAGATCCCTATACATTTTAGTACTCCCAGGATGTACAGAGAACTTCGAGCAATGAGCTTCTCTCAGTATATCTCTCTTAATTTCATCATTATTTGGTACCCATACTCTCTTTTGGTATCTCAGAATTCCATCTTCGCCCATGTGAAGATCCTTTGCTTGCCCTTTTCCGATTAGAGCTTCTCCCCTCGTCTAGCTCTTGTGCCTCTTTAATTCTGCCCAACAATGCAGGTTGTAACGTCAATCGAGCCAAGTATCCGTTTACTTTTACTATCAATTTCATCTCCTTGACATCCTTCCATATGCTTACCCCCTTAGAGATCAACGTTGCCAACATTCTGTGACTCTTCCTACTTAAAGCATCTGCCCTTGTTGGCCTTCCCAGGATGATACAATATTTCACAGTCGTAGTCCTTGAGAAGTTTCTAGCCACCTCCGTTGTCTCATATTCAATTCCTTCTGCGTGAAGATATACTTAAGGCTCTTGTGATCTGTAAAAATCTGACATTTCACGCCATACAGATAATGTCTCCAAATTTTCAAAGCAAACACTACTGCTGCTAACTCCAAATCATGGGTCGGGTAATTCCTTTCATGTACTTTCAACTGCCTAGATGCATATGCTATCACCTTCTCATTTTGCATCAGTACACAGCCTAGTCCTTTCAACGACGCATCACTGTAGATAACAAAACCTTCCGTTCCTGTCGGTAGTGTTAATACTGGTGCAGATACTAATCTATTCTTCAATTCTTGGAAACTTTTCTCACACTCTTCTGACCAAACAAACTTGGCTGCCTTCTGCGTCAGCTTCGTCAATGGTCCTGATAACTTCGAAAATCCCTCTACGAACTTTCTATAGTAACCAGCTAAACCCAAGAAACTTCTTATTTCGGTTACTGTAGTCGGTCTTTCCCAATCCATTATTGCCTCTACCTTCGTCGGGTCCACAGAAATTCCCTCTTTCGACACTACGTGTCCCAAAAATGCTACTTTCTCCAGCCAGAATTCACATTTCTTAAACTTCGCGTATAATTTCTGTCTCCTCAAAATTTCTAACACTATCCTCAAATGTTTAGCATGTTCTTCCTTTATCTTCGAGTACCCCAAAATATCATCAATGAATACTATAACACATTTATCTAAGTACTCCTGAAATATCCTATTCATCAACTCCATGAATGTAGCTGGTGCGTTAGTTAATCCGAATGGCATCACGACAAACTCATAATGCCTATACCTTGTCCTAAACGCTGTCTTCGCCACATCTACATCCTTGACCCTCAGCTGATGATATCCAGATCTAAGATCAATCTTTGAAAAATAACAGGCTCCTCTCAATTTATTCTGAAAATGACAAATATTTTCTGATGAAATATATTTTATAATTCTCCTCTATTGTTATGAGTAACATTTTTTTAACATAACATAAGCTTTCTTCCTATTATGGCAGATGTTACTAAAATTGAATATGCAATATTAAATTACTATTTTGTTTATATAAAAGTATATTTAGTTGCTTTTAACTAAAAAGAATAGAACAATTTTCTATATATAAAAATTGATCAATATATACGCCAAATTGTTTGATACGACTTTAGCCAATTTCGGGACAAGCACAATCAATTTCATAGCAATCCAAATAAAAAATAAATTGATGACGCCACAGAAATTGGGGTCAAGGAATCGGATGGATATCTGGCTTTTGTCTCCGGTTCAACCTACAACACAACCAACAACACCGTTAAAGTCAAGGCTGGGTTTGACCCCAGTTTAGACCCTCGGGCGTGAGAATAAGAATCTCTTGAGGAACTAAGAACAAGGCTTGGAATGCCTTGGGAGAGAAAGTAGGGTTCTCTGTGTGTTTTAGTGTGTGTAGGGTAAGTTGGTCATACCTGAGAGAGGGATAAAGAGCTTATATATTACTCTTATTGTCTAGCAGTCTGACCATTAGTCCATGCAAAGGCTTTATCCACCAGGACACGTGTAGCCTTGGGATTGGTCGGCAGGTCGAACGGGACAGTCTGTGACCAGCGGATGTCGTGATGGGACAGGTTCAGTACGGAATAGAGTAGGTAGCCCAGAGAATACCATCGGGCATTTAATGCGATTGGATGAGTCAATACGGATCGCGTATCTTATGCAGGTATCGAGCTCGCCGAGGTGGCGACTTCGTCAGGAAGAGCTCTGGTCGGGAGTCCCGCTCGGATGGAGCCCAGCTCGTCTTGAGCCCCGTGTCAGATCCTGGTGTTCATTTGTCCTCGACGTCGCCTAGGAGGGGACGGGGTCGAACATACTTAAGTGAACTCAATCGCTCGTTAATGACACTGGTTTGATAACCCCCGGTTCACCCTTTGAGCCCGGTCCTCTTGTCGTGGGCTCTTCAGTTATGTTATTATAAAATGCAAGTCATGTACGGAGTAAACCTCATGTTAATTTTAATATGTACTCTATTGTCCCGATATAAGTTCATTGGTTGGGTTTGCACGCTTATATAATGCAAAACGAATAAGTAAAGGGCAATGCTAGGGGTACAAAGGATTTTACAAAATGAAAGATACAAAATGAGGTGACGATATTTTATTGGTTGCATTGATAGTGGACCCGGCACACTGTAATTAAAAACACCAACAAAATCATGACACATCATTTTGTAAGCCCAATTTTGAGGCACTTTTTTTTTACTTTATATTTACCCATAAGTAAATTAAGAACAAAATAGACATAATTATTCAAACTTTGATGAATTCTCCCTTTGATCCCGTTCAAACTTTAAAAAAAAAATTGGGTTCAAGAATTAAGAAAAAGGTGATGTGTTGTGAGTGTAAATGTTTTGGTAGGAAAGAGAAAATGAGGTAGAGAATTGTTTGTGGGTACTTGTTGTGAGTATGACATGTATGACCCATAAATAAAAAAATATAAATTTTTTTTTAAAGATTTTAAAGTTTAAAATGTAACACCCGAAATGAAAAATTTTAAATCTTAAAATGGGACGGTGGAAGTAATTATTTTGAATGCAACATAAGCGACGGTAGTTAACAGTGTCATGTGGAAATATTAGTTGGGGATGGAGTAGGGGCCACGGGAAACCCATCAGGTATATATCTACTCTTCTCTATCGCTGTCAAACTCCAAACATAAGCTTCATGGCCCCTCTCACCTGATTTTTCAACTTTAGTTATTAGCACATCCTCTTTCTCTCTGGGTCTTACTCTTACCTTCTCCATTCAATTATCAATTTATGATCCGTATCATAAAAAATAACACAAAAGATGACATATTATTATAAATATATATTTGCTCCTCACCTCTATCCCCATTTAATGTGCAAACTCTTTTTTTTTTTTTTTTTTTTTTTTTTGAGGTTGTTATTGATAAGTCAAGCATCATAATAACATTTTGATAATTATTCTATTTATTTTATCCCAATTATCACAGTAGCGAACCTAAGATTTTTTTTGTAAATGGGGGCAAAAATGGTATAAGAGGGCAAAAAATTGTTAGTGTATTTTTTCTTTTACATCTGGGGAGCAAAGTTTACTAAAATAAACTAGCACCAATAATTTTTACAAAAAATTGCACTTATAATTTCCTTTTTTTTTGTAACGTGGCCTCCAGTGGCGGACCTAGGATTTCTAAACACGGTGCACAATTTCACTGCATGACTTCATACTAAAATTTTCCGTAATGTGATTACATTATAATACATAATTTCAAATACAATTGTCTCATACGGAGAACCAATACAAATATCTAAATCAAATTTGTCCCTTACGCGTTTTCATACGTTGAAAACGTTTAATATCATTCTCCATGACTTTTCTAAGCAAATCTTTTTAGTGAAACTTACAAGACAAATTATACTAAAGTACACACTTTCAAAGATTTTGGTATGATCAATTGTTTTTTAAAAAACAAATAAACTCTCGTTAAAAAAAAAAACAAACAAATAAACTCTAAAAATTTTGGTACAATTAATATAACTATTGACTTAAATTGAAAAGGCAAAAATTTGAAAGAGAAAATAGGATTTAAAGGAGACCAGATCTCCTGTACCCATCCGGTGTGCCATCCATGTGCCCAAAGTGATCCGGCCGTTAATATGTTTGAATAATATTTAATAAAATGTTAATCTTAAAAACTGTGAGCCGTTGGATCACTTTGAGCACATGGAGTGGCACACCGGATGGGTACAGAAGATCTGCTCATGAGGGAGTGAGAAGCACAACATAAAAATTAAAGTAACCAATGCTCAACAAGGTTTGAACATAAGACCTATGGAAACAACTTATGACTCCTATCCACCTATGCTACTGTCAATCTTGTAAAATTATGCAGGTACACATCTAATATACATATATAAAAAATAAAAAAAATTAAATGAAATTTTAAGTTGACCAGGTGCACGTGCACCCCTCCCACTATGGGAGGTCCGCCCCCGGTGGCCGCGGTCCCCAAAGCACACTACCTAGGTTTGCACCTGAATTATCATCCTTACATACTCATCCATTCCATTTGAAAGTTACAAATTCTTTTGGACGCAGAAATTAAAAAATGAATATATATATGTATATGAATTGCGAGTGACTAAGTGAGTGAAAAATTGTGCGAATATAAGAGCATGTGTAATGGTGAGCGAATTTTTCATTCATATTATTAGAGCAATAAAAAAGACTTGATGAGGAAAGAAAGCAATTACAAAAACACAGATTTACGTGGTTCACTAACTTGGCTATATACACGGGCGTATGGAGAATATATTACTATCACTTGGCAATCACAGATACAAATCTCACTAATGTAGTTGCATGGATTATTGATCACAATAATTCATGTCTGTGCAAACCCTAGATCTAGAATTACAGATTTTGAACTTCTGTCCAACTTTTTGAACTTCTTGAATTACTCTCTAGTTCTAGTTCTAGTTTACAAGTTAATTATTATACTAGGGAAATAGTTGTATTTATAGTCACATAAATAACTAAAAACCCAAAAGAAAAAAAAAAATCATATTTCTTGTGTACAAAGTAATTCTATTCTCATTAGGAAATAAATTTCCTAATTCTGAACAATTCCTTTACCAATAAGAAACCTAATTAAACTTTAATCCTTGTACCAAAAGGATTCCTTTTACTTGGAGAGAAAGCAATTTTATTCTCATAAGGACACCACAATCCTTATTATTGAATAAATCCTTAATCTCTTTCCAAAAAGAATTCACAATTCTCAGTCCCAGAAATTACCGAACTTGTTACGGACTTATCCTTAACCAATATGCATATTGATTCAAAGGCATATTTCAACACATATAGTGAGCGAATCTGATGCTTGAGCGAAATTTGCTTACAAAAACAGGCATACTACTAGTGAGCGAATTTATGGTTCATTAAAATATTTTTATTAATAAAAAAAATAAAATTCTAAAATCAGTATTTGTACTTTATAAGATTCATGATATCAGTTATTATTTAAATTAGTTTTTTATTAGTCCACATTATAAGGAAAAAAATTACACTTTTATGGTAATACCGTAATTACAAATCGATCTTTGTAAACACACGCTCATAAATAAATGTAAATTCTGATACTTAAAACGTTACATGCTTGAAAATAATACCTTAAATATAACATACATATAACAACATAAGTGTGCGTAACATAAACAATATTGAGCTCTATTTGTAGGTAATAAAAAATTATGAATGCTTTTTATAATTAGCATAAACGACTTCATTTTAGATAAATCAAAATTAATAAATAAATATTTACTCTGTTTTGAATAATACTAGGGGCACAAAAAACTCACAAAATCTTGCTCACAAAATCCTAGGTGTAATGATTTTATTGGTGTTTTAATTAGAGTGTGGCCATTATCGATGCAACCAATAAAATATTGTCACCTCATCTTGTGATCAAGATTTTGCGACCCTATTTTGTGCCCCTAGCATTGCTCATCCGTTTTTGGTTCACTCTCATTTTCGCTCATGATTTCGCTCAAATGTGAGCGAAACAGTTTCACTCAGGGGTTTGAGCGAAAAATTGCTCACATTACAGCAGTTGAACCAATTTTCGCTCACCAATTTGTAAAGGATATCACATGGTACACAGTTTAAAAATAGGGTATGAATTTCAAACTAGGTCCAAAATTTAAGTTTGTGAGTATAACAAGTGGGATATGATAAATAAAAAAAAACTAATAAAGTTGTGACACTTTAAGAACTAAGAGCATCCACAATGGGAGCTTTTTTAGAGCTCTTTATTTTTGTGAAAAAGCTCATGAAAGCCTTTTGCCATTGTGGAGTTCCTTAAAAAGCTCCTTAGTAAAAAGCAACTCCTTCTACAAGGAGCTCTCTCTAAGAGCTATTTCCATTAAATTTAACCAAATCCCCATGTTGACCATTAAATATTAAACAAAAATTATTTATTTATTCTTTTATTTTGCATATAATTTCACTAACTCCCTTATGTGAAATTGTTCCTATTTCCAAATAAAACATTAATGTTGATGTGGGGGGCCATAAAAAAGTTTGTGAAAAAGCTCTACCATTGTAGAAAAAGCTTGAGGTTTTTATTTATTGACTAGGAGATGATGTAGCATATTGAAAACACAAAAAAACTATTTGAAAGAGCTCTACCATTGTGGATGCTCTAAGGGCTCGTTTGGTAGCTTGATAGGATTAGCCCGTATTAATAGTCGAAAGATTATTAATCGGAGGATTAATTACAACACCCTTTTTTATGGGTAAATATGAAGGGGTTAGAGGGGATAACATTTGATAAGAAGCTTATTTGAATTGTACGTAGGATTAATAATCGGAGTGCATTTAGTCTACCAAATACCAAGATTATTGGGTTGATAATCATATCCAGCTCTAATCAGACTACCAAACGAGCCCTAAGGTTTCCAATGAAACTCACAATAGGGATACAAGGAACTTCCAAATGAACGGAGGGAATACATAAATTGCGGTTTCAATTGCAAATCATATCTCATTTATCGTACTCATGATCTATATTTCAGTAATTAATAAGCTACTGAATACAAAGCGCTCACTTACGATGTAAATCACAAAAATACCACCGCATGTCTTCTATGGCCAGACATTACTACCCTCCCCATTCCCCATAATGAACAAAAAATAACAAAAAAATCACCGGGCGTCTTTTATGTGACATCAAATCTAATCGATTGATTTATCTTTATCTAAAGGTGGTTGTTGGTTCCTAAATTTCTATTTTACTTAGGTTCTCATTAGAGTAAGACTCTCTCTCTCTCTCTCTCTCTCTCTATATATATATATATATATATATATATATATATATATATACATGCATATATACACATGTATATATATTCATTCTTTATATCTCGTGCTCAACAGTATGTGTGCACATTGAGTTGGAAGAAAACAATGACATCCGAAGCAATTTTTTTTCTAATTATTCGCCAATGTTAGCCAAGAAAAAATCTCAATCGAACATTCTCTAATGGTCAATAACTTATTACGCCTATATACTTCTCCAATTATAATTTCTTGGACACTACAGCATTCACAAAGTCTCTTAGTGGAAAATATTTGGCGTTGAAAATATAACAAATTAAAAAAATTGGATCGGTAATGAGTGCGCAACCAAGCATGACAACATGAAGTAATACAAACAATACACAAAAGATCTTAAGGCAATTGAGAGAAGGCAGAAGCTCTCGACGAATGAGAGAAACATTTTCAAAACACTTAGGAGCTTTTCAAAACACATGAAGTAATACCTGCAGATGATATTTTAGGGGGCATATAAGTCATTTTGCCAAGCATTATATGTCAAAATTTGTAATACACCACCTCGCCCTTGATAAAGTCTGATTTTCCACCTTAAAATCAATTAGTTTAAGTAGTGTAGCCTATGATCATTATATGTTATACGCAAGACTAGTTTGTTCCTGATTTGAGATAATATTCTCTTACACACCCCCTCACATGTAGCTGGGCTTGCCAAACACTTACAAGGTGAACTGGATGGTGGGGTTGTCATGGGTGGCGTGGAGGGTTCATTATGAGCCTTTGGGCCAGCACGTGTAGAGAGCTAACCCTGATACCATGATAAAGTCTAAAGTTCTACTTTAAAACTAATTGGTGTTAAGGGGGTAGCCCATGATTATTATATGTTTTATGCAAGGCTAGTTTTTTCCCGATGTGGGATTATGTTGTCTTACATTCCATCCCTTTATTCGATGTCTACCCCACGTTGTGCAAGAGATCTTGAGGAGTTTATAGATCCGGGATTTAAAGAGGGAGTAATAATTTTGAAGGGTGGCAACAGTAGTGTTGGGTTCTAAATGGAGGTTGCGTTGCTAATAGAGGTGATGGTGGTGTTAGTGTTGATAGAGAGGGAAGTATCAATGCAATTTATATTTATTATAATATTCGTATTTGAAAAAACTTTTCAATTTTGTTAGTGTAATACCCCATTTCGAGATGGTTAGGTATGGGAGTTTAGTGTTATAAGCCTACAAAGCTACTATTGAGCGTCAATAACCCTCATAAAATTTTGGTGGGTATGTGGTAAGCCAAGTTGATTCAAATTATTTGTGCCTAGTGGACTAGTGCGTGGTGCTTGTGTAGGTGATCAGTTTTTTTTTTTTTTTTTTTTTTTTTTGCTCAGGTCGTTACAAATGGTATAAAGGCAGAACTCCAGGCTAAAGGCTTGCGAGCTCGCCTGGGGGACGATTCTAGTAGACCTATGTGCTTTGTTGGAGAAAATAAGGATTTAAGTGGGGTTGTTTTGTTATAGCTAGGTGCGAGAATTTAGTGTGTTATTTATAAGCTTACAAAGCTACTATTAAACACAAATAATACCTATGACTTTTGAGTGGGAGGCTTGTCATAAATCAAGTGGATACACGTTGTTTGTGCTCGGTGACTAGTGCATGGTGCTCGTGTAGCGAACAAAATCTTTCGGGCTCGGGTCGTTACAGTTAGGCGTTGTTAAATTCCCTAGCGAAAGAATTAACAATTCATTACTTTTTGTGGCTCGCATGAGCCATGAATTTTGTTAAAAAGGTGAACAATTTGTTACTTTCTTATACTACAGTACACCTATTTAACGAACTTAGGGATCAAGTACTTACAAAGACAAACTGAATAATCAATCGAAAAACATGTAAAACTCAATTAACTAAATGCAATTATCCCTTCTTTCTTTAAAAGTTCAAGTTATTAGCGTCATAAGTGGTGTAAGATCAGTTGCATATATGCAGTTTTATTTTCAAGTTATATTTGTTTTTATTCATCTTTAAATAAGCTCTCTTTTACATATTTTTCTTTGGCGAGATTGTACATAGTAGTGGAGTACATGAAGGAGACAATCACTCATGCATGGTCAACTTTTGTACCGCTTATTATAGGACAGAGAGAGTATTAAGGATATAGTCAGGATTTGGATTTAAGGGAGTCAAGATTAGTAACCGACGTCACACAAAAATCACGGGCTATATATGACTAAGTTTTGAGTAGGTTCTACGAATTATTTTATCTTTAGTACTCTATTTGAAAGAAAAAAAAACTCACAATCTATTTTTATTTATCGATAAAAGAAAAAAAAATCACATTTCTAGAGAACAATTATGATCATATAGTACTACCTCTGTCCCTAAATGAGTGTCCAAATTTTATTTTAAGGGACACTGAAAATCTCAATTTTTTGAATAATTTGGTAACAACGATTCATATATAATCTTGTAATCTCCTTTCCAAACCTTTAGTTTTGCACGTATAAAGAAACCGGTGAAAAAAAATTCGAAAAAAAAAGTTTAGGGAGAAAGTTATGTTAAAAAAAGACACTCATTTAGGGACAAAAATTTCTTGAAAATGGACACTCATTTAAGTACAGAGGGAGTACAATTTTTATGCATCATGGAGTAACTTAAGAAAATATAAGTAATTCAAATAAAACTAATAAAAACATTGACGTTGTCAAATGAATTAGATTAGATATTGAATTCATCAAGTCAGATTGGATTATGAAAAACAAAACTTGAACTTATTAAATGAGGGGTGAGTACCAATCTTAACTAACTTCAATTTTTTTTTAAGTAAAATACATAATTTTAGTTCCTAACTTTACAATATAACCAAAAAAAAAAAAAAAAAAAAAAAAACTTTACAATATAACCTTTCATTTTAAAAGTACTCTATTTGAGACAGTCCAACAATCTTCCTCCTCGAGCCTAAGGAATGACCGAATTTATTCTTTGATCTAGAGCAATTTGTTCATTCATTTGATGCGGGATATATTATAAAATTCAACTGATCTAAAATATACTCATTTTTTAACTTTAGAGGGCTATTTTGAATTCCCCTAATTTCAGGGGGTCAAAGTTGCACAAAAGTAATACTCTGTATAGAACTATTTGTATGCTCAAGTCGTCATAAATCTCTTATACAATAGAAATCAGAAATAACTGTTTTATAAAGAGGGGCTGAGATTTACTTTCACAAAATTGATCTAACGGCCTGTGTTAATCCTATCATCAACTGCTTTAAAAAAGCCTTCCCACTCTCCACCATTATAAACCGGCCAACAATCCCTCAAACAAGTCATTTCTATCCTAATCCCTAACTTCTCCAATCGTTTGTGTATGTGAATTGTTTTTTGCTCTTTCAGGGATTTAGGTTTGGAGTAGATATGATGAAGTCGGTGGTGAAGTTCCAATTGTAAAAGAGGGCTTTTCAAACAAAGAGAAATCGATGGCGAGTGTCGGCATCGAAGCTGCGGGAGGTGTTGTTCCCGTCACATGGGCTTGCGACGACATGTTTAAGCTCCGGCGGAAGGTCGACGGTGTAACGCAAGACTGCACTTCTCTCTCCGCTCTCCGTTCATTGATATCTCTCTCTAACTCTGGAAGCGCTCAGTTTTTGTTTTCTAGGGTTTAGTTTTCCATCTTTGGTAGTAACATTATGTTCAGTCATAATCATCAATTCTGAATTTGATGGAGCTAGGGTGAGGCTTCGGATTCTCTCAAGGTATGCTCTTCCCTCTTCACTCTCACTTTTGTGACTTTACTGTTTCAAATTTTCATTGGTTGCTCATTTTGATTTTGTTTGGTTTCACAATTGGATAGGGAGGTGATGGTGACACCAGTAAATACAGTAGGACAACTAATTCTAACGGCTACGCTAATGACGTCGACTTTTGCTCGCCAGAATAGCTTTTCTGTTCTTTTGACTTTGTAACTCATTTGAGCTTCACATTTTGGGACATATGAAGCGAAGCCAGCGTGAGAGAGTTGTGTCCCTTTCCAGGGCATTGTCGGCGGCAGCCATTGTTAATGTAAGAATGTTTTTCACTGTAATTGAATTCCTTACTTTCATCAGTTTCAAAAAAGGCGTAAATATAATTTGGGATTAGAATTGGCTTTTTGTTCTTGAGTTCATCTTTTGCAATAACTTTTTAAAAAAAAAATGTTTTGCAATCTTTTTCTTTATCTCACAATGTCATTTGGTCTGAGAAAAGAGAAAGATTGAAAGGTGATTTTTTTTTATTTAGTAATTTATATACCCCCACCCAACTACAAACGCATACTTTACACCAAAAGTACTAAGGGCTTCTCTTTAATATTTTTGAAATTAACTATCATGAGTATTTAAACCAGGTTGGTCTCTCTAGATTGTGCCAAATCCCATCTTACAAAAGGTACTTCTTTCTTCGGTATGGTCAGTTTAATTAAAGTTTAAATCCTGTTTTAGTATTGAAAGTTTGCATTCATAAATTTGTGTCTATTTCTATCTGTATCTCTATATCTCCATTTATGCAAATGTATTTAGTGTTTGTTTACGGGTATTTTTTTGCAGTATGTAATGTACACATCCGCCTTTAGTGTTTGTAAGGTTACTGCCATGCGTTCATCACTCTCCCCAGTGAACATGCAGTTCCAATTCTCCGGAAGCAACTGTAATATGACTGATCGATGAGGCCGGTGCCCCCATTATTCACAAATATTTGTCTGAATACTAATTTGGATTATCTTTTCTATTATGATTAATAGAAAAGACTTTTGCTTTACCTAAACTCGATTTTTTTTTTAAGTCTGAAGTATATTTTTGTGAGAAGGAAAAGGGGAAGGGATTAGAGGAGAAAACCGAGAATTTGTATGTACTTTACTACTACTTTATATGTGAAAAATGGTTTGGCAATTTTGCATAGTCTTACCCTCATAGATGATAATTTAATTATTGTTGATTTATGCAACAATGTAGGCAGCATGCGCAATTGTAATGCTTACATTCTGGCTTTTACAAAAAAAAGAGGGAGGACTGCATATTATACATTGCGACTTTGATTAGTAGGAACCGAAAGCACCAACTTCTTTAGAAACTTCTGTTCAATAGATATGTAACTTTTTTTGGGTTGGTAGTATGTGGGTGGGTGGTGTTACACATAAGAGAGTACTAAATTGGGTTGTAAAATACTCCATATGAAAAAGAGGAAAGTGAAAGTGGGGGTGGGGGGGGGGTGGGGTGGGGTGGGTGGGGGTGACGAGGAAGATGAAAATTAGTGGGGTTGGGTTACGGATGAAGAATATTTGAATTATAGTATGTTCTTTTTTCTTTATACTGTCACCGTGAAAGAGGAAAGTGTGTGGGGTTGGGGTTACGGGATGAAAAAATTTGAATTAAAGGATGTTCTTTCCATTTCCATACTGTCACCGTGCCATCGGCACGGGTAGGAGTACTAGTCTATATTACAATAGGAGTCATGAATAACCAACTCATAAAGAGAGGTCAGGATCAATTCTCAACCACCATAAAGAGTAGCTAAGATTTAATGTTGTAATATTTATACCCTAATCAACTACACACGATCACTCCTCAAATCCGAAATCAACTGCCACGCCTTCCTCAAATCAAGAAACGAAAGATCGAATTCTTTCTCCTAACCTAACCAGTTTCGACGAACGGCTATACTCGCCTTATCAGTTACGCAATGACGATAGGGTAGAACCAAGGCTGTTCATCAGGATATGGAGAGCATAAATGTTGCTTAAGAAGGTATTTTAGACTTGGATTGTAAAGATTTTGCATTATATAACTCTTAACCCCAATTCTTTGGGATTTTTTTTTTTCTTTTTAAGAGAGAGTATTCATTGTTCAAGTTACTACATGTAGAATCTTTATGGAGAGTAGTTGGGGGGGGGGGGGGGGGAATTCTACAGATGGTTCTCTATGTATTCATTGTTTTGATTCTTTTCATGCGTATGTTGTATGTGAAGTAATAATAGTGTTCTAAACCAATATTCAGACAATTGATTTGCGATGTTATTTATGTTGAATTTGATTCTATTTCTTCGATATCACCATATTTCTTTGATCGTGTGTCTCTCCAAACCATCCTCGATAACACTAACAGCAATAATAGAAAAAGTACTATAAAGCACTAGCAGATTTTAACAAAGTTTATTGGTAAGGTTCCTAATAATAGTGATAGCTAGCAGTAATGTTCGTTTGTACTGCACACAAAGTCGTCTGTCACCGTGCCACCGGCACGGGCACGAATACTAGTCTATATTACAATAGGAAGCAGGAATAACTGAATCATAAAGAGAGGTCAGGA
Source organism: Campanula takesimana (assembly GCA_026119855.1). NCBI lineage: Eukaryota > Viridiplantae > Streptophyta > Magnoliopsida > Asterales > Campanulaceae > Campanula > Campanula takesimana. The sequence goes on along the minus strand of JAOWBW010002134.1, from coordinate 97,930 downwards.
TCTTTTCTCAACCACCGTAAAGGGTGGTTAGGATTCACTCATCTCACCCACGGCAGTTCACGGCGCAACAGCGAACCCCCACACCGTATTGGCGCTTTTGAAGAACGGGAGTTATTCCAGTCCACAAAACCAGTGGCATGGGCAAATCGCTTAAAAAATTTGGTGGGCAGTTTCTGAAATCGGAACTGAAGCTCTTCCTCTCCATCATTTAAAGGCAAAATTAGGGTTTTAGTTTTTTACTGCTGTTTTGACATTCCTTATTTTGACAAACGTTGTTGATTGGCTGTCGACCGGTACTTGGCCGCTGAACAAGTTCTTCAAAAGTTTCAAAAGGTATTGTCTTTCGTGAACATTATCGAATTTCATTTTCCGTAGACATTTCGATTTGGGTTTTGATTTTTGTTTCCAGCAAAAAAGAAGAAGGCTTTGCATTTTCCGTCCAGCTTCCAAGGGTTTGCACGATTTCTTCAATACTCCAACAATCGTTCATTCAGTTGATGAGAGAGGGAGACGCGACTGTCGACATGAGAAAGAGACTATTCTCCCCTACTGCACCTGTTGGTCCCAAAGGGCAACAAGGGTATGAAAAATGCTAGGGGGGGGGTGAATAGCGTTTTAAAATTCTTTTCAAACCCTTTGCAAATCAATGGCTTATGCGCACAGTTCTCAAATAAGCTAAGTATAGCGCGCAGAGAGAGAGAGTGTGAAATGCACAACGGAAGTTTAAGCAGCACCTGTGCAGGAAAAAGCTGCGCAGAGATAAAAACGCACGCGCTAAGTTTTGGCTTAAAGTGTTGGATAAAATGTTCTAAGGCAATAAGCAATAACAAGCACAGCAGCAAAGTAGCAATCTAAAAGATCAAACAAAGCAGTAATTCAGAAATGATTAAGCAGGAAGTAAATAGCGAGAATAATGAACAAGCTATTTGGAGAGGTTCGATCAATGGAAGATCTACATCCTCTACCAAGATGGTTAGTCTTGTATTTCTAATGGAGATCTTATTATATGAGAGAGTTACAAGATACAATAATGAAACACAAACTATCTCAAAGATCTATAATCTATGAAGAACAAATCCTAGACTAAACCGGTGTATCTCAAGAAGTAAGATCTAAATGATTGAAGCTTCAAGAGGTGTGTGTGTGTTCAGAAATTCTGGGCTCTATGAATCTATGAGATGAAGAGCACGAAGAATTCTGGTGATTTAAGGCTTAGGATCTGGGCAGGAGTTTGAAGGTATGAAGGTTTGAAGGTTGATCTTGAATCTGGGAATAGTAAGCAGCAATCTTCAGAACTTCAGTGATACTTATGAAAGCACAAACTCTAGCAACTTGGAAATGAAGATGAGCAGGCTATTTATAGCAGAGAGCTTAAAACTAGCCGTTGGAGCTCTGAGCAAGGACGCTGAGCTGTCACACTGTGATTGGTGCGCAGGTGTCCTTTATAGCCGTTTGGGCTCTGATCAAAGTTGATGACCTGGCACAATATGATTGGTGCGCAGGTGATATAGAGCCGTTGGAGACTGAGCATGAAGACCAAATTCAAAATCTTCTTCTAGAAGGTTGACAGCTGTCTTCATTTAAAATATTTCTCTTAAGCGCGTCTCCACCGTTGGATCTGCTGAGTGTGCTTGCTTTGTCGTATCTGCACACCTCAGCACTTTTGAAAGCGTACATCTTCAAAGCGTTTTCCGAGTTAGGTGATCTGAATGTATTGAACTGAGGAAGAATGCTGCGCAGGATATACCTGCGCAGTGGTGTCCTGCGCAGAGTAGTCCTGCGCAGTGACCACTGACACTTGGATCTTCATTCCTTTTCGCTCCAAGTCCTCTATTCTAAGCCTAAACTATAAAATGGACTAAGCTAGAAATTGAAGTTATAAAACTTCTTACATAGGGTCCTAAAGTCCATAAAATATTAATAGGTGATGGTATCAATCAATTCTAACAAGTAGGAGGGTTAAGAAGTAAGCATACCCAACAATCTCCCCTAAATGATTGATGCCATTACCTACTATAACAAAGGCAATTCATTGTACTTGATAATAGCATGTCCATAAATATGTGAATGGCAAATCATGCCTCAAGTCAATGCACACACTAGCCAATGTCATAGATTTCTAGTCTAGCCAAAAGATTAGCTTACGAAAAGGGAAAGACAGAAATATCATTCAGCGCATACAAATAATATGAGTTTTAGCTTTAAGTATGCGTTCAAACTGAATGTTTAAACATTATGCGTTGAGAATATGAGCAGTTAAGATTATGCGCATGTGTTGAAATACTGCAATCATTGTTCCACAAACAAAGAGTTTGAATTGAACAAGGTTTTGGAAACACGTGATGCGATTTTTCTCATTAAAACTTGAAGAGTAAAGAGTTGCAGATTACAAGTTTGAATAAGAAAACAAAATGCGCACAAAAAGAAATACTTTGCGCAAAAATAAAAAAATTACATAGAGCCTAGTCTATGTTGATCCGGTGCAGGCTTCGCACAGCTCATTCTGCAAACTGTTGAACTTATTCATAAGTTCAATCTTCAGTTCTTGAAATCTTTCTCTGAACGCCACAGCCTCACCGACATAGGTAGCCATTCCTCTGCGCATATCTCTGTTGTCTTCTCGCAGCTCTAGGAAGTTGACTCTGTACTGCACTTGATGTCCCGTCATCTGGTTGAAATATGACTGCTCAGCAGCTTCAATAGTGTTGATGATGGTGGCCTGCGTTGCTTCGAGTCTTTGGTCAGTGTGGAGGCGCTGAGTGTTCACGCTGGCTTGAATATCGAACATGGCTTGGTCCATCCTAGCGTAGAACCCATCAGCGAAATCAGTCATCGCTTCAGTTATGCACTCCCTGACACTTTCCATATTAAGCGAATTGGCATGCGCGGGACCACCTTGTTCCAATCTCTCCAACATCATTGCTTCCCTGCAAACCCTTCATGGAACCCATCGGCCAAGCTCTTGCACAGACTCTTAAGCAGTCCTATAAACCCATCATTGATAGCGGTATAGGTGCAGACGTTTTCAAGCATCCCAGCTATTGACTTTAATGATTCCAGGACCATTTGGTCTAAAGCATCAGGGCGCGCTGATAGAGGGGCCTGTGGAGGTACTTGCCTTTGAAACATTATCCCCTTAATGGCAGCAATCTCTAAACGCTGCGCATCAAGTTGCTCTTGGATAGCTGTCTGCGCAGTAATGAGCTGAGTCATTTGGGACTGCGCAGCAACCTGGTTGACTTGAATAGTATTGAGAGCCTGGAGAATTTGACGCAGATCAGCAGAGGAAGATAGAGAGGAAGTAGATACTGTAGGGACGGAAGGAATAGCTTGAGCTGGAGGAGGAGAAACTTTGGGAGGAGAGTGCGTTGGAGAAGGTTGTTTGGGAGAGAGATGAATAGGATCAGCAGCAGGAGACCTATGCATAGATGAGTGCGTGCTGCTGCTATCTGTATCAGTTGTGTGCACATCCCCTTCCTTTTCACCTTCAGGAGGATTAACAGGAGCTTGCTGCGCAGCATCATCGTCCGGCGCAGACTTGGTAACTTCATCCGCATCCTCATCTTCTAAGTCCAATCCATCATGAAGAACAGATGTGCCAGGTTGAGTATTTCCAACCGGAATATTGAGGCGTTGAAAGGCACTTGATGATGGTTCAGAACAAGGAGGAGCCGCAGCTTTTGGCTGTCCCTTCGCAGTGCTGCGCACAACTTGCTTCTTGCACAGAGTTCGAAGAGGATCATCCTTAGCCGGTGGAGCAGCAGCGGCCTTGGCAGGCGTACCGGAGACGGGAAAAGCTTCATCCATCCAATCATCACTATCTCTTGTACCCTGAGCAGGAGGTGCTTCAGCAGCCTTTGGATCTTGCTCCCCCTGCGCGGTATCATCCGCAGCATCAGCAGCAGTCTCATCCATTCGAGACTCGCTGTCTTCTTCAACCATAGCCACCGCAGGAGGAAGTCTGGTAAATGCAGACTTTTTCTTGGCTTTAGCAGGAGAGGGAGCAGGCGCATGAGGATCTTTGCGCTTCTTTGAAGGCTTGGGATCAGGGGGCTGTAAATCAGATCCAATTTTAATGCCAGCAGCAATATATTCAGCTTCTGTAGTGGAGATGGACACAGCAGCTTGCTTCTTGCTTGCCCACGCAACAAGTCGATTTCCAAGGAAATGACAAGTTCCACTTGTGCTCTTCCTGTCAATTGTGCATGCTGCGTAATCTGCATCTGAATAAACCTAGCAAATCGAAATTCGAATCTTTGGTGTACCAAAGTCCAAGGTTAATAGTTCCAGAAAGATAACGAATAATGCGTTTAATAGCAGTTAAGTGCGCTTCTCTAGGGTCCGCTTGATAGCGCGCACAGACACAAACACTAAACATAATATCTGGCCTACTAGCAGTAAGATAAAGGAGAGAGCCAATCATACCTCGATATAAATTTTGATCCACTTTCTTACCTTTTAAGTCTTTGTCTAGCTTATTGCCCGTGGCCATTGGAGTGTCGTATGCTTTAGCATTCTCAAGTCCAAATTTCTTGATCAAGTCTTTTGTGTACTTGGCTTGATTTAAGAAGATGCCATCATTCAATTGCTTGATTTGAAGCCTGAGGAAAAATGTGAGTTCTCCCATCATGCTCATCTCAAACTTTCTTTTCATGAGCTTCTCAAAGCGCTTACAAAGTAACTCATTAGTAGAACCAAATATAATATCATCGACATAAATTTGAACAAGTAAAGAATGATTATTATACTTAGCAATAAAAAGAGTTGTATCGATTTTACCGCGCTTGAAGCCTTTCTCTAGCAGGAATTTTGATAGAGTATCGTACCATGCTCTTGGAGCCTGCTTAAGTCCATACAAAGCTTTCTGAAGTTTGAAGACGTGATTTGGATATCTGCTATCTTCAAATCCAGGAGGTTGAGCTACGAAGACCGTCTCTTGGAGTTCACCGTTGAGAAATGCGCTCTTCACATCCATTTGATAAAGCTTGAAGTTCTTGTGAGAGGCATAAGCTAAGAAAATTCTGATAGCTTCTAGTCTTGCCACAGGCGCAAAAAGTTTCATCATAGTCGATTCCTTCTTCTTGCCTATAGCCTTGCGCAACCAACCTAGCTTTATTCCTGGTGATGCTTCCATTCTCATCCATCTTGTTTCTGAATACCCATTTTGTACCAATAACGCCTTGATCATGAGGTCTGGGTACTAAGGTCCAAACCTTGCAGCGCTCAAATTGGTTAAGCTCTTCTTGCATAGCAGTAACCCAGCTTGAATCTTGGAGCGCTTCATCAATCTTCTTTGGTTCAATTTGAGAGATAAAGGAGTGATATTCATCATCAAAGTTTGATGCTCTCCTAGTACAAACCCCTACATTGAGATCACTAATGATGTTTGAAGTTGGATGATCTCTAACTTCACGAACCTCGGGAGGTAAGTTAGGTTGAGTAGTAGGAATACGAAGATCTTCAATGGGTACTTCATTTGTTCCAGCATCAAGGTCATCGAATGTGATTTGCTAAAGCGGAGAAACATTATGCGCAGGAGGAGGTGTTTGCGCATCAGGAGTTGCCACTTCTGGCGCATCATCGGGTGAATGCGAATGCGATGGACTTGCTTGATTCTATTTGATAATCATTCTGCGCAGGTGCAGTTTGAGGCTACGTACCTGTCTCATCATTCTCAACAGAATCATCAGAATCATTTGGAGCCAAATGTGGCTCAAGGAGAGAATGTTCATCAAAAGTAACATGTACGGATTCAACAATTACTAGAGTAGTTCTATTGAAAACACGAAAAGCTTTAGAATGTTTGGCATACCCAACAAAAATACCTTCATCTGCTTTGGCGTCGAATTTTCCTCTATGATCTTTGCCATTGTAGAGGATATAGCATTTGCAGCCAAAAATCTTGAAGAAGGCAATGTTGGGCGCTCTTCCTCTCCATAGCTCATATGGAGTCTTGTTGTAGGATTTGTTGATGAGGGATCTATTCTGAGTAAAGCAAGCAGTGTTGATAGCTTCTCCCTAAAAATACTTTGGAAGCTTAGCTTCTGCTATCATTGTTTTTCCAGCCTCAATCAACGTGCGATTCTTTCTTTCCACAACACCATTTTGTTGAGGAACTCCAGCAGCAGAGAAATTGTGATCAATTCCATGGTCATCGCAGTATTGAGCAACACCGTTATTCTTGAATTCAGTTCCATTGTCTGATCTAACGCTTACGATGCCGTCTTCCTTTTGAGTTTGGAGCTTTCGAAATAGTGCAGTCAAGATATCATAGCAGTCATCTTTGGATATCATCATTTCGACCCATGTGTATCTTGAGTAGTCATCCACCACAACTAAAGTATATTTGTTTCCTCCAATGCTCGCAGTGGTGACCGGTCCAAACAAGTCCATGTGAAGCAGTTGTAAACATTTGGAAGTTGAGGAGGCAATCTTGCTGGAGAAAGACTGCTTAGGTTGTTTACCGAGCTGGCATGCTGCGCATTTCCTGTCATGATGGTCAGCCACTTTGGGAAGTCCTTTGACAAGATTTTCCCTTCCTAGCTTAGCCAAATACTTGAAGTTCAAATGACTTAAGCTCTTATGCCATAGCCAGCTGCTTTCACTTACATTCTTTGCTACAAAACAGAGATTAGTGATAGAATCTATAGCAGTAAGATCAATAATGTAAACATTAGTCTTACGAGTCCCTGTGAGCAAAGTTAGTCCGGATATGCCATCTTTGATGTAGCAGTGTGTTGCAGTGAAGTGACATTCCAAACCTTTATCGCAGAATTGTGATATGGAGAGCAGGTTGTGCTTGAGACCTTCTACGAGCGCAACTTTCTCAATGCACACTTTATCTTTTCTGATTCTTCCATATCCAACTATGTGCCCTTTGTTGTTATCTCCAAAAGTTACAGAGGGACCTCTTCCTTCATGCACATCTTCAAGAGCGGTGACATCTCCAATCATGTGTCTAGAGCATCCACTGTCGAGGTACCATATATGCGCTTTAGCTTGTGAAGAGTGCGCAGTGAAGCAAGAGACCTGAAAGATAGACATTAAGAACGCAGGTCCCCTTTATTCTTGGGTCCTAGAGTTAGCAACTTTTGACAACCCACTCCTGTCTGACCTTAGGATTTTTACGTCCTTGGCATTAGGAGCAAATCGCAAAAGGCATTCTGCAGCCTTGTGACCTAAACCATCACACACAACACAATGATGAAAGCCACTTATAGATTGGGTTTTTACAAACTCTTTACTTTTCTTTGGCGCAGTATTCTTTACTGGATCAGATGAACTTGCTTTGACAAATATCATTTTCTGAGGTTTGGGTGCGCTTTTCTTAAGAATGCGCATCTGGCGTTGGGGCGCATGGCTTTCATGCGCATGTCCCTTTTGTGCAGATTTGGCATTTGAAGTTGAAGCGCAACCATAGTCAGAATATGAGTTGTCATGCGTAGGTTCAACTTTAGCCTTACCCTTGGCTTTTCCAGTTTGCTTCTTTGGGTAGACATAATGGAAATTTTATCTCTGGACTTTCTCTGTCTTTTACACATTGAAGCAGAATGCTTTGCTTTAGGAATTTCAATAGTTTGTTGGGGTGTAAAATCCTTTTCCTTTTCAGAGCAAACTGCGCATTTAAAGTTATCACTAGTTGAGAACCCCAAGCCTTCCTTATCTCCACTGGCTTTTTGGGATTCTAGAATTTGATCCATAGTGACACGAGATTTGGTCCACTCATCAGTGATCTTTGTGAGATCAGTTACTTGAGCAGCCAATTCTTCGTTTCTTACTTTAAATAGCGCATTTTGATCTGTAAGAAAACGGTTCTTTTCAGTAAGAGGAGTCATGCTCTTAATCTGCTCCTTAAGGAGGGTGATCTCAGATTTTAAAAGAGTTTTCTCCGTCTTAAGCTGTGAAATTTCTCCAATTGATAAGTCCACTGCTTCTTTCATAGAATTAAATTTCTTGATTACCTTTTCAGCTTGCTGAAAAATAGACTCGCGCTCAGCAGCAGAGTCATTCTTTTCTATTACAATTTCAGCAGGAATTTCAAGAGATTCTTTACGCGGAGGCGCAGCTACAAATTTCTTTGATAGGTCTGCTCTGGCAAACAAGTACTTGCCATTCTGTATGCTTGGAGTCAGATGTCCCATTTCCACCAATTCTGTGATAGTAGGACCTTTCTTCTGAATTGTCCTTGGCGCAGCCTTTGTGTCCGCATCGGGATCATTGTTTGAATCGCTATCAGCATCAGCATTGGCCATCAAGCAGAGCAGTCCATCCTCAGAGTCATCATCATCACTGTCTTCAGTGTCAGTATCTATCCACGTCTTCAGTTCCTTTTCTGCACAGTCTTCTTCAGCAATCATTCCGCGCTGTCTTGATGATTTCTGCGCAGTATTCCTTTTCATGTACTCATATTTTGGAGTGGGACATTTTGAAGCAAAATGACTGGGCTTTCTGCAGTTGTAGCAGACCAACTCTTCATCTTTCTTTGAGTCTCTGCCACGAGAGAATTTAGCAGGTGGTTTGCTCGAGGATCCAGGTTTAGAGAATTTCCTGAATTTTTGGAATCGCTTAACGAACATAGCGAAATCATCATCATCCATTTCAAGTAAAGAGGAAGTAGAGACTTTGTCTGAGGTTTGAGCAGGCGCAGGTTCCTTTTGAGCAACATAGGAAACAAGTTTTCCTTTGCCTTCAGTTTCGTCGATTCGATCAAGCTTTAGCTCATACACTTTTAAGTTAGCGTACAAGCTGCGCAGAGGCCAAGTATCTAGGAATCCATAATCTTCCAGATGACTTGCCTTGTGCACATATCTGGAACCTAGCGCATCTAAGAATTGAGAATTGACTTCTTTATTAGTGAAAGTAGTTTCAAGAGATTTACAAGAGTTTACAACAGCACAGAAGCGATCATATGTTTGTCTCAAGGTTTACCATCTTTTCTCATGAAGCAGTTGAATTTCTTTGCACCACAAATCTTTTGTTTCCTTGCTTACTTTGTCTCCATTCATATATCCTTCAATAGCATCCCATAGTTCCTTTGCAGTTCCACCGCTCACAATTTGATTGTGTGTGGAGAGGTCTAGAGTGCTAAGAATGATGTTTCTTGCTCTTCCATCATAGCCAACCCATTTCTTTTCTTCATCAGTCCATTCCTCTTGTTCTTCTTGATGGTAGGGTTTTCCTTATTTGTAGCAGCATCAAGATTAGCCTTCATTGGGATGTAGGGTCCTTCAAGAACGATGTCGTGGAGGATCTCGCCGATAGAAGAAAAATGAGTGAGCATGCAGTGCTTCCAGATTCGAAGTGATCTTCATTCAGCACTGGGACATGTGAATAGTTAGCCATTGCCCAAGATTTTGAAGCCATCTTGAATCGGCACCCAAGCTGTTAAGCTTGAAAAACAAAACAAGTTTTATGAATGTATTCGCTCTGATACCACTTGTTGGTCCCAAATGGGCAACAAGGGTATGAAAAATGCTAGAGGGGGGGGGGTAAATAGCGTTTTAAAATTCTTTTCAAACCCTTTTGCAAATCAATGGCTTATGCGCACAGTTCTCAAATAAGCTAAGTATAGCGCGCAGAGAGAGTGTGAAATGCACAGCGGAAGTTTAAGCAGCACCTGCGCAGGAAAAAGCTGCGCAGAGATAGATAAAAACGCACGCGCTAAGTTTTTGCTTAAAGTGTTGGATAAAATGTTCTAAGGCAATAAGCAATAACAAGCACAACAACAAAGTAGCAATCTGAAAGATCAAACAAAGCAGTAATTCAGAAATGATTAAGCAGGAAGTAAATAACGAGAATAATGAACAAGCTATTTGGAGAGGTTCGATCAATGAAAGATCTACGTCATTTACCAAGATGGTTAGTCTTGGATTTTCTAATGGAGATCTTATTATATGAGAGAGTTACAAGATACAATAATGAAACACAAACTATCTCAAAGATCTATAATCTATGAAGAACAAATCCTAAACTAAACCGGTGTATCTCAAGAAGTAAGATCTAAATGATCGAAGCTTCAAGAGGTGTGTGTGTTCAGAAATTCTGGGCTCTATGAATCTATGAGATGAAGAGCACGAAGAATTCTGGTGATTTAAGGCTTAGGATCTGGGCAGGAGTTTGAAGGTATGAAGGTTTGAAGGTTGATCTTGAATCTGGGAATAGTAAGCAGCAATCTTCAGAACTTCAGTGATACTTATGAAAGCACAAACTCTAGCAACTTGGAAATGAAGATGAGCAGGCTATTTATAGCAGAGAGCTTAAAACTAGCCGTTGGAGCTCTGAGCAAGGACGCTGAGCTGTCACACTGTGATTGGTGCGCAGGTGTCCTTTATAGCCGTTTGGGCTCTGATCAAAGTTGATGACCTGGCACAATATGATTGGTGCGCAGGTGATATAGAGCCGTTGGAGACTGAGCATGAAGACCAAATTCAAAAGTTTCTTCTAGAAGGTTGACAGCTGTCTTCATTTGAAATATTTCTCTTAAGCGCGTCTCCACCGTTGGATCTGTGAGTGTGCTTGCTTTGTCATATCTGCACACCTCAGCACTTTTGAAAGCGTACATCTTCAAAGCGTTTTCCGAGTTAGGTGATCTGAATGTATTGAACTGAGGAAGAATGCTGCGCAGGATATACTTGCGCATTGTGTCCTGCGCAAAGTAGTCCTGCGCAGTGACCACTGACACTTGGATCTTCATTCCTTTTCGCTCCAAAGTCCTCTATGTTGGGTTTTGAGCAAACATGCACAGCGGAATAAACCAAAAGCCTAGATCCGATCACGATGATTAAATTAATATGGAGATGAATTTTGGAACACTAACTGTGACGGAGCTTTAAAATTCTGAGATCTTCAATCTTTGTTCTTCGCGCTTCTTCGAATCACGAACGTAGGAACGACCGCAAAACTTGGATCACGAACTTTGAAGAGTTGATGCCAACGCCCTCTATGTTTATCCACACGCGAACGAATTTCAAGAACGATCTTGAACCGGATTGCTTAGACCCAATAGAAACTCTTTCTACTTTGAAGGCTATATGAAAATCAATGTTCTTGTTCTTGAGGAAGAAGAAGAACTTGTTTTTCTCTCTCTCGGAGGCTCTCTAATTGATATGGAATCAATACCACTGATAGGTCGTTGTTAGAGGTTTATATACTTATTAGTCCTAAACCGTTTAGGAGAAATAGGTTAAAACCGTCACAACACGAAATCAGTTTTGGGCCCGAACAGGGCTTGCTCGGCCGAGTCCTTTAAGGTGCTCGGCCGAGCACCTTTGCTCCAGAAAATCTGACCTTCTGATTTCCCATGCTCGGCCGAGTCATATGAGGTGCTCGGCCGAGCACCACCAGAATTCCGATTTTAGCCTTTTAAACAATTCGTCCTTTTGTGTGTGACCCCATAGGATTATATTAAGTTGGCAATGAGCCCAAACACATTTGTGCTCATAAATCATGAGCGGACTCTAGCAAGCCATCATGACTACCCAATTAATATAACTTGTATAAGTTCGTGAATCCTTTATAGAACATATTACAATCTCTTTGTTTCACGATGTCTATTGAACGTAAGCCATGGTCAATGGTCAACTTACAATGTTCAATGCTTTCTCGATCCCGATGTATTGATAGTACAAATCATATTTGAGCACGGCCATGCATTTCATCAATACCATTCATCGACGTGGCCAAAGCTTGCATCTCTCTTGACGAGGAACAAATCCCTTCTAGATTAATTACCTTCCCTACATGAATCCGATTACGCCAATCACATTCTTTATAGCTACCCGATTAGGGGTAACGTTTGAATATGTCAAACGTAATGTTCATCAAGTGGAAGACTGTGATAATCTCAGGTATAAAGATTCCAGTAATATAAACTATATGAGACTTAATTATGACATTGTGACCATGACATAAATCTCATATGGGTCAGTCCCAGATTTGGTCTCCAACAAATACCCCATAAGTTAATTGTATCCCATACACCATAAATCAAATGATTATCCATTAAACTATACTAACAATTAATCATAATTATCAGGGACGGGGATTATTATAATAAACATGCAAAGGATATAATAATCAAACATTCAATATCTTTAATATATAAATAACATTAATCGTTTTACAAAACGTGCCTAGAGCATACAACACCAACACTCTATTCTAAGCCTAAACTATAAAATGGACTAAGCTAGAAATTGAAGTTATAAAACTTCTTACATAGGGTCTTAAAGTCCATAAAATATTAATAGGTGATGGTATCAATCAATTCTAACAAGTAGGAGGGTTAAGAAGTAAGCATACCCAACAGCACCCTAGAGGTAATTTATATTTGATTGTTTACAATTAGTAATTGCATTTTATATTTGATTGATGTATTTACTGTTTGTATTTTCCCTTTTAATTATTCATTATGCGTGTGTGAGCCAATAGGATTATACTAAGTTGGCCAACGAGTCCGAACCATTCAAACCTCGTAAGTCATAAGCGGACTCTAGCAAGCCATTATGACTGCCCAATTAGTATAACTTTGAATCCAATTTTTCCTAAGATAGAACATATCACAATCTCTTTGTTACACGATGTCTACTAAACGTAAGCCATGTTCAATTATCAACTTACCTTGTTCAATTCTTTCTCGATCCCGAATGTATTGATAATACAAAATGACATTGATCCAATTAATTCATTTGAGCATGGTCATGCATTACATCAATACCATTCATCGAGTGGCCAAAGCTTGACATCTCTCTTGACGAGGAACAATCCCATCTCGGCTTATTACACTTTGTTAGGCCCAATTGGTAGGAAAATAGGCTAGAGGGGGGGGGGGGGGGTGAATAGCCTAATTAAAACTTTTTCAAAGAAACACTTCAAATTTTTCTTGTTTTTCACTCATTTTAATTATTCATTATGCGTGTGTGAGCCAATAGGATTATACTAAGTTGGCAACGAGTCCGAACCATTCAAACCTCGTAAGTCATAAGCGGACTCTAGCAAGCCATTATGACTGCCCAATTAGTATAACTTTGAAATCCAATTTTTCCTAAGATAGAACATATCACAATCTCTTGTTACACGATGTCTACAAAACGTAAGCCATGGTCAATTGTCAATTTACCTTGTTCAATTTTTTCTCGATCCCGAATGTATTGATAATACAAATGACATTGATCCAATTAATTCATTTGAGCATGGCCATGCATTACATCAATACCATTCATCGAGTGGCCAAAGCTTGACATCTCTCTTGACGAGGAACAAATCCCATCTCGGCTTATTACACTTTGTTAGGCCCAATGGTAGGAAAATAGGCTAGAGGGGGGGGGTGAATAGCCTAATTAAAACTTTTTCAAAGAAACACTTTTATAAATGCAAAGTCACTTATCAGATTGCAAACTATTATCAGTAAGCGCAGCGGGTAAAATATGACTTAGTTTTAACTCACACAAAATCAGTGTATAAAAGATTTCAGAGCTTAGTTTTACAAAAAGTTGTTTTCAAAAGTTCAATGCAGTTTCAAGAGATTGGTCAATGAAAATAATGATGAATCAGCAAGAACAGTAATGATTTGCCGGTGATAGAGTTCCAACCGGCAAGGACAATAAGTAACAGAGACACAAGGATTTGGAGAGGTTCACAGTGTAAATACTGCTACGTCCTCTACCAAGTTTGTCAGAACTTGGATTTGGGTTAAGAGCACTATTAAATATCCCTAGTCTATTACAAGAGCGGCTTTGCCGGATACAAAGACTAAATTCTAGAGATAGTTTAATGAATCGTAAAGCAAATATCTGACCAAGTGTATTTGAGAGGCAAGTTCAAAAGAACTTATCTCACTCAGGTGGGTGTGTGAAAACTCAGACAACGTATTCCTTAAAATAATCTAGTTCGGAATACTAACAGTGTTGTAGAGTTTGTGCACAAGTGTATGTCCTATAAATGATCTAATGATTATCTGGATTACGGAATGTTTGAGCTTCAATGAATGCTGCAAACAACCAACTCTCTTCAATGCACTAAAATCACCAACCTTCTTCAATGCCTGAGTCCTCTATTTATAGGAGGAGTTAATGTCTTAGCTTGTTGAAGAAGGATAACATTTGAATTTCCAGCTGGGTAGGTGAGGAGCATTTAATGCAGTATCCTTGGCATTAATGGCGAAGATACGCGTGCCTTAAAAGTCTGATGGGTAAAGACCCCTTTGTCTCAACCGTTACCTGCAAAAGCAAGTAGAGACAGAGTATAGCTAAAAGTAGCTATGTGTCAGACGGCGCAGTGACCATTACAGAGCAGGTAAACTACTTTATGATAAAACAGTATAGAGACAATCAGCAAGGTAGACTTTAATGAAATGATGTCACCTGACTGACAGTGCAGACTGTCTATTATATCGGCATGTTGTGAATGGAGTTGATCGGCAACTTCTTTAATAAGTTGATCGACAACTTCTTAGCAAGTTGATCGGCAACTTGTCGCATGTTAAGAATAGAGTTGATCGGCAACTTGTTTACTGGTTTGCTGATTTGCTTCCTCTTGCTGGTTTGTCTTGAATGAAGAGTTGAAATACACATGTGCTGGTCACAAAGGATCCTAAGGGCACCTTAAAAAGGTTCTAATAAAATTGGGGGACCCTAAGTGTAGACATGATTGGGATTAGTAATTCTAGGACCTAGGTATCTATTTGAACAACAATCTCCTCCTAATTACTTAAGTCCAATCACCCTTAAAGCTAAAGACATCTCTTATCCTAGGGAAAAGATTTCTAAGGATATCTAGGTATAACCAAATCCTAAGGTAAGTCACACTAGATGTCTAATGCAAAAGGTGGATTCACCAAAATAAATGGTGAAGCCGGTTCAAGGAATCGGCAAGAGTGATGATCTGCAAAAGGAAATAGCACAGAATAATGCAGATAACAACACAAATATAAGAACATATTAGCACAATAAAAATTTTATAAGCAAAGAAATTTGTCTGTGAAGGTCTTCAATAAGATATCTACATCATAGGCTATGTGACTCAAGGATCAGCAGCTGGAGGATCAGAAATCTTGGGATCTGCTGCTGGAGTTGAGTCCTTTGTAGATTCAGTCTTCCTAGCCTTCTTTCTTGCTTTTTCTTCTTTTCTTTCAGCTTTCCTCTTTGCTTTGCTCTACCTTCTCTGCGCACTTTCCAATCTTTCAGTCAGCATCTTGTTGTTGGCTTCTAGAGCAGCTATCTTCAGATTAGCTTCGGCAAGAGCAGCTTTGGTCTCAGATAATTCTTCTTCAAGTCTTCCCATATCTCTTATCTGCAGCCTCTGATTGTCAACAAGATTCTGTTGAATGTTATAAGTTGTCCCCAAGGATTCAGAAAGAGCCATTATACGCTCTTCTCTATCAGCAAGGAGAGCTTTCAATTCTTTGACCAGAGTATTCTCCTCCTCCTGACTGGACTTACGTAGACGCTTAACCAGGTCTTTGTGAACATCCTTAACCAGGTCACCAACAGAAAGAGCCATATCACCAATATCAGCACGAGTGGCAGGCACTTGCTGATTTGTGAAATCGCCTTCACTAAACTTCAAATACTCATACAGACTGTTGACGATGGTCGGCTGGAAAATACTAGCAGACGTCGGGAGCACTATTGAAGGGATAAAATCTTCATTATTCAGATCAGCATCTTCAATAAGCACATCATCAGTCATCATCTCATCATCAGAGGAGATCAAGATCGGCTCAGAGGGAGATGGAGGAACAGGAGCAGCAGGAATGAGTAAGAACCATTGAAGGGCAGCATCATCAGTAGATGAGAAGAAATCGGCAGGGACAGAAGTTGAGACAATGAGATCATCAGTATCATCGGCACGAAAGATCGGCAAAGGAAAAGCTGGATGAACTATAACTGCACGATCAGTCGGCAGCTGAAACATACCACCGTCTTCAAGTGAAAGGAAGGTAGCCAAGATTAAGTTCAAATAAGCACGACCTTCAAGAATCATAGTTATTAACCCGGCATTCATCAGCCTTGAGGTATAGACTAGATGATCGGCACGCTGACGAGGATGGAATAATGGCAGAGTCATAGCCAAAGCGGCAGACTTGATCAAATAAAGAAGGCCACGAGGATTGGTATGCCTAACTTCAATGATGTCAGTCAGCAGATCATTGATCATCAAGCAGCTTCTCATCCATCCATTTGTAGTAATGCACACCTCAGTTGGAGAAGGACCGGGAAGGGTAGATTCACCTCTAATCTTTATCTGTCCTGGTCTAGATCGAATTGGCTCATAGACCACTTTCTTATTAAGTCTAGAAATCCGAGGAGTCTTTCCCTTTGTACGAACAATGTCATCATCATTGAGAATCCATGGAAGATAGATTGGACTATCACTGGTAGAATCTCCTGGAGAGAATTTATGCTTGGTGACATGAGGGTGGTCTTTGCCGAATGGGAGTGGACATCTGCCTAAGGTATACTTGAAGGAAACCTTGGATGAACAGTGAAGAGAGGCTGTCCAAATTTGTTGGAGGGATAGATGCATTGGAAGTGTACCAGTTTGAGAACATCATATCCTTCCCATTGAGAAAATAATCATAGCTGGGTGGTGGAGAAGTATCAACAGCATCAGGATCAACAAAGGCTTGTTCTCCAACCACCATGTAATCAGCAGGATCTATCTCATCGGCATGATCTACATCGGCACGGGCAGCAACAGGATCAGCTTCATCAGCATGATCTACATTGGCATTAGCAGCAGCAGGAGCCGGTAAGAGAGGGTGATAACAGACGGCAAGCTGAACAAAGGCTGTAGAAGAATCTCTTCAAACTGTAGACTAGCAGCAATGTCAGCATCCATATTAGGAGTACTATCATCAGCACCTCCTCCCAACTCCACAACCTCCTTGATTCCAGTAGGAGGAACAATCTGTATTTCAGGGGTGACTGATATTAACTGAGTGTCAGCAGTTGTCTCATTAGTCACTTTTTCAGCAAGTTCTCCTCCTGAAACAGATACATCCAATTGTTGAGTGTCCATAGTTGTCTCAACTGGAGCAGGAAGGTTGGCAGATAGACCCATCAGAGGTTGAGTGTCTGAAGTTTGCTCAACATGAAATTCCACTATATCTTTGATAGAATCATCGGAATGCCTTCCTTCAACACTACTATCACCCTCAAATACAGATTCTGCAAAGACTTCAGCAGTGGAAGCTTTAGTCATGACAATTCTGATTGGCATCTTGTCACTATCTGTTGTAAGTGAAGTGGAAGGAGAGTCAGCAGTGTCTTTGTGAGCACAGACCAAATCACCAAGCAAATCAGCACCATCATCATTATCAACATCAGAATCACTGTCAGCAGAGTCACCATCGGCAGAATCATCGGAACTATCGGCAACAAAAGAATTATCAACAACATCTACATCATCGGCAGAATGAACATCGGCATCAGATAAAGTCTTGCTGCTGATGGGAGAAGGAGCTTGAGCAGATGGATCGGCAAGATTTTTGGCAGCTATGCGATCGGCATCTTTCTTCAGCAGAAATTCATTGGATTTGTCAATCAAGTCCATAGTGACTTATTGAGAGGACGGTCAGCAGGAGCCTCGTCATCATTGTAGGTCAGAAGATCTTCATTATTCTCCATTCTGCCTATCTGATAAGGATCAAACTTTGTGAATTGAGAGAGCTGATTGAAAGTCCTGGCGTAGATAATCCATACATCCTGAACCATCATATCTTGTCTAATTCTGTCTTGAAAGAGATAGATCTGGTTCCAGGAAAGTGGTAGGAATTCAAAATACCGACCAAAATTGAGCTTTAGTTCAGCCTCTTTCAACTGCTTGAACTTTGATAGAGGGACAAACTTCTCTTTCCACATATCAGTGCGTCTGTCCAAACTCTTTTGATCAACATAATCAGCAGGATTTCCGGGAGTGACAGTGTCTTTCATCTCTTCATGAAACTGAAGAAGACGACGAATAAAGGGAGGCAGATGGTCAATCGGAAAGACCCAATTCTTGTTCAAGACCTTGTTGGTGAAGTGTCGCGACCCCGGACCCCGCGGGCCCGAGACCGCGATCTGGACGTCGACTTAAAACCAAAACTATGAAATACCGAAGTTAAAAATTTCATTTGATACCAAAAGGTGATAATCCAAAGTTTTACAAAACCAAGTTTGAGAAAAACCAATTACAACTATCATAACTTCCACAAGTTTATGCCCAACAAAATACAAATATACAATTCTTAGTGTCGTCATTGTTTGGTACAACTACCCCAAAATGGTTACACATTTAGATAATGTAAACCAACCTATATCAACCTTCCCCAAAAGAATGGATCCACACTCGACGTCCTCTTTCTCGTGATCAGCGAGACTAATCCTTAGCACCTGGGAAGGGGGGGGTTAAGGAAAAACAAAGATAAAAGAAAAGGGGGTGAGATAAATCTCAATAAGTTACTAATGCAACTACATGACATGCTATGATAAAATAAGCAATAAACAATAATAATTATCACATAGCACATAGCAATTATCATATATCAGATAGCAGCGGAAATAAACACATAACAAAGGATATAGCCAAGGTTTTCCAAACCGGAACATCCAAATAAAGGATCACTGCGCAGCTTCGATAATCAACAAATCATCATCTTCATAATAGCATGAAAGCCGAAGAGAAAACCCCGGTACCGGAACCAATAACCATAAAAGTGTCACAAAGGACAAGGACCATGACACAAAGTCATGCCGTTAGCTAGATACATTCACAAAGGAACGCTAACTCATCTCTTCCAAGGCCAATCTGGAAAAGGGGGGTAAAAGAAGGGGGCAAAACAATGGTCAACATTATAATGGACTTGGCTTTGCCATTATAATCTTTCCCATCGCCCGATGCAACAAATATGCCAGCTGGGCTTCCAAATAAATGCTAAGTAATAATAATTTAGCATGAATAAACAACTTAAGGTTCCAAAGTAGGGAACCAATCCAACTAAATCACCACAAAGGTAAACCGACATAAACAGCACACCAAAGATGTCCAACATTCCCAAAACGGTACTTAAATAAATTTCACATCATATTATTCACAAAAGAATCAAATCCACACAATAAAGTGTTCCACGATGTTATCTTAAGTTGATTAGAAGGAAAAACCTAAACTAGTTAAGCCATTAGTCTTAAGCCAAGCAAAAAGGTCAAATTCCTGGAACAGGGGGCGGGCGGGCGCCTGGGCATAGGCAGGCGCGCGCTTGAATGGACAGAAGGTCAGGCGCTGGAAAAAGTGGGAGTAGGCGGGCGCCTGGGCAAGGGCAGGCGGGCGCCTGGTCTACGGGCTGTGAAGAATTCCCAGCTGGGTTCTTCAAATCTCCTTACCATTTTCATACCATTTTCATAACACCCAAAATCAACACTCCCAACAAGATTTCTAAGGTACCCAAACATCTTTTAACTAGAAATGGGATCTTAACAACACCCTTTATCAACCAAATTCAAGAATCAAAACCAACATTCAAGATTTCACCACTTTTAACCAAAAACTCAAATAAATTCCAAACAAATTCAAAACCCAACCAAACTTCAAATATAACACATTAAGCATCATCTAAACATGATATGAACATTTTAGCATAAAAATGGGGGAAAAGTAACTTACCTGCAAATTCTCAAAGTTGATGGATTTCAATTCTTTTTGGTTCTACGCGATCCTATCGACGATCTAAACAAGGTTCACGTTTTAAGAAATGAGAAATAACTAGAAGAAGATGAAGAAAATTAAGAGAGAAGGAAGGAGAAGAAAAGCTTACCAATGCTAGAGAGAGAGAGAGAGAGAGAGTTTCCAGGGAGAGAGAGGGAGGTGGAGTGTGAGGTGAAAGAGTAGGGTGAGGGAGGTGAGTAGGGAGAAGATGAAGAAAATGAATGTTACACCTAGCCCCCCCCCCCCTTCCCCCACTAACTAGCACAATTACTTACACTCTCTATTAACAATTAAGACTTAACAAAACCACACTAACCCAAATGACCCAAATAAAATGCTAGGCAATTATTATAACACATAAATTGCACACATAAATATTTAAATAAATAATAATTTAAATAAATAATTAAGCAAATAAATAAATAATAATTATTTAATTACTAATAAAATAGAGCCTAGATTTCGGGTCGTGACATTCACTCCCCCTTAAAGAAAATTCGACCCGAATTTTAACGAGACTCACCTTAAACAAAAAGCCGCGGAAATTTCCTCTCGATCTCATCTCGAAGCTCCCACGTCGACTCCTCGATGTTATGATTCCTCCAAAGAACTCGAACCAACGCAATGCTTTTGCTCCTCAACTCTTGGACTTTGGAATCTAAGATCCGAACCGGTCGTTCCTCATAAGTCATGTCGGGCTCAATATCCTCCGGTATCCTCGATAACACGTGAGACGGATCATGAACATACTTCCGAAGCATAGAAACGTGAAAGACATTGTGCAACCGGTCCAAAGATGGCGGTAACGCAAGACGATACGCAAGAAGTCCAACCTTTCCCAAAATCTCAAACGGACCAATAAACCTTGGAGCCAATTTACCTTTCTTCCCAAATCTACGAATACCCACCTTTGGAGATACTTTCAAGAACACCAAATCACCGGTCTGAAAACTAAGATCTCGCCTTCGGTTATCTGCATAGCTCTTATGTCGGCTCTGGGCTGTCTTCAATCTATCCCGGATAACTCTAACTTTCTCAACCGAATCCCGAAGCAAATCGATACCCACAATCTTCGCTTCACCAACCTCATCCCAACAAATAGACGATCTACATTTCCTTCCATACAAGGCCTCAAACGGAGCCATCTCGATACTAGCCTGATAACTGTTGTTGTACGAGAATTCCACTAACGGTAGGTGCGAATCCCAAGAATCAGAAAAGTCTATCGCACAAGCTCGCAACATATCCTCCAAAATCTGAATAGTCCTCTCGGATTGACCGTCGGTCTGAGGATGAAAAGCTGTACTGAATCGCAAATCTGTACCCAAAGCTTCCTGAAACGCCTTCCAGAATCTAGAAGTAAACCTCGGGTCTCGATCTGATACAATGCTAACCGGAACCCCATGCAATCTAACAATCTCATCAATATAAAGGGTCGCAAGCTTCTCCATCGAATATCTGATGTCAATAGGCAAGAAATGGGCACTCTTGGTCAATCTATCCACTATTACCCAAACACTGTCATACTTCCTACGGGTACGAGGTAGTCCCGTAACGAAATCCATAGTCACATGCTCCCATTTCCACTCGGGAATCTCTAACGGCTGAAGTAGTCCCGCGGGTCTCTGATGCTCGGCTTTGACCTGCTGACAAGTTAAACACCTCGATACATACTTCGCTATTTCCCTCTTCATATTAATCCACCAAAATTGTTGCTTCAAATCCTGATACATCTTCGTACTACCCGGATGAATAGTATACCTCGATTTGTGACCCTCATCTAAAACTCTCTGTTTAATTCCATCAACATCCGGAACACACAATCTTCCACGGAAAGTCAAAACTCCACTCGAACTCAATGAAAAATCCTCGAAGTTCTTTTCCTTCAATTTACCCATTATCTTCACCAACTCGGGATCCTCTTTCTGAGCTTCCTTTATCCTCTGAATTAGGGTCGGAGACACCCTAATATTCGCAAAAATAGCCCCATGTCTCGATTCACGAGGAGACCAATCCCGAACATCCTCAAGCATTTTCCACTCACGAACCATCATCGAAGCCACATAAGATTTTCTACTAATCGCATCGGCTACCACATTCGCCTTCCCCGGATGATAAGAAATCATGCAATCATAATCCTTCAACAATTCCATCCATCGGCGCTGTCTATTATTCAACTCTTTCTGGGAGAAAAGGTACTTCAAACTCTTGTGATCCGTAAAAATCTCAAACTTCGCTCCATAAAGATAGTGCTTCCACTTGTGCAACGCAAATACTATCGCGGCCAACTCCATATCATGAGTCGGGTAATTCTGCTCACTAGGGGTCAACTTCCTCGAAGCATAAGCAATTACTTTCCCATTCTGCATCAACACACAACCCAAACCCTCTTTCGAAGCATCACTGTAAATCACTAGGCCATCGCTCCCATTAGGCAAAGTCAAGATCGGTGCGGTAGTCAACCTCTTCTTCAATTCCTCGAAACTCTTGTCACATTTCTCGGTCCACACAAACGGAACATTCTTCCGGGTCAACTGAGTCATCGGAGTAGCAATCCTCGAAAACCCTTCAATAAACCTTCGGTAATAACCGGCTAAACCCAGAAAGCTTCTAATCTCTGTCACTGACTCAGGTCTCTTCCAATCCACTATAGCCTCTATCTTTGAAGGATCCACAGAAATCCCGTCTTTCGAAATCGCATGGCCCAGAAATGACACCTTCTGGAGCCAAAATTCGCATTTACCGAACTTCGCAAATAATTTCTCCCTCGCAAGAACGGATAAAACTGTCCTCAAGTGCTGCTCGTGCTCCTCTAGGGATTTCGAATAAACAAGAATGTCGTCGATGAAGACTACCACGAACGAATCAAGATAGGGGTGGAAAATTCGGTTCATCAAATCCATAAATACGACCGGCGCGTTAGTCAACCCAAACGGCATAACCAAGAACTCATAATGACCATACCGAGTGCGAAAGGCAGTCTTCGGAATATCCTCTGATCGAACCTTCAACTGATGGTACCCACTCCTCAAATCAAGTTTAGAGAAAACCACGGACCCTTGAAGCTGATCAAATAAATCATCGATGTGCGGTAGAGGATACTTATTCTTCACCGTAACCTGATTCAACTTTCGGTAATCTATACACAATCTTAACGAACCATCTTTCTTTGGCACGAACAAAACCGGTGCTCCCCACGGGGAAACACTAGGGCGGATAAACCCTCGATCAAGCAACTCTTGCAACTGAACCTTTAATTCCTTCAATTCTGCGGGAGCTAACCTATAAGGTGCTTTCGAAATTGGAGCCGTACCCGGCAAAAGATCTATACAAAACTCAATCTCACGATCGGGAGGCATACCATACTCGGTAGAGAAAACATCGGGAAATTCCCGAACTACCCGAACACTATCAAAACTAGGGGATTCCTTCCTAGTATCAAAAACACTAGCCAAATACCCCTCACAACCACTATGCAATAATTTTCTCGCTTTCATAAAAGAAATTAAGCGAACCCTTCTACTCAGAGGACTAGCCTCAAACACAAATTTAGGCACATCGGGAATAGAAAAAGTAACAGTTTTCTTACGGCAATCAACAGAAGCATGAAACTTGCTCAACCAATCCATACCCAAAATGACATCAAAGTCTTGGATAGGAAGAACTACCAAATCCGCACAAAGGACTCGACCACAAATAACCACGTCACAAGCACGAAAGACTCGATCAGAAATCAAGCATTCTCCTATAGGGGTCGACACCTCTAGCACGTACGGTAAAGACTCCAATGCAGCATTTAACATGGAAGCAAATTGCACAGAAATGTATGAATGAGATGATCCTGGATCTACTAACGCTCGTGCGCTCACATTAGACACAGAAACAATACCTCCAATAACGGATGGATCATCGGTAGCTTGTTGCTGATTCATGGCATAAACCTTCCCTTGAACTTTGGGCTTCCCGGCGGCATCCCTTTTCTGACCCTGATTAATACCAACCCCTGACCCGGATGACTGACCTCGGTACCTCGTGCACTCTCTCGTAAAGTGCCCCATTTCACCACAATTGGTGCACTTGCCTTGCTTTTTCCAACACCTATCCTCCGCATGGCCTACCTTCTGACAAAAGGTACAAGGCTTCCTATTCTGAATCCCCGGAGTAGTACCCGGATTCCTCGGTGTGGTTTGCCCCTTAAACTGAAATGATGCTCCCGAGTTACTTCGGTTATCGAAACGGTGTTGTGGCTTGCCTTGAGCTCCTTGCTTACTCGGGTTAGCTACCTCGGTCTTCCTTTTATGCTCCCCAATATCTTGCTCTATTAAATATGCTCGGTCCACCGCATCTTGGAAAGTCACAATCCGTTGGGCAATAAATTGAGTACGGATGGAGGTCTTCAATCCCCGAATGAATCTCATAGCTTTTTGTTCCTCAGTCCTCACCAAATAGTCGCAATACCGGGCTAATTCTATGAACTTAGCCGAGTATTGTGCTATAGACAACACACCTTGCTCTAGGTTGAGTAGCTCGATCTCCTTTCGGTTTTGATCAACAACCGGAATGAAATGCTCCTTGAATTTGCGCACAAACAACTCCCACGCATACACCGTGCGAGTATCATCCCAAGTAGCTTTAATACCTTTCCACCAATGCTCGGCGGCACCACAAGCTTGTAAGCCGCGAACCGGACCTTGTCTTCATCCGAACACCAAAATACATCATAAATCTTTTCCATAGACTCAATCCACAACTCAGCTTTCCTTACATCGGGTTCCCCATTGAATTCAACCGGTTTAAGTTTGAGAAATTGCTCCAATCCATAACGGGGTGGTGCTTGTTCTACCCTTGGACCTTGATCATGTATGGCCTTCATGGCCGCCTCGAACATGCCTTGAAACATGGCACGTGCTTCTTCCCTTGTATCATTCTGATTCTGTGCCCCGCTAGTACCTTCTCTGTTTCTTCTTCCAGACATTGAGAACAATTACCTACATAAAACATCAACCGTTAATCACTCCGCACACTACTACCCACCTAGGTCATACTAATCCACCTAGACTTATACATAGAGCTAATGCCATAGCTCTGATACCAACTGTCGCGACCCCGGACCCCGCGGGCCCGAGACCGCGATCTGGACGTCGACTTAAAACCAAAACTATGAAATACCGAAGTTAAAAATTTCATTTGATACCAAAAGGTGATGATCTAAAGTTTTATAAAACCAAGTTTGATAAAAACCAATTACAACTATCATAAACTTCCACAAGTTTATGCCCAACAAAATACAAATATACAATTCTTAGTGACATCATTGTTTGGTACAACTACCCCAAAATGGTTACACATTTACATAATGTAAACCAACCTATATCAACCTTCCCCAAAAGAATGGATCCACACTCGACGTCCTCTTTCTCATGATCAGCGAGACTAATCCTTAGCACCTGGGGGGGGGGGTTAAGGAAAAACAAAGATAAAAGAAAAGGGGGTGAGATAAATCTCAATAAGTTACTAATGCAACTACATGACATGCTATGATGCAATAAGCAATAAACAATAATAATTATCACATAGCACATAGCAATTATCATATATCAGATAGCAGCGGAAATAAACACATAACAAAGGATATAGCCAAGGTTTTCCAAACCGTAACATCCAAATAAAGGATCACTGCGCAGCTTCGATAATCAACAAATCATCATCTTCATAATAGCATGAAAGCCGAAGAGAAAACCCCGGTACCGGAACCAATAACCATAAAAGTGTCACAAAGGACAAGGACCATGACACAAAGTCATGCCCGTTAGCTAGATACATTCACAAAGGAACGCTAACTCATCTCTTCCAAGGCCAATCTGGAAAAGGGGGGTAAAAGAAGGGGGCAAAACAATGGTCAACATTATAATGGACTTGGCTTTGCCATTATAATCTTTCCCATCGCCCGATGCAACAAATATGCCAGCTGGGCTTCCAAATAAATGCTAAGTAATAATAATTTAGCATGAATAAACAACTTAAGGTTCCAAAGTAGGGAACCAATCCAACTAAATCACCACAAAGGTAAACCGACATAAACAGCACACCAAAGATGTCCAACATTCCCAAAACGGTACTTAAATAAATTTCACATCATATTTATTCACAAAAGAATCAAATCCACACAATAAAGTGTTCCACGATGTTATCTTAAGTTGATTAGAAGGAATAAACCTAAACTAGTTAAGCCATTAGTCTTAAGCCAAGCAAAAAGGTCAAATTCCTGGAACAGGGGGCGGGCGGGCGCCTGGGCATAGGCAGGCGCGCGCTTGAATGGACAGAAGGTCAGGCGCTGGAAAAAGTGGGAGTAGGCGGGCGCCTGGGCAAGGGCAGGCGGGCGCCTGGTCTACGGGCTGTGAAGAATTCCCAGCTGGGTTCTTCAAATCTCCTTACCATTTTCATACCATTTTCATAACACCCAAAATCAACACTCCCAACAAGATTTCTAAGGTACCCAAACATCTTTTAACTAGAAATGGGATCTTAACAACACCCTTTATCAACCAAATTCAAGAATCAAAACCAACATTCAAGATTTCACCATTTTTAACCAAAAACTCAAATAAATTCCAAACAAATTCAAAACCCAACCAAACTTCAAATATAACACATTAAGCATCATCTAAACATGATATGAACATTTTAGCATAAAAATGGGGGAAAAGTAACTTACCTGCAAATTCTCAAAGTTGATGGATTTAATTCTTTTTGGTTCTACGCGATCCTATCGACGATCTAAACAAGGTTCACGTTTTAAGAAATGAGAAATAACTAGAAGAAGATGAAGAAAATTAAGAGAGAAGGAAGGAGAAGAAAAGCTTACCAATGCTAGAGAGAGAGAGAGAGAGTTTCCAGGGAGAGAGAGGGAGGTGGAGTGTGAGGTGAAAGAGTAGGGTGAGGGAGGTGAGTAGGGAGAAGATGAAGAAAATGAAATGTTACACCTAGCCCCCCCCCCTTCCCCCACTAACTAGCACAATTACTTACACTCTCTATTAACAATTAAGACTCAACAAAACCACACTAACCCAAATGACCCAAATAAAATGCTAGGCAATTATTATAACACATAAATTGCACACATAAATATTTAAATAAATAATAATTTAAATAAATAATTAAGCAAATAAATAAATAATAATTATTTAATTACTAATAAAATAGAGCCTAGATTTCGGGTCGTGACATGAAGGACCAAGGATTCTTGTAGAAGGTGTGGAAAGTTGGGTTTCTGATTGGAGCGCATTTCCTAGGAGTCTGAGACTTGAGCTTCTCAATGACATCCTCAATACTTTTGCCATCGGCAAAGTCATCAGTGAATTCTTCATCAGGAATTTCAACCTTGACAGCAGGATCGGTAGATAGGGAAGCACCGGCAAGATGAGCAGGGGCAAACCTAATTAGCTTGGCTCTTGGATCTGCAGGAGGAATAGTGGAAGAAGGAACTTCATCGGAAAGCTTCACCTTCTTTGTCACCACTTGATCGGCAACCTTTACCAGTTTCCTTTTCTTTGGAGCACCGGGAGTAGAATCGGCAAGAATCCTATCAGTTGAAGTAGCAGGAGTAGAGACTGCTGCTGATTTAGAAGCAATTGAAGGAATGGTCTTTGCCTTTTTCTTCCTCTGAGTAACAACAGGTGCAGGAGCAACAGAGGGGGCATCGGCACTGGAAGCATTCTTTGAAATCCTTTTCCAATCCTTAGCATTAAAGAACTTCAACCTATTGAAAGGCATGATGGATGGAAAGCGATTGGCAGCTACTACATTGGCATTTCTCCTCAGAATCATACTTATCAACAGATAATGGCATCCTTTTCCAGGATTGGCCTTGTTCTTCAATCTGTCAGAAGCCCACTTATCAGCAGCCGTAGCGATAATCCTGAATATGTAGGCACACCAGTTGAACTCAATCTGCAGAACAATGGCGGCCATAGCTTCAAACTGCACATCAGTGATATTGTTGTGGGATCCAGATCGGCAAATGAGACATCTATCAACTATCTCAGCCAAAGCATAGTATCTTCGGGGATAGTGAATCTTCAGATGATTAGTGCCACTAAGCCTTGTGCCAGCACCTCTCATGATAATCCAAGCCCTATCCAGTTCCTGCTCATCAACTAGAGCACTCAACCCTTCATTCCCAAGATTGGGAAAAACTTCAGAGATAGAAGAGGGAGTAAGAGAGATCTGCACGCCCAAAACAGTAGAATTGATAGAGACGATAACGGAGGAGTCAGCACGAGAGTGGACAACAGAAGAGTTGGAGAAGAATTCTTTAACAAGATCCACAAATACTGAACTAACTCCTGATGGAGTGATGAACGAATCAAGCAAGGACCCAATAAGAAGATTCTTCAAGAAAACCCCGTCGGCTTCGTCGTTGAAGTAGTTGGAGTCAACATAGCCTCCGTAGATATCTTTTTCACCGGACATTGTCTGCAAAATTACTCAAACAACTCTCAATGTTAGAAATAAAGACAAATCAAACCATAAATGATTAGAAATGAGTAGAGTATAAACATTAACACTTACCAGATTATGAATAGATGAACAAATAAAACGATGAACTGATAATCTGGAAAGAAGAGAGATAGAGAGAATAGAGAGTAGAGAGAAAAAATGGCGGAGAAAAAGCTTAATGGAATTTTGAAAGGCGTTATATATGTTATGGTGGAGAGAGAGAATATGAGAGGGCAAGGGAGAGAAATAACTGTACCTATAATCTCGGAGAACGTGCGCACGCAAAAATTAATGCGCACACAAATCAGTAAGGTGAACAGTTAAAAGTAAGAGGGAGAAAGGGTAAATTAGTCAAAAATAAAATAGAAGTGATGATGACCTGTTTACCTTGCTGATGTATCGCATTAAATGGAATACATCTTGACGCGATTTTGGATAAGAAAGGTACACACACGTGTCAGGGAGATGGTGTGACCGATGTACCTTTGATTTGATAGCTTACGTCATGTGCCAGGAATCTTATCTTTTGCAGAGACGTGCTGATTTGATTTTACCAATCGGCAAGATAGCTTGAATCGGCAAAATGATTGAATCGGCAAGATATTGAATCGGCAAGATGATTTTGGCAAATTTCGATCGGCAAGATTTTGTCGGCAGGTTCGTAGTCGGCAAGATAATTGATGCTCTGCTGATTTGATCGGCAGACTAACACAAGTAGCAAAGTTAGCACAATTTTAACCATAAAAATCAATCATACCCAATTCACCTCTGAGGAATTCAAATCTTTTCTGATCCAAGGGCTTTGTTAGTATGTCTGCTCTTTGGAAATCGGTATGGACTTTGAGCAGCACAACATTCCCTTTTTCAACATGTTCCTTCAGGAAGTGGTATTTGATGTCTATGTGCTTGGTTTTGGAATGCATGACCGGATTGTTTGATACTGAAATTGCTGATTGATTGTCACAATAGATGGGACAAATTTGAGATGGAACTTCATAGTCAACCAGCTGCTGCTTCATCCATAGAATCTGTGAACAGCAACTGCCGGCAGCTATGTACTCAGCTTCAGTAGTGGAAGTGGAAATTGATGCTTGCTTCTTACAGGACCAAGACACCAATCTATCACCAAGAAATTGGCAAGTTCCACTTGTACTCTTTCTGGTCACCCTACAAGCTGCAAAGTCTGCATCTGAGTAACCTATTAGATTGAAAGATGAATCTCTTGCATACCATAATCCAAGGTTAGCAGTGCCACATAAATATTTAATAATACGTTTTACAGCCTGCAGATGGGATTCCCTAGGGTCAGCTTGAAACCTGGCACAAACACAAACAGCAAACATAATATCTGGTCTACTGGCAGTAAGATAGAGGAGTGAGCCGATCATACCTCGGTAGACAGTCATGTCTACTTTCTTACCAGACTCATCCTTATCTAAATGAATGTTAGTGCCCATAGGTGTGCTTTGAGAGAGAGCATTTTTAAAGCCAAACTTCTTGATTAATTCTTTTGCATACTTGGCTTGACTGATGAATATTCCCTCATTGGATTGCTTGACTTGAAGTCCAAGGAAATATGTTAGTTCACCCATCATGCTCATCTCGAACTTTCTCTGCATTAGCTTCTCAAATCTCTTGCAAAGTGATTCATTAGTGGAACCAAAGATAATATCATCGACATATATTTGAACAAACAATGAATGACCCTTATGCTTGGCAATAAATAAAGTAGTATCAATTTTACCTCGAGTGAATCCTAAGCCATCGCTAAGTAAAAACTTAGATAGGGTTTCATACCATGCTCTTGGAGCTTGCTTTAGGCCATAGAGATCTTTCTTCAATCGGTAGACATGATCAGGCTTCTTGGAGTCCTCAAAACCTGGTGGTTGTTCAACATAAACTAGTTCTTGGAGTTCTCCATTCAGGAAGGCACTTTTCACGTCCATTTGATATAGCTTGAAATTCTTTGAAGGCAGCATAGGCTAAGAAAAGTCTTATAGCTTCCAATCTTGCAACAGGAGCAAATGTCTCATCGTAGTCGATTCCTTCCTCTTGACGGTAGCCTTTAGCAACTAACCTTGCTTTGTTTCTAATGATTTTCCCAGCTTCATCCAATTTGTTCCTGTAAACCCACTTAGTACCAATAACTTGCTGAGAAGTTGGTCTTGGCACAAGTTCCCATACTTTGCATCTTTCAAATTGATTCAGTTCCTCTTGCATGGCTTCAACCCAACCAGGATCGGCAAGAGCTTCTTTAGTCTTCTTTGGTTCTATATCGGAGACTATAGCAGATGAGAAAAGGCTTTCAGCAAATGCTCTACTAAGGTTCCTTGTTAATCTGGGACCAAAGACATCACCAATCACATTTTCTAATGGATGATCACGAACAGTTCTGACTTCTCTCGGCACATCTTGTCTTACTGATTCTTGTTGTAAGGATTCTAGAGGAGGATCAAGATCAGCAGATGGTGTAGGAAAAGAACTTTGAGTGAGAGGTGGATGAAAGCTTGGAGGATTAGGTCTTATAACAAAAATTGGTTGAGGGCTAGATCTGTCTTCAGGATGATCAGCAGAGTTTGCATCGGCAAACGGATTATGAAATTCATCAGCAGGTTCTGGTTCTGCTGATGAAGGAAAATACGGAGCATCTGCTAATTCTTCTGCTGAAATGACTAGATCAGCAGCTGGTACTTGATCTGCAGGATTAGTATTACTGGATTCACCTGTCTCATGAGCACTAGACACATTAGTACTATTTGGAGCCTTATCAGACTCTAACAAATCAAATTTATCAAAGGTTACATGAACAGATTCAACAATTTTCAAAAGTTTCTTATTGAAAACTCGAAAGGCCTTACTGTGTTTAGCGTATCCGACAAAGATTCCTTCATCAGCTTTCTCATCAAATTTACCTCTGTGCTCTTTTCCATTGTATAGCACGTAACATTTGCAGCCGAATATCTTGAAGAATCCAATGTTGGGAATTCTGCCTCTCCAGAGTTCATAAGGAGTCTTGTTATGGAATTTGTTGATTAGAGATCTGTTCTGGGTGAAGCAGGCTGTATTGATCGCTTCAGCCCAAAAGTACTTCGGCAGCCTGGCTTCGGCAATCATGGTCTTACCAGCTTCAATGAGAGTTCTGTTCTTCCTCTCAACAACACCATTTTGTTGTGGTGTACTGGCAGCTGAGAAGTTATGGTCTATACCATAATCATTACAGTACTGAGCAATACCATTGTTCTTGAATTCAGTGCCGTTGTCTGATCTCATACTGATGATATCGCTTTCTTTCTGAGTTTGTAGTAGTCTGAATAACTTGGTGGCAACAGCATAGGTGTCATCTTTGTGACTGAAGGTTTCCACCCAAGTATATCTAGAGAAATCATCTACTACAACCAAAGTGTATCTACTTCCCCCGATACTTGCTGTAGTTGTGGGGCCAAATAGATCCATATGTAGCAATTGGAGGCACTTAGAAGTTGACATGCAGGGCTTTCTTCGGAAAGATGACTTATGTTGTTTTCCAAGCTGGCAGGCCTTACATTTCTTTGCTTGATCAGCAGACACTTGAGGCAGACCGGTAACAAGATTTGAACCGGCAAGCTTGGATAGATATTTGAAGTTCAAGTGACTGAGTCTCTTGTGCCATAGCCATGAGTTCTCACTGATGTTCTTAGCTACAAAACAGACATTAGCAACACCAGTAATAGCACTTAAGTCTACTGCATAAATGTTACCTTTACGTTTGGCAGTGAGAAGAGTTTCATTGGAAGCAATGTCTTTCACATAGCAACTGGAAGTAGTAAATACGCATTGCATTCCTTTATCACAGAATTGTGATATTGATAGAAGGTTGTGTTTCAGACCATCCACTAGAGAGACCTTCTGTACAGTAACTGCACCTCTCTTGATGGTACCTATACCGACGATTTTTCCTTTGGCATTATCACCAAACACTACTGGGGGACCTGATGCTTCAATAATATCGGCAAGAAGATCTGCAAATCCTGTCATATGTCTTGAGCAGCCACTATCTAGAATCTACAAATCCTTGCTTGCACCAGTTGAGGCCATGAAGCATTCCTGAAATAAAACAGTATGCTTATGGTCCCCCTTATTCTTGGGTCCGAGGGTTAGTTCCTCTTTGGCAACCACATCTGGCCACCACTAGAGGATGTAACCTCAGTGGGTCCAGATAGGTGCTTCAAAAGGCATTCATGAGCCTTGTGACCATAATCAAAACAATTAGAACATCTCACTTGACTGATAGGCTATGGAGTCGGTAGAACATCATTCTGTTTAGTCAGTGCATCGGCAGAACTAGGGAATTGTGCAGGCACAAACTTAGTAGGTTTAAAGGTGCTAGTATTGCCTTTCTTTCCATTCTGTTTACCTTTGGCAGTTACTTTTTTAGGCACTTGTCCATCGGCAGCAGAGGAGGTCAGATCGGCAGCACTTGCTCTGCTGATGTATTCACCAAGAATACCGTTATCGGCAGACTCAGTATCAGCAACCTTAACATATCTTTGTTTGTGCTTATCATTCCTTTTGTTCTGGTTCTTAGGATACTTCATTACCACGGCACTGTATATTGGCTTAGCATCCTTATGCACTGAGTTAACAGGACTACATTCAACTTTCTCATCCTTTTTCTCGGTAGCACAAGTTTCAGTAGAGCTACTGCTGCTGGAATCAAATCCTAACCCAGATTGGTCCTTATATGACATTTGGGTCTGTAGGATTGTTTCAACAGCAACTCTAGATTTTTTGTAAGAGTCAACAATCCTTGAGAGATGATTGTTTCTTTTCACAAGATCTTCGATCTGAGCTATCAATACTGCTACTTGGCATTTGAGATCCAGGTTTTCCTTTTTTAAAGAAATAGACTCAAGCTCGTGTCCTTTGAGAACTGAAAGTTCAGACATAAGCGAGCTATTCTCGTTAGAAATTCTTTTGAAATCAGCAGCCATCACTTTATGAACGCTACTCAGCTTCTCATAATCAATAAAAAGTTCATCCATTGTCTCTACCATCTCAGCCTTAGATAATTCTGGAAGAGGGTCGGCTGAATCTTTGGGAGTAGAGGAAATGGGTTCAGGTGAGAAGTCAGGTAGGGAAGAGATGGGTTTCGAAAGGCTTTTGGCAATATTGGGATGTTCGGTGAATGAGAATTTTCTTGTCATCGGCAAGGGTTTTGTTTTAGAAGCATTGAAGTGAGAAGAGTTACACTGTCCATAGAGTGAAGTTCCCACTTGATGAACCTTGTATCCTATTGGATTTCCTGCTTTGATGCTTACTTCCTTGAAGTATGGTTGAGCTCTTCCAGTTGGTATTTCTTTGACTGAAGTCTTTGGCGGCGAGGGATCTCGGTAGATTGGAGTCGGCAAGGATGAAAGATCGGCATCATTTGAATCTAATGCCATGAAACTTACATCGGCATCCTCATCTTCATCGGCATCATCGTCTGAATCGGTTTCACACCAGACCGGCAAGGCTTTTTCTGTGCTATCATCGGCAACATAACTTCGAGACTTTGGATATCTCTTGTTTACTGATTTCCTCACGTATTCATACTTTGGCTGAGGACATTTTAAGGCAAAGTGACCAGGTTTTCTGCAGTTGAAGCAGACAAGATCACCTTTGCTGTTTTTGCCATCGGTAGCACTAGTACTTGGTTTGTTGTAGCTTGATGATTTTTGAAATGGTGGTGTAGAAGATTTCTGTTGCTGGTGACTTCCTTTTTGCATCTTTTTGAAGTCTTTGTACCTCTTGTAGTTTCTGGCGAAGGCGGCAAATTCGTCTTCTTCCATTGTTTGTTCTGAAGGTGTTTCTGAGGTTTTTGAACAGCAGGGTGTTTGATGGGGATCTATAGGAGGGAATTTGGTTGAAGGAAAGGATACCTGAGATTGAGCTGATAGAGACAAGTTTTTGAAATTTTTGTCGAGAACGTTAAGTTTTTGCAGTTCTCTCTCATACAAGAACAGACTAGACACAAGATTCTGAATAGAGGTCTTGTTTAAGTCTCTAACTTCTCTAACAGCAGTGACCTTAGTATGATACTCATTTCCTAAAGAACTTAGAAAACGAATATTAAGATCTTTCATAGTATACACGATTCGAGCCTGACCCGGGCTCGAATCGTATAACAGCCCTAGCTATTGACAATAGTTCAATCTAATCTCTTTGTTACTCCCTCCGTACCAGAGTATATGTCCACCCTCTTATTTGCACGGAGATTAAGAAATGGAAGAAGTGTGTAAGCGATGTAAGTGTAAAAGTAAAATATGAGAGAGAATGAATGAGATGAAATAGTAAGTTGATTGGTGTTGTGAGTATAAAAGTAAGTAAGAGAGAATGAGTCGGAGGAATAGTAAAGATTCTTTACCATTTTAAGAAGTGGACATATACTCTGGAACAGACGAAAAAGAAA
Organism: Campanula takesimana; assembly: GCA_026119855.1. Classification (NCBI taxonomy): domain Eukaryota; kingdom Viridiplantae; phylum Streptophyta; class Magnoliopsida; order Asterales; family Campanulaceae; genus Campanula; species Campanula takesimana. The sequence continues at coordinate 63,318 of JAOWBW010002134.1, read as the reverse complement.
AAGTAGTCATATACTCCAAGACGGAAAGGGTACTATGGCATTCTTTAGGAATATCTCAGTGTAGAGTCCTTCAAAAAATACAAAGTCCAAGGTTCAGTTTTCACTCTAAAAAAACTAAAAACAACCAGTACATAAATATGGCACACACGACTGCACATAAATACGTGCATAGCTGACTTCTTTTTATAATTAACAAATGTTAGCACTCAGAGTAGAGTTCTTAAAAAAAAAAAAGACAAATGGGGAATGCTACGCAAAAAGAATTTTACAAAATGATAGATACAAAATAAGGTTGCGATATTTTATTGGTTACATCGATAGTGAACCCGACACTTTAACTAAAACACCAATAAAATTTTAACACACCATTTTGTAGACCAAATTTTGTAACATTTTTTTGTGACTTTATATTTACCCCAAACAAATAAATATATTCGGAGTTCTCCGGGCTCTTTTCCGGGGTCGGACCTTGTATTGTGTTACTTGTTGACATGTACTCTAAACCTAGCTATTGAGGCACATCCCGCGATTTGCCGGGTGGTAGGAAAGAGGGGCCGGAACTACCACCCCCAGGACTAAACCTGGGTATCAAAAAAAAATAAAAAAAATAAATAAATAAATAAATATATTCGCTAAAAAAAATACGGAATATACTAATTACACGACAATGTCAATATTGGTCATAAATGAAGGTCAATTTACGAAAATCAATGGCTATTCGATAAACGCAAGTGGTCCGTTTACTTTTGGCAAAAATGCAATAAAAAACCCCAAATTATTGACCACTTATAGATTTGATCACCAAATTAATTTTTATTACATTCTATGCATTAACTATGTTTTAGTCGTATAGGAGGTGTTAACGACATCCACATTTTGATTAAGCGTCATGTGAATGACACATGACATGATTATTAAAGGTAATATAATAAATCGTTAGAATGTAGATGGATAAATCACTTGATAATTTATTCATAAAATTTTAAAATTTCTTTAATATAGTTAGATTAACATTAATATTTTGATAAAGTCCACTTATACTGACCATAAAAAACCGGATAAATAAAAAAAAAAAGCATCTTGGGGCTAACTACAGATTTCTCACTGGAGCAATGCTAGGGGCACAAAATAAACTAACAAAATCTTGCTCACAAAATGTGTTGGTGATGTTTTATTGGTTGCATTGATAGTGGACCCGACACACTCTAATTAAAAACACCAATAAAATCATTACACATAAGATTTTGTGAACAGGTTTTTGTGGTTTTTTTTTATGCCCCAAACATTACTCTTTCTCACTGCACTTTAGAGTCGGGGGCGGATGTATAGCAAAAAGTATGGGTCGGGGCACCCAATAATTTCCCACATTCAGCAGTTTGTTTTTTTTTTTTTTTTTTTTAAATTTTGTAGATATGTCAATATATAGTGCACCCATTTACGAAGGTTTCGTTTGTTTCGTGTAAAACGACTTTTGGAAAATGATTTCTCGAAAAATGTTTTTCGGAAAATGAAAATATTTTTCGAAAAATGACATAAACATGTTTTCAGTTGTTTGGTAAATGTAAGGAAAATGTTTCCAAAAAATATTTTTATATGAGAAAAAAATTGAACGGGGGGGGGGGGGGGGGGGGTGTTAGGTTCAATGTGTGGTGGGGGTGGGTTGGTAGGGGTGGGGCGGAGGTGTGGAGGTGTTAAAAAATAAATTATACTGGTATCTATAAGCATTGACACTGGTACTTTTGATAAGTGTCAGTGGTAGTGTTAAAAAGTGTCAGTCATTTACACTTACATTGCATTTATAAACATTGAAACTAGAAGATTTTACCAAGTGTCAATGATAGTGTTAAAGAGTGTCGGTGCTTGTTTTAAAGAGTGTCAGCGTTAGTGTTGAGTTTCAGTCGTGTGTTAATAATTCCAGCATGTTCAATATGTTGTGTTTTGTGCAATCATGCGCGGCGGAAACATCACATGAAAAACCTAAAAGCCTAGATTCGTTATGTTCAATAATTCATAATATGAAGATGAAAGAAACTAACCTTTGTAGATCGATATGTGAAAACTTGGATGTAGATGCTAAGATGAGCACCCTCTACCGGTGATCTACACTTCGAACGAATTCAAGAACGCTTCTTGAACTTGACTGCTAGGTCTTTCGGATTGAAAAACTTTGGTGAAGAATGATTCTTCAATTGCTCCTAACGATTATTAAAGTTTGATTGGGAATAATCAAACTTAATAACCCAAGTATATTATGTGTATTCTCTCTCTCTCCAAGAAAGAGTTTGTGATTTCCAAAATCAATGTTATGGGAACAATTCCCGGCTGCACACATTATATACAAGAGATTTCCAAAACCCTTTAGGACTTAGGTCTTCTTGTCCAACAAGAAAAGATCAAAATTAAACTGCATTACGGGGGGGAGGGGGCGTACGGCGCCTGGCAATCCGTGCGGCTCCAATGCAGCCGTACGGTTGCCCCTCTCAGTTTCCTTGTTTTTCACTCATTTTAATTATTCATTATGCGTGTGTGAGCCAATAGGATTATACTAAGTTGGCAACGAGTCCGAACCATTCAAACCTCGTAAGTCATAAGCGGACTCTAGCAAGCCATTATGACTGCCCAATTAGTATAACTTTGAAATCCAATTTTTCCTAAGATAGAACATATCACAATCTCTTTGTTACACGATGTCTACTAAACGTAAGCCATGGTCAATTGTCAACTTACCTTGTTCAATTCTTTCTCGATCCCGAATGTATTGATAATACAAATGACATTGATCCAATTAATTCATTTGAGCATGGTCATGCATTACATCAATACCATTCATCGAGTGGCCAAAGCTTGACATCTCTCTTGACGAGGAACAAATACCATCTCGGCTTATTACACTTTGTTAGGCCCAATTGGTAGGAAAATAGGCTAGAGGGGGGGGGGTGAATAGCCTAATTAAAACTTTTTCAAAGAAACACTTCAAATTTTTCTTGTTTTTCACTCATTTTAATTATTCATTATGCGTGTGTGAGCCAATAGGATTATACTAAGTTGGCAACGAGTCCGAACCATTCAAACCTCGTAAGTCATAAGCGGACTCTAGCAAGCCATTATGACTGCCCAATTAGTATAACTTTGAAATCCAATTTTTCCTAAGATAGAACATATCACAATCTCTTTGTTACACGATGTCTACAAAACGTAAGCCATGGTCAATTGTCAATTTACCTTGTTCAATTTTTTCTCGATCCCGAATGTATTGATAATACAAATGACATTGATCCAATTAATTCATTTGAGCATGGCCATGCATTACATCAATACCATTCATCGAGTGGCCAAAGCTTGACATCTCTCTTGACGAGTAACAAATCCCATCTCGGCTTATTACACTTTGTTAGGCCCAATTGGTAGGAAAATAGGCTAGAGGGGGGGGTGAATAGCCTAATTAAAACTTTTTCAAAGAAACACTTTTATAAATGTAAAGTCACTTATCAGATTGCAAACTATTATCAGTAAGCGCAGCGGGTAAAATATGACTTAGTTTTAACTCACACAAAATCAGTGTATAAAAGATTTTCAGAGCTTAGTTTTACAAAAAGTTGTTTTCAAAAGTTCAATGCAGTTTCAAGAGATTGGTCAATGAAAATAATGATGAATCAGCAAGAACAGTAATGATTTGCCGGTGATAGAGTTCCAACCGGCAAGGACAATAAGTAACAGAGACACAAGGATTTGAGAGGTTCACAGTTTGAGAGGTTCACAGTGTAAATACTGCTACGTCCTCTACCAAGTTTGGTCAGAACTTGGATTTGGGTTAAGAGCACTATTAAATATCCCTAGTCTATTACAAGAGCGGCTTTGCCGGATACAAAGACTAAATTCTAGAGATAGTTTAATGAATCGTAAAGCAAATATCTGACCAAGTGTATTTGAGAGGCAAGTTCAAAAGAACTTATCTCACTCAGGTGGGTGTGTGAAAACTCAGACAACGTATTCCTTAAAATAATCTAGTTCGGGAATACTAACAGTGTTGTAGAGTTTGTGCACAAGTGTATGTCCTATTAAATGATCTAATGATTATCTGGATACGGAATGTTTGAGCTTCAATGAATGCTGCAAACAACCAACTCTCTTCAATGCACTAAAATCACCAACCTTCTTCAATGCACTGAGTCCTCTATTTATAGGAGGAGTTAATGTCTTAGCTTGTTGAAGAAGGATAACATTTGAATTTCCAACTGGGTAGGTGAAGAGCATTTAATGCAGTATCCTTGGCATTAATGGCGAAGATACGCGTGCCTTAAAAGTCTGATGGGTAAAGACCCCTTTGTCTCAACCGGTTACCTGCAAAAGCAAGTAGAGACAGGGTATAGCTAAAAGTAGCTATGTGTCAGACGGCGCAGTGACCATTACAGAGCAGGTAAACTACTTAATGATAAAACAGTATAGAGACAATCAGCAAGGTTGACTTTAATGAAATGATGTCACCTGAATGACAGTGCAGACTGTCTATTATATCGACATGTTGTGAATGAAGTTGATCGGCAACTTCTTTAATAAGTTGATCGGCAACTTCTTAGCAAGTTGATCGGCAACTTGTCGCATGTTAAGAATAGAGTTGATCGGCAACTTGTTTACTGGTCTGCTGATTTGCTTCCTCTTGCTGGTTTGTCTTGAATGAAGAGTTGAAATACACCTGTGCTGGTCACAAAGGATCCTAAAGGCACCTTAAAAATGTTCTAATAAAATTGGGGGACCCTAAGTGTAGACATGATTGGGATTAAGTAATTCTAGGACCTAGGTATCTATTTGAACAACACACTTCCCTACATGATTCCGATTACGCCAGTCATATTCTTTATAGCTACACGGTTAAGGGTAACGTTTGAATATGTCAAACGTAATGTTCATTATGTGGAAGACTGTAATAACCTCAGGTCTAGAGATTCCGGTGATATAACTATATGAGATTTAATTATGACATTGTGACCATGACATAAATCTCATAGGGGTCAGTCCAGTATTTGTTCTCCACCAAATACCCATAAGTCTAATTGTATCCCATAGACATAATCATCATATGATTATCTATTAAACTTATACTAATAATTAATCATAATTATCAGGGACTGAGATTATTATAATAAACATACAAATAATCATAAAGCAAAAGATATAATCATAATTATATCTTTATTAATAAACGTACAAAAGATATAATAATAAAACATTCAATATCTTTATTAAAGCATAAAGCAAATGATAACATTAATCGTTCAAATAACGTGCCTATGGCATACACACCAACACAATAAGTTTAAGTTATTTACAAAATTGACATCACGCGCTTTTAAAACAAGTGCATGTTATTTATAAAAATGTCATCCTTTTTAAAACAACTAGTACCTATTTCCTTTCTTTCCTCCCATTTTTAGGAGGATTGTGTAGGAGGGAAAATCTAATAAATTTTCCTTCCTTTTCATCTAGTTCTTCTTTAAAAAAAAAAAAAAAAAAAACTCTAGATTAACTTGAAAGAAGAAAATATATTAAATTTCTTCCCTTTTCATTTTCTTTCTTTCGTTTTTAAAACTCGGGAGCAGACACTTGCAGTCTCGTGACTGCGGCACTTCCTAATATATTTACTACACATGTTACATTTTATAATTTATAGAGAAACTTATTTCCCCCGAAATTTTGTGATTTGATAATAGAATTACTACAAAGTGGTAGGAAAAAATTATTGAATGAGCAATTTTGGCTGCAGTAGTTTGGTCCTAAAACATAAGACCACCTACAATGAGGGGTTGAGAGGGTGTCAACTAGTTGAGGGTGGGCAATAGGGAGTTGAGATGGGGGGGTTGAAGGGGAAGGGTTGAGAAGTTCCAACCAGGTTGAAGGAATTTGTGTGGGGCCCGGAAGAGACACGTGGCGGCTTGGGATTGGCCAACACTTGGCGAGTGCAGCACACCTCCCAAGCCGGCGAGTTGCTGCCTTTTCCCTTTTTTGTTTTTTTTTCTTTTTTCTGGCGTGTTTGTTCATTGCTTTTTTTCCTTTTTTTCTAATTGGGACACTTGTCTCATACCCATTGGTTCATTATATTTTCGTATTAATTTTTTATCCCAATTTTTGAGCTTAATTATTTCATAGTAAATTGATTTTTTTATAAAAAAGAAAATCACCAAAATTTATCATTTTTTTTCCTCTATAAATTGATGTAAGTTTCATTTGATTTGGATACCCAAAAAAAACTTATTTTCTCAATATAAATTTTTCAATTATACTTTATTAACCCTTATTTAAAAAAATCAACATCTTTTTAAGTGTGATTTTTTTTTTAAATAATAATTATCATCAATTTTCATATTTATTTAATTTCAATTAAAAAAATTAATTAAGTTTGAAGTATTTTTTAATTATAAATGATTTAATAATTATTATTATTTTATTAATCATAAATATAAAGATTATAAATAAAATAAAAGTGGTGGGGTATAGAATGATGAGTTGGGAGGAGTTGAATTTTAAACTAAACTAATCATTGTGGGGGGGTATAGTTGAGAGCGTAGTTGAATGATTAAGTGGATGGAGAGAGAAGATGAGGTGTAGTGATATTAGGGTAGTTGAATTATTTTAGGGGGTTGGACCATTGTACATGGTCTAAGTGATCGGTCTATTATTTTAGGAAGAGTTTGTCTTTCAGTTGTCACTTGTGACATTTCCTTTCGATGTACTCCCTCCTCTGGTCCCAAAAATATCAAACAGATGTAAGTTTGACCAATAATTTTTTTAAAAAAATAATGATACTAATAAAAATCTAAAAATTGTTATTAAAAGCATTACAATGACATTTTTTTATTTTTATTAGTATCATTATTTTTTATTTAAATTATTGGTCAAAGTTACATCTGATTGACCAAAAGCAACAGTTATTTTGGACCAGAGGGAGTAATTATTTACACCATATTAATAGTAAACATTGTTTTCAAAATAAAAATAGTAGACATTTTACCTTTAGATGCTTTTAGTTTCAAAATAAACTTTGTAATTGACTACCAAGCAAATCTACACCATATTGCTGATATCTTTAGAAATGTTAAAGAAATATCCAAATTTGTTAGAGCAGCAACAATAATTATTTTAGTCCAAAGCTCCTTTCACATACAATTAGCATGAAAAATATTAAAGATGCACATTGTAAAGCTCTCACTGTGCACAACAGTAGTGTCATCACTGTAGATCGAGTAGCATGCGCGGTTGCGATTTAAATGTATTTTTTTATTTGCAAAATAGATGATCAATCTTGACTGCATAACACGCGAGCTTGAACGCATGGTCAGTTACATTAGAAAAGCGACTCGGGCGATGCATTAGTTCCTTGATCAGTCTATTATCTATCTTAGGAAGAGTTTTTCCATCAGTTGTCACTTGTGATAATTCCTTTTCAATTACAATTATATTACACCATCTTATAAGTAGACATTTCACCTTTAAGAGCATTTTAATTTCAAAATAAAGATTAATTAGATACCAAGCAAACTACAATAACCACATCCTAGTTCATTCCTAAGCAATCTTCCTTAGTTTTTATTTCCATGAAAAAAAAACATTCTTCCCAATTTGTGAGCTCCAACTATACACATATTCACTCTAACTCAAATGGGCAGCGAATGGAATCCAAATAAACCCCTCCATTATGATATCACCATGTCGAAGAGAACCCGAAAAACTCCATCAAATCTTGAGAAATCCATCAGTAATTGCCCCTTGATCGCGTGTTTTCCCGAGAGAGAAAACTCTAGAAAAGTAGCCAATGCAGAAGAAGAAATTGAAGAGAAACCCTTTGAAGGAGGAGAAGGTAATGATGATCATAAAAGCTTGAAAACACTAATAGGAGGCAAGATTTCTCTAAGCCAACATTTCACTGAGGAAGAAAATCAGCTTCAGATTGTTGTTAAACAACCTAAGGAAGGTTTGGAGTTCAAAAAAATGGCTGTCCGCTGTGCCAAAATCTTGGGCCGTATGATCAAGATCAAGCGCGACACAAGTTTTGGGTCCCAGAAAAAACGTGCTCCTCGATTGACCATGTGAGTATATGTATCGACTATCGTGTTGATGTGAATTTTGGGCATATATATAAATTTTGATCAAGCTGATGAATGTTTTTCGCTTTTCATCGCCTCTTATGTTCTACACTTATAGAATGCAGTATGTATGTAAATAATGTGTGTAATGTGATATGTAACATGACAATCTCTTTCTTACACATTTTTCATTTTCATATGTTTCAAAATAAAGTATCACATTTTTAAATAAAAAAAAAATCTTAATGCAAATTTATTGTATGTCAATTTGTATGAACTTTGACTCCTACTCATGAAGAAAGTTAAATTGGGGATGCATGGTATTGGTGCTTGAAGTAATCATTCATAATTCGTGGATGGATGCATATAATTGAAAAGAAATCAGACAATAAATAGGAAGTATGTGTTTCAATAACAATAATAATTAAACATAGGACTTCTTTTTGTTTTCTGATGATATTTATATGAATTAGACCTCTCTTCTTTCCTAAATTTTACAAAATACGGAGTATATAATAATATGATGGGATATTTGAGAAAATTAAATTTTATGAGTTCTTTTTCAAATAATTAGACAAAAATTTGATTAGAAAGTTATATTTATTGAGTTAGAGATGTAGAAGAAATAAAGGTTGCATGTCATTGTTGTGTTTGTTACTCAAGCGACTGTCAAGCAACGAAATTTGCCACCGTCAAACAGCTGATTTGCACAAAATTCGTTGCGGTTTATTTACTGCCCAATTTTGTGTGCAAAACACAAATCAGGTCTTTACTCAACCTAGGAAACCTCACTGGAAAACTACTCTTAAACTAGTCAGATACTTAAAAATCTTTATAGGACAAGGTTTATTTTACTCTTCCGCGAGTCTTATTTCTTGGCAACCCAAAAGGCAAGGCACAGTTTCTAGATCCTTGTTGAAGATCAATACAGAAGTTTAGCTAATGCCTCATGTGAAATTGTTTGCCTTTAGCATTACTTCAAGATTTTGGTGTCTCAAATCTTTCACCAGTCATTCTACGTTGTGATAACAATACTGCATTGCATGTAGCCTCAAATCCAGTGTTTCATGAGATCTAAACATATAGACATTGATTTTCATGTCATACGAGAAAGGTTTGCTTCTGGTCAGATTACTCTATCTCATCTCAACTATAAATCAACTTGCTCATCTCCTAACCAATGCCCTATCCTCTGCTTCTCTGACTTTTTTCTTGTCCAAGCTTGTTTTCAACATTTTTAGCACTTCAAGCTTGAGGGGATTATAAGGAACAAAAGACTGATCTGTTAAAGAGATGAAGGATGTCAATGACATAAAAGAAACACAAGGGCAACGTGTGTATATATATTAAGAAGGGTTAGTTAGAAAAGTCTTCTAATTGTCTGTTAGTTTGTTCTGTTAAAAGCAATTAGTTTGTTATTTGTATCAACCAATCAAATGTTGAGAATAGTTGTATAAATACATGTATACTATAGATTTGTAATAGACACAATTCAATACAATACAATTACATATTTCTCTCGCAAGTCCGCAAACCTGCAATGGTCCGAGTAAAAGAAACATATAAAATCAAAAGTTTTGAAACCTATCCCTTTTGTCTTTTTGTCTTTGTGGCTCGAGAAAAACTGGAAAAAAAAATTGTGTTTTATGCTAAGTTAGCGTAAAACGTTTTTTAAAAATGGCGCGGTGGCATTTTTGTAAATAACTGACGTTTATTGTAAGTTTCAGTGTTAGTGTTAAAAAGTGCGAGTCATATGTACACTGGCACTTTGACACACCATTGGCACTTTTGATAAGTGTCAGTATCAATGTTTATAAGTGCCAGTGTAATGGCTGACAATTTTTAACACTAACATTAGCACATATTAAAAGTGCGATGTTTATAAACGTCAGTCCAAATGAGTGGCACTTTGTAATATTAACACTGACATTTATGATGCTTGCCAGTTATTTACAAAAATGTCACCGCTTGTTTTTTAAAACAAGCGCCAGTGTCTTTGCAAAAACACGTTTCTATCCTTAAAAAGTAAAACATGTTTTTCATAAAACTTACTGCACCATTTTTTTTCTTACTGATAGAGATATACAATGAACATTTACAATTCCGTTACTAGAAATACCATTCTTTTATGACCGTCTGAATAACAATCATGTCGGGGGATGAATACATGGCTAGGCTGTCTAAGGAACAAATCATATCGAGGTTCGGAAACAAGCCGCGGATGTATAACGGACGAAGTGTTCGTAACTATGAATTCCATGGTCGCTTTAAGGAGTAGGGTATGTAGGAGCAGGGCCGGTCCCGTTTGATTTGGGGCCCTAGGCTAATTTCTCAATCGACGCCCTTAATTTTATGTCAGTTTTTTAAAAATATAAAATAAAAAAACATACGAAACTAGCATGTAAGAATATTTTACTGTAAATAAAAATACGATGTACGGAGTACTTTCACATTATACTATGAAAACACTTTTTTTTAGCACATTTAGAAGCAAAATCATGAATCAAAGTCGAAGAATCAACTGTTTCCTCGAAATCATAGCTAGTCCATTTAGCCGTTTTTGAGATATCGTGCTTCAGATACACACACGTATACGAAAATTTTGAGGCCCCAATAATCACACATTTTCTGGGGGCCTTAGGCGGTCAACTCAGTGGACTATACTGTTAGGCCGGCCCTGGGTATGAGAGTTGTTTTTTTTGTGCGCGCGTACATTCTAACAAGGATCTAGAAAACACAACCATGATTTGCATATAAACATAAATCTAAAAATTGTTTAGTATATTTTCTTGAATTTTGTCAGGGAGAAATTTTACCTTAATCGCATGTTTATTTTTCCTAACATTGTACTCCCTCCGTCCCGGACTAAGATTCTTAGTTTGACTTTACACGGAGATTAAAAAAAATGATATGTTGTGAGTATGAAAAGTAAAATATGATAAAGTATGAGATAGAAATGAGTAGAAAGTTTTTGTTGTGAGAATGACAAGTGGTCTCATTATCCGTTTTTTTTTTTTTTTTTTTTTTTTGAAAGGTCATTATCCGTTTGTTTTAGGTAATAAAGTATGGGACAAAAAAAAAAGTAAAAGAAAAATAAAAGCATTAGTCTGGGACAGAAAGGGAGTATCTATCAGTTTGCAGCAGCCCACTTCCCATCAAGCACTGTATCATGTGCAACTATGGATTCACCATGTTCTACTCCATCTCAAATTCTCCATTTTTCTTCTTTCTTCTCAAACTCGATCCTTCTTCTCGTTTCGTCTCTAATTCTCCTCCTTTCTCTCTCTCTCTCTCTCTTTTTTTTTTTTTTTTTTTTTTTTTGTCAAGTCCTCCTGAACAATATATTTGGGGTAGTAATTAGGGTTTGGATGTTCGGATTTTTTTCTTTAAAATATCTGAATTAAAATATTAAATATTAGGAATTCGGGTTGTATTTTTCAGTACACAAGAGTGAAAATATGAGTAGGTCTTACGAAAAACGTGTTTTAAGGGTAGGAAAAACGTGTTTTTGCAAATATGCAGGCGGAGTCATTTAGACTGACGTTTATAAACATCGCCACTGGCACTTTTAATAAGTGTCAGTGTTAGTGTTCAAAAGTGTCAGCCATTACACTGGCCCTTATAAACATTAATACAAAAGTGTCAGTGTTAGTGAAAGGAACGACCCGACTTGAGGAAACGGGCAGGAAGTCCGGCCTAACTCGCCCCGACCTGAGCATCACATACTGAACGAACCCGGGTCGAACCTGGATGTCATTAGCTCGTTTGAACCGAGCTGGGAAGTCGTAGCCAAGAGGAACCGAACAAGGATTCCAAAGACCAAATCGTTTCTATTGATTGTCAGCTCGTTGGCCGAGCTGACCACGATAACCAGGATTACTCTAAAAGGGCCCTTCATTGGTGCCCGCGGACACACCCGACTCGAGGTCGGACTTCGCGGAATGTTTGCTCGGTCATACGAGCTCGGACTTGTATCTGACCCCGCCATGATTGGAAGAATAAGAGGCCAGGCCCAATTCTCCGATGAGGCCCATTGATGACTTCTAGAAGTGTTGCCCTAATACAAACATGATGAGTCATAGATGTGGATAAATACAAATCCCTACGTTCAAGGAAGGAATCTAGGTGACAAGGCATGGATTCTGGGGTATATATAGCACCCTCATTCAGCTGGAGGAAGGTTAAGCTCTCTAACCTCATTCTTTCTCTCCAGATTTCATACTCAAGCAGACTAACTCATTCTCACGCCGGAGGGCCTTCGCCGGTGAAGCCCCGCTGAGTTAACGTTTGTTCATCTCTTTCAGGCTAACAGGCATCCAGATATCACTCCGTGGATCCGGCTCAACTGATTGCAATATTTGCACGATCAGTTTGGTTCCATTGCCGGGAACGTAGTGTCTTGTTAGCCTTAGTTTTTTCGTTCTGGAGGATATTTCCATCATGGTTTTGGAAAACCCAGAAACCGTTCCCGGAGTCTTCATTGCTCCCGGAGACTCAGAACCTTATCGCCCGCTCCTTGCCCAAATCCAGAGAACCGCCGCACAACTCGCTCCTAATCCTCCTTGCTGGTGCAACAAAACCCAGGAGTTGCCGGAATCACTACCGCAGTCACCGCCGCCCCGGTGAACGTTTTAAACCCGATTGAAGAGGTTCCCTTCACGGAGAGTCGCCCCATTCATGTCGGCGGCCAGATAGATCGGAGACCCCCTCCGATAACTTATGCACAACGGACGGTCGAAATCCCGCATAATGGAGCCGGAACAAGCGGTGTCAATACTGGAGCGGTGGCTGAACATGCAGCAATGTTGAATCGAAGATTGACATTGCTCTTACAAATCCAAGAAATTTATGATGAGCTGGCAACCTTAAGTCCGGAACATGTCGCCAACCTCCCGGCGATTCCCGTTGTACCCATGGCACGGGAATATCCACCTGTCATTCCCGTTCCCAGCGGCAGTTTGCAAAGGATGAATCAGATCCCACCGACCACTGTAGGCGCGCACAATCCGAACGAGCAGGAAGAAACCTCAGGAGCAAGGAATGCGGCGCCCCGAGGGCCGAGCCTCATGGAAGAAAGAGAGCATTACAAGGAACGGCATGGAGATCAACCACCTCGATTTCCCCATACTTCTCATTTGACACACAGGAGAAACGAGGAAGAAATTTCCAGATCAGGAAATAGAGAGACCCTCGATCCTCTGATCATGGATCTACAGAGGAGAATGCATGAGATGGAATCTAGCAGGAAAAGTACCAAGAAGATTGCTAACACGATGGCCCCGTTTTCTCGGTGGATCTTGGAAAGCCCTCCTCAGCCTTATCTTAAGCTCCCCTCGTTGACCAAGTACACTGGGTCAGAGGACGCCCGGGACCATGTGCACACTTTTGAGGCGATTATGGCTTTGGTCTCCCATGACGATGACGTTCTATGTAAAGCGATGGTCAGCACCTTAAATGGTCCGGCCCTAGCTTGGTACAGAGCTCTTCCGCCGGGTAGCGTCGACAGTTGGGAAAATTTGAGAAGTAAATTCATTGAAAACTTTTCAACAGCGGGCGAACACAAGAAATGACCAACTGATCTAGCGAATGTGAAGCAGGGCGAAACGGAGTCGTTTATGAGTTTTTACCAAAGATTTAGAGATATTGCCGAACAAATTGAAGGATTGACGGATGATATGGTTATGGTATGCTTCACTGCAGGCATGAGAGCTTCTCAATTGAAGTTTGAGTTTGAAATAAGGCCTCCGGAAACAAAGGGAGACTTATATGAGCGAGCATATCGCGTAGCTCAGGCCGAGCTAGAGGATAAGCGAACCTCGAAGGAAGGAAAGGCAAAGGCCGAAGAAGAATCAGGAAGAGGCAACGAACGCGAATCCAAGGAATCAAAAGAAAGTGAGTCAAGAAGGGGCAAGAACCGAACCAGGAGTACTGAAAGGAAGGAGACCAATGAGGAGGCTTTCACTCCGCTGAACAGATCCCACAAGGAAATCATGAATTTGATAGAGATGTTCCCCCCTCGTCCCATGGTGGGAAACGAGGAAGGGAGAAGAGCTTCGGGAAAATGGTGCGCCTTCCACAAGGATTTTGGGCACGAGACGGAGAACTGCCTGTCATTAAAGAGAGCCATTCAGCAGAGAGTGGATCAGGGAGAATTGGATCGTTTCATCAAGAGAGATGGTAAGCGAGGTCGCGACGCCAGAGGCCATGATACCAAGGAAAATTACGAAGACCGACAACGGCAAGAGCGACCACCTAGGAAAAGGATTGGGGTGATCCACGATGAAGCCCTGTCGATCACTGCCTTGAAGAATCAAATCTACAGTCTTAAAAAGGTACCCTTTGTGCCAGCCTGGAACAATAAAAGGGAGGAAACCATCTCCTTCTCCCCAAACGAGCTCGCGGCCAGTAAAATAGCAAGAGAACAATCCATCATTCTGGAGGGAAGAATTGACAATTGTGAAACGAGCCGACTTCTGGTGGACACCGGAGCTGCCCGGGATATCTTGTATTATAGATGCTTCAAAGAAATGGACTTGTCTGATAGCATGCTGACCCCCTATGCAGGTCGGTTGGAAGGGTTTACAAATCATAAGGTGGATGTCAAAGGGACCGTGAGCCTCCTCGTTGAGATAGGTACTTCACCTTATAAGGTCCAGGAAACGATCACCTTCATGGTCATTGATGTGGCGAGTGATTACCATGCTATTTTAGGGATCCCGAGCCAGGTCAAGCTTTGGATGGTTGTTTCTTTACCTCACCAGCGAGTCAAGTTTCCAACTCCGGCCGGAGTGGGTTGTCTGCGGAGCCGAGCCCAGGAATTTCTGGAGTACCTGATGGAAACTAGGAAGATGAAGAGAAAGCTCGAGCAAGACTCCGTTGGAGTCGAGGTCAAAGCAAAAAGAGCGTCAGAGACAATGCTGGTCGGCGCAGTAAGCGAGATCAAAACGGATGAAGAGATTGAAAAGGAGCTGAGGATCGTGAAGAGTAGCATGATCGGTCTCATAGAGAGCGAGGCCCCCACTTTAGCCGGTGAAGACGTGGAAAGAATCACAGACATAATTGTAGACACCCTTCAATTAAGAGAAGGGCCCGAGCTCAAGCCAATCGATGAGCTCGAGGAGATTCCGATCAACCCCGGGTTCCCAGAACAGGTAGTCAAGATTGGGAAGCAGCTGTCCCAAGAAGAACGGGCTAACTTGATCACCCTTTTGAAAGCGAGCTTAGATGTATTCGCCTGGAGAGTTAAGGACATGAGAGGGGTTAAGGAGGAGATAGCCGTACATGAGCTCTGCCTCGACCCAAGCGTGAGGCCAATTAAACAGAAGCGCAGGATTTTTTCATTTGACAAACAAGCAGCCATCAGGGAAGAGGTGAGCAAGTTACTAAGAGCCGGGATAATTAAGGAAGCTTACTACCCATCGTGGCTAGCTAACATTGTGATGGTCAAGAAAGCCAACGGCAAGTGGAGAATGTGCGTTGATTTTACCGACCTCAACAAAGCTTGCCCGAAAGATTGCTTCCCGCTCCCCAGAATAGATAAACTCGTCGATTCCATAGCCGGTCACAAAACACTCAGTTTCTTGGACGCTTACTCGGGCTATCATCAAATTAAGATGGCCGAGCAGGACATTGAGAACACGGCTTTCCAAACAAGCGAAGGGACCTACTGCTTCAAAAAGATGCCGTTCGGCCTCAAAAACGCAGGGGCCACCTACCAGAGAATGGTGAATCAAGTCTTCAAAAACCAGCTCGGGCGGAACATGGAAGCATATATAGACGACATGGTCATCAAGACAAGGGATGGAGACCACTGCACAGACCTGCGGGAAACTTTTGGCAATTTGAGAGCCAATGAGATGAAGCTCAATCCGAGCAAGTGCGTTTTTGGTGTCACAGCAGGAAAATTCCTTGGCTTCATGGTATCTCAAAGGGGCATTGAAGCAAACCCGAAAAGATAACTGCGTTACTCACCATGAAAGAGCCGGTCTCAGTCAAGGAAGTTCAGAGGCTAAACGGACGGGTGGCAGCGTTGGGTCGTTTCATAGCCAAGTCGGCGGAAAAATCATTACCGTTTTTCAAAGTTTTGCGAGGAGGAAAAGAATATCAGTGGACTGAGGAGTGTTCCTCAGCTTTCAAGCAATTGAAATAATATCTGAGCCGTCCCCCCTTGCTCAGCAGCCCTTCTTCGGGAGAAACCTTGTACGTGTATCTCGCTGCCACAGACAGGGCGGTCGCTGCCGTGCTAACCAGGAATGACAATGGAATCAAGCCGGTTTTCTATACAAGTAAGGCTCTCAACGATGTAGAGTCACGGTACTTCAACGCCGAAAAGCTGGCGTATGCTCTGGTAGTGGCCGCCCGCAAATTGAGGGCTTATTTCTCAGCCCATCCTATAGTGGTGTACACTAACGCACCCCTTAGGAAAATTCTGCACAAACCAGACAGCTCGGGAAGGCTCTTGAATTGGTCGATCGAACTTACCGAGTTCGATATCTCCTATCAACCGAGAAAAACGCTCCAGGCACAACCATTAGAAGATTTTATGGTTGAAACTATGTTTAGCAGCGAACAAGAAGCTTCATCCACCAACGACCACCGGATCGAGGATCTCAAGGGCTGGCATATGTTCACGGACGGATCGGCGTCAAAAATCCATAGCGGGGCTGGGGTATTGTTGATCGAGCCAGGAAACGGCCTCACTGTTGAAAAGGCCTTGCGATTCAAGTTTCCAGCCTCTAATAACCAAGCTGAATATGAAGCTCTCATAGCCGGAATTGACTTGGCCAAATCGATGGGAGTAAAGAACTTGAATGCTCACACGGATTCTCAACTCGTTGTTAATCAGTTGAAAGGAGAATACGAGACCGTCAACCCAGTATTGTCCCGATATAGAGATCTCGTTGCAAAGTTAGTGGAAGGATTCGAGTCTTGGCAGATTGAGCAGATCGGTAGAAAGGATAACGCACGAGCTGATATGCTGTCAAAATTGGCTACTATGGAAATGGGAGAAGCTAATCAGTTAAAATGGGTCGAGTTTTTGGAACGGCCCGCAATTGAAAGAGTTCAGATCATGGAACTAAACGAGGCTTTCTCCAATACGGACCTTGCCAATTGGATCGATGACATGAAAAATTATATCGAGAAGGAGGAACTGCCGTTAGACACCGAGAAAGCAAAGGCGATCAAAAAGAAAGCCCCACGCTTCATAATTCTGGAAGGGAATCTGTACAGGAGGTCGTTCGTCAAGCCCCTTTTGAGGTGCGTACCTCCAGCACAAACCCAAAGTTTGCTAGAAGAGGTACACGAGGGAATTTGTGGCGGCTACCCCGGTGCCAGAACCTTGGCGGAAAAAGTCATCACCTTGGGCTATTACTGGCCAAATTTGAGAAGGGAGGCAGTAGAATATGTCAAAAGGTGTGACAAGTGCCAAAGATATGCCGACCTTCCCAGGCTGCCTGCTACCGAGCAAACCCCAGTCGTGGCATGCTGGCCATTTCACATGTGGGGGATAGATTTGGTCGGACCTTTCCCACTGGCCCGTGGGAGGCTCAAATTTGCAGTAGTAGCTGTTGATTACTTTACAGAATGGATAGAGGCCAAACCGTTAGCTGAGATAACCGAGGAAAATGTACTGAATTTTGTCCATGATCAGATTTGGTGCCGATTCGGGGTACCCAAACACATTGTTTCGGATCGAGGACTCCAATTCTCAGATGCTTTCACTGCTGAGTGTGCCCGGCTAGGGGTTAAACACACCAAGTCGTCGGTCTCCCATCCTCAAGGTAACGGCCAGGCTGAGGCAGCCAATAAACTTGTGATGCACGCGTTGCATAGAAATCTAACAGGGAGAGCAGGAAGATGGGTCGATGAGCTCCCTCTAGCTCTATGGGCCGTTCGGACAACCACCAGAGGCCCCACGGGTGAATCCCCATTCGCGCTGACTTACGGCTCAGAGGCCATGGCTCCAGCCGAGTTAGCAATACCCACAGCTCGGGTCGCGTTCTTTGATGAAACTAAAAATGAGGAAAGAAGAAGGATCGATCTGGACTTGATCGATGAAAAAAGGCTAGAAGCTCACTTGAGATCCGTGAATTACAAGCAAAAAACGAAGAGGTACCATGATAGAAGGGTGAGAAAGCGACTTTTCCAAGTAGAGGACTGGGTAGTGAGAAAGATCGAAGACACAAGACGAAAAGCTCAGCAAAATAAGCTCTCCCCAAACTGGGAAGGTCCCTTCATCGTAACCCGGATCGTGCGCGACGGGACTTACATGCTGAGAACCCCTGAAGGGAAAGACCTAAAAAATCCCTGGCATTCCAATAGCTTAAGGCGATATTATCATTAATATGTCCTCGTTTTGTATGATTTCCAAGGATAGCCCTTTTCGGGCACTTGATTCCTGTATCAGCTCGGTTATATATTGAAATCACACCGGAATTCGTTTATCTCAATGTATGAATTTTTACGCTTTAACAAACCTTGAACTCGTCCTGAACGAGCTAAGCCTAGTCTTGAACAAGCAAACCTTGAACTCGTCCTGAACGAGCTAAGCCTTGTCTTGAACAAGCAAACCTTGAACTCGTCCGGAACGAGCTAAGCCTTGTCTTGAACAAGCATTGAACTCGTCCTGAACGAGCTAAGTCTTGTCTTGAACAAGCAAACCTTGAACTCGTCCGGAACGAGCTAAGCCTTGTCTTGAACAAGCATTGAACTCGTCCTGAACGAGCTAAGTCTTGTCTTGAACAAGCAAACCTTGAACTCGTCCTGAACGAGCTAAGCCTTGTCTTGAACAAGCAAACCTTGAACTCGTCCTGAACGAGCTAAGCTTGTCTTGAACAAGCAAACCTTGAAATCGTCCGAACGAGCTAAGCCTTGTCTTGAACAAGCATTGAACTCGTCCTGAACGAGCTAAGTCTTGTCTTGAACAAGCAAACCTTGAACTCGTCCTGAACGAGCTAAGCCTTGTCTTGAACAAGCAAACCTTGAACTCGTCATGAACGAGCTAAGCCTTGTCTTGAACAAGCAAACCTTGAACTCGTCCTGAACGAGCTAAGCCTTATCTTGAACAAGCCACCCTTGAACTCGTTTTGAACGAATAAGATTTCAACAAGCAGCCTAAAGCGAAAGGTACACGGTACTCCACCAGAAAGAACAATTACAAAGGTTCATATTAATAACGAGGTCAAGAGCCGACCTCGGGGGGCATACAAAAAAAAAAATATTACAAGGGTGGAGATTCATCCTGGGCTACCTCGCCCTCGGCCACGGACCCCTCAGCTCCGGTTTCCTCTGGCACCTTATCGGCCTCAGCACGTTCCCGCTCTAAGGCACGGCGAGCTAAGACCGTGTCCACATTAACATCCAAAAGATCAGGCCTAATCCAGACCTCCAACTTATCCTCCTCATCTTCACAATCAAGCTGACCCAATTCTTCTTCGTTAAAAGGAATCATAGCATGGGCAGCCCGAGCTTCTGGATTAAATTGGGGAAGCTCGATGAGATCAACGAAGATTTCAGGATCCTTGGGGAGATAGCCGTGACCATAAGCATCCCTAATGCCATGCCTGTGACATGTCTCAAAATAAGGCATGGCTTTTTCTAGCACTTTCGTAGCAAAAGCCTCGGTCTGCTCATACCGATCAATAATGGCTTGCTCGTTTAGAGAAGTGCGTTGGGTCACCTCGGCTTCAGCTTTGAGCCGCTCGATTTCCTCTTCAGACAAACGGAGGCGCTCAAGGACCTCCGTATTGCGCCCTGCCGCCATCTTGACCTGATCCTCGAGGTCATTGATACGAGAACGACCTGACACCACCTCCGCCTGAGCCGTCTCTATCTTTTTATCCTTGACGGACAGGATCCGCTCTAGCTCAGCCACCCTCGTTTTCAACGAAACAACCTCATCAACATGAAGAGCAAGCTCTTTTTCCTTGGCCACTAACGCCCCTGCCTTTTCCCTAGCTCGGGATTCAAGTTCCTCGCCACTCCGAGTAAGGTGGAAACCAAGCGTGGCCATCTAAAAAAAAGAAGCAGATAATAATAATAAGTTTCCTTAGACAAATCCGATGCAAGTAGAGCGCAATAAACCAAGCCAAAAATCCGTACCTCACTAATAAGCAAGCCAAGGCGACCGCCGCACAGAGAAGAAGACGATTTCTCCTTCGTAAGATCCTCAAGATGATCAAAATCGGCTGCTCGGCGAAGCACGGCGCGACCAAACCTGACTTTATACCCTTTGCGGGCATAAAGGTTCAAACCTATGAACAAAGTAACGTTGCCGAGCCGATCAGCCAGCTCGTCAACCTCCTCACTACTCTTCACACCTTCCAAATCCGCACGAGTAATTTGAGCTCGGGGGGCCGACCTCTTCGAAAGAGGAACATGGTCAGCGGTTTCCTCTGTACGCCCCCTCTTCTTTGTAGCATCAGAAATGTGTCGAGCTGGTGCCTCTTTTTCCGTTGAAGGGGAGGGTATGGTGTTGGAAGTACCGGGTCTCTTCTCAGTAGAAGCTTTAGGACCCCCGGCATTCCTCTCTTTCTCACCATCGGTAGAAATTAGAGGGACAGAAGAAGGAGCTTTCTTCGAGAGTTCAGACTGCCGAACCCCCGTCTGTGCTTTGGCGACCGAGGACGAGGTCGACTTGTTCAGAGTCTTCAATTGACGAAAGGATGGAACCTTCTTCTTGTTCGCGGCCGTAGCCAGGTACTGCTCTCCGTGTGAACTCATCGCTGCAACAAGAACGAGCGACGTTAAGAACACGAGCACAATAAGGAAACAACAACAAAAAACAAAACAGGTAATCATGTTAGGTTATTTCCGCAAGTGCACGGGTGTATGTAGCATAGATAGTGCAAGAGCGAGTCGATCCCACGAGGACAACTTTACTTATAAAATATTTTTGCTTAAAATAAGAAAATAAAGAAAAGATAATGATTGGGGGTTATAAAATTGTTTGTCACTAAACTAGAAATGAAATTACAACTACTATAACTTAGACAAAAACTCTTATATTTTAAGGAATCCTCGGGATTGGAACATCAACAACATATATTCATCAACTATCCATGCTCTATTTAGATTAAAGTTTCATTTTAAAACAAGGATGGTATGCTTGGCCTACACTACTTCTCACGATCAAGCAAGTAGCGTTTGTATTCTCATACTAATTATGCCCTATCTCTCGATGGCCCATAATTAGTAAGAATCCATTAAGTTTTCTTTATGAAAATCAGCATACTTTCCACTCAAGGAGCATCCCTAAGCCATTACACTACTCTCGTGAGTAATGAACTTAGTTCTGACTATATGGATCCGCTAATCAAGGTTCTCCGATCAGTACTTCCCTTGATTAACTAAGATTCATACAAATCATGGACGTCATCATGGTTGTAGGCGTTAGAGTTTGATATAGTAGAATTGTTTAAGATGAAGAGAAGAATTTCAGAGCATGACTACTTAATAAACATAAATGTTATTGAGTTTCCAACCCCAAAAAAATGGGGGATTACTCACAAGCCATATAAATAACAACAAGAATAAGATAAAGAAGAAAAGATAGAAGAAGAGATACTTATTCTGAATTGAAATGAAGATAAAGACTTGAAAAGAACCTCTGAATATTATTGATGAAGAACTCAGAATATTGCTCAAGAAAAATTGAATATCTTTCACAAATTCTGAGAATTTATTGATGTTTGAGAGTACAAATTTTCACTATAGTAAGTTTACAATGTTTTTCCCCATCTAAAACTACTGATATCTATCTCTATATATAGGCCTTGGACCAAAGGAAGTGATTATTCCCGGATGCCTCCTTGAAAAGGTGCCTTTTGGAGAAGTCTGGAAAATTGCTGAACAGGGGGTGCTCGGCCGAGTCAAGGAAGGTGCTCGGCCGAGCAAGCCTTCGAAAATGACTTCTGCCTTTCTGATGCCTATGCTCGGCCGAGTCAAGGGTGGTGCTCGGCCGAGCAACTGCTGGAACACTTTTATTCTTCAATTTTCTTTGTCCAGTTAATTTGCTCCTTATTTATTTGTTTCACCTTCCTCCAAGAGATGTCCAAAGCTCATAATAATGCTCTAAAACCTGTATTATATATAAACATACTACCAAGTGCATTATATCCGCATAATGAGATAAAATCAAATAGTTTAAGCTAATAATTACTTAAAATAAGGTAAATAAACTATATTTTTGGACCTTAAATGACTATAAAATAGTCATTTATCAAATCACCCCCAAAATGCTCATTTCGACCGAGCTCAAGCAAGCGAAGCAATCTGTTTCAAACGAGCATTCCTCATGAACCACCCAATCTGGATAACATCGACCAGGAGCAATGGTCACCAAAGGCTCAACCCCCTCTGAAGTAAAGCCATGAAGGCCAGCGCGAGCAAAATACCGGGGGCTTTTCTCTAACGTGTCCCAGTTTACCACCCATTCTCGATCCCTTTTTGGGGCCACGAGCTTCTTCAATGCTTTCTCTAAATTAGCCGACCACTCAGGCTCCCATAGCCCTGATAAACGAGAAAGTTCACCTTGGGAGCATAGAAATTCCCATCCTTTCCTGCTCTCAATAAGCACGATATGATTGGCGAAAGTATTTATTTTGCTAGGAAAAGAACGAAGAAGGTGAGGAGCGTTGGGGTTAGCACCTACACTGAGGGTATGGTACGGTGGCTTACCAAACCGGTTCCTAGTTCGGGAGATCCTAAAAAAATTCTTAAATACATGAACAATGGGCTCATAACCGAGATGACGCCAAACGACCAAAAAACTATTCACCGTCCTCACCGTATTGGCCACCAATTGAAGAGGGACAGAACAAGTGTCCGTCAAAAAATCATTAATAAAAGGATCCAGGGGAAGACGGAGGCCGAGTTCAAATTGGCCAACGAAGAAAGCCACATTTTCTTTATTTTGCAATAGATCGACCATGGGACACTGCCCTGAGGAACGTAGGAAATACGATAGTCATCCCTACTTATATTATACTTATCGTACATGTTATCTACAAGTTGTGCTTGTACAACAGTGGGGGGTGGAAGAACCAAGCCTTGGCCCTCTAACGAGCTCTCAAAACCTAGTGTCCGGGCACTAGTGGGATGAGCGACGCGAAGCAGTTCCCTCTCTATATACTGGAAATTATAAGCGTTGTCGTCCTTTCCAACGAGTTCAGTCCCCTCGCTCTCTCGAGAATCCAAAGTGTCTTCTATGAGAAGAGCCGGTCTGGAAGATGTCGCGTCCTCGGTATACCGAACTGATACAGGCTCTACGTCGTATACAATGTCCTCCTCGGACCCAGGATCACTTATTTCTTGTTCAACTTCAAGCCTCAACTCATCTCCAGATAGATGATCGTTCTGAGAGCCGGAAGCCTCATCACTGCAAGCCATATCTGCAAGAAGAACATGGGGGCCAGACCCCAAGTTAGAAACCAAGGTGGAGCTCGTTGGACGGTCAGACCCCTCGCCTATTCGAGACCCGGACTCTATGCAAGTGAGAGGGGGTTTCTTCCCGACAACGTAATAGTTGATTATGTGGTTGATCAACTCGTTATAATACTCGAAGAGAATGACACTGGGGTGCTCGGGGCGCATCCAATCTTCACTGCCAACATAGGGCCACCTCAAACTGCCATCAAGCCCATATGCGTTCAAGATCTCCCTGATCTCTCCCAAATCTAACTTCCTCCAACCACCGACGATACTACGGTATATCAAGTCCGTACGATCATGAAAGCAAAACGAGGAACCTCCAACCACTTTCATGAACTCCGGCGTCATTTCTGGAGAAGTCATAATGAGCGCTCAATGTATAACCACTACCGCCGAAAATTTAAAGCTATCGCCGGAAAATTTAAAGTTCTCGCCGGAAAATTCAAGTTCTCGCCGGGAAATTTAAAACTTTCACCGGAAAACTCAAGTTCTTGCCGGAAAATTCAAAATTAATTAACGAAAAACCAGATTTCCAACCAAAAAGCACGAAAAGGAAAGAATATACCAATATAACCAAAGTTGAGGACGGGAGTATACCTGTATTCGAAGTTTTGAACAAGAAGGCCAGAAAGAATCAAAAGGTCGTCGTCGGCGTCGTCGGAACTTAAGAAGTTTGCTGGAAGTTACTGGAGGCGAGAAGGAGGAAAAAGGGAGAAATAAGGGTTTTTATAACCCCCTTCTTTACAAAAAATTCGCGGGTCGACCCGAACCGATCCGGTACCCATCGACTCAAACGGGCTGCATTTAATGCCATGTACCTTCCCTAGACGCGTGCCTGCACCCCTAGGCTAGGTAGGATGATGACGGCGCCTGGCATAGAAGACTGGAACCGTCCCATCACACCACCACGTCCATGATGCGTTACAGCTGTACCCCCAGTCGCTCCTGATGCCACGTGTCCCTTCAACTATTCCTTTTTATAAGCTTTAACGAGCAACCCACATGGATCGCCTTCCTGGATCTATGATTCCCACTTTCGTTACTCTCAACGGGGAATCATGGGGGCCACTGAAAGGAACGACCCGACTTGAGGAAACGGGCAGGAAGTCCGGCCTAACTCGCCCCGACCTGAGCATCACATACTGAACGAACCGGGTCGAACCTGGATGTCATTAGCTCGTTTGAACCGAGCTGGGAAGTCGTAGCCAAGAGGAACCGAACAAGGATTCCAAGACCAAATCGTTTCTATTGATTGTCAGCTCTCGTTGGCCGAGCTGACCACGATAACCAGGATTACTCTAAAAGGGCCCTTCATTGGTGCCCGCGGACACACCCGACTCGAGGTCGGACTTCGCGGAATGTTTGCTCGGTCATACAAGCTCGGACTTGTATCTGACCCCGCCATGATTGGAAGAATAAGAGGCCAGGCCCAATTCTCCGATGAGGCCCATTGATGACTTCTAGAAGTGTTGCCCTAATACAAACATGATGAGTCATAGATGTGGATAAGTACAAATCCCTACGTTCAAGGAAGGAATCTAGGTGACAAAGCATGGATTCTGGGGTATATATAGCACCCTCATTCAGCTGGAGGAAGGTTAAGCTCTCTAACCTCATTCTTTCTCTCCAGATTTCATACTCAAGCAGACTAACTCATTCTCACGCCGGAGGGCCTTCGCCGGTGAAGCCCCGGCTGAGTTAACGTTTGTTCATCTCTTTCAGGCTAACAGGCATCCAAATATCACTCCGTGGATCCGGCTCAACTGATTGCAATATTTGCACGATCAGTTAGTGTTCAAAAGTGTCAGCCATTACACTAGCCCTTATAAACATTAATACTATTACACTGGCCCTTATAAACATTAATACTGACACTTAATAAAAGTGTCAGTGATAGTGTTAATAAGTGGTAGTGTAACATGAGATTCATCGAAATACAATGACTATCAAATAAGTTAAGAGGGCTCGTCGTTCCTGCAAAACAATGAGCAAATTCTAATCATTTCCCTACATCTACACATCACCTTGATCAAGTAGACCAAAAGTCAAAACATGAACAACAACGAAACAAACGATCATTTGAACAAAATGGGATGGACACAAAAAGTACGGTATATGAAATTTACGAAAAGAAATGGTACATAACAGCCCTCAGCCAGCTAGAATATAACTTAAAACGCCCCGTTTTACATTTCCTTCGGCTCTACAACCACTCCACTAGTTGGTTCGAGATAAACAAGATTTTAAACCCTTTTGCAGAAGACCTCAAAGTGGATTCATAGGAAATAATCAGGTGTCCTTCGAGTTACATCAGGTTCTCCTCTCCTAGGAGCAGGTTCAAACTGCAAAAGAGCCAAATTAACTTCAATTAGTTAAATTTATCTGTTTGAATCAAGCACATGTACAGCTCAGCATTTTGTACATCATAATGTCAGTGAAAAGATGCACCAAAAAGGGCAAATTGCACTATACTACCACTAAGTTTACACGGAGTTGCAATGTGGGTCATATAGTACCAAAAGTTACAATTTAGTGCATAATCTTCACACAAAATTGCAATCCACTGCAAATTTGGATGGCAGTTATAATGGATGGATGGTACTCCCTCTGGTCCAAAGTCAAACAGATGGAAATCTGACCAATAAATTTTAACCAAAAATAATGATCCTAATAAAAATCTAAAAATTGTTATTAAAAGTATTATTAATTATAATACAATAACAAATTTTAAATTTTTATTAACATCATTATTTTATATTTAAATTATTGGTCAAAATTACATCTGATTGACCAAAAGCGACAGTTATTTTGGACCAGAGGGAGTAGTTAACTAAAGTTAACAAAATGAATGGAAAAGTCAATGGATTTTTGAAAACTTGCATTGACCACCCTTATAATTTAACAAAATTTTAATTTCCTATTATTCCGTCAATTACACCACAACAAACCAAAAAAATAAAACTAAAAAACAAAAAGAAACATAATGAATTTCTATAAAATTAAAATATTTTTTTAAAAAAATGGAGAGATAACAATATTTTAATAAATAAATATATTTTTAATTAAAAATATCAATATCAAAACAAAAATGTTACTATAAGCGTTAAAAATGACAAATTTCTACGACGAATTTCTGCCCTATTTTCGAAAATTTTCCCCAAATTCCATTTCAAAACTTAAGTCGACACATCTCCGACTGCACCTATGTTGTCTTCTCTTGTGATTTCTTCAAATCTATATTTTTTCGGCTTCAGATCTGACTATTACGATTCAAACTAACAAAAAAATTAATTTCTCAGCTGCGATACAAGAGACAATCTGATTTGAGGTTTTATTGTCAAGTTTGCTATTTTATTCAAATTTTCTGTCATTTAATAGAAATTTACTCTTTAGAATTATCAATATCACACCATATGACATTAAAACCTGCAAGGCAACAATTTTGAATGAAAAACAAAATTTGACAATAAACGCTCAAATCGAACTGTCTCTTGTACCGCAACCGAAAAATTATTTTTATTTTTCGTCATTTTGAACCGTAATAGACAGATCTGAAACCGCAAAAATATAGATTTGAAGAAATCACAAGAGAAGGCAACGGTGGTGCAACACCGAAGATGGATCAACTTATGTTTTGAAATGGAATTTGGGGCAAATTTTTGAAAATAGGGCAGAAATTCGTCGTAGAAGTTTGTCATTTGGAATCGTAATAGTAACATATTTTATACTTATATTAATTTTTAATAACAAAATTATATTTTGTTTATTAAAATATTGTTATCTCTACAAAGAATTTAAAAATATTGTTATTTTATAGAAATCATTATTTTTTTTATTTGTTGTGGTATAATTGATGAAATACTACTATACTAGGAAAATGAAAATTTGTTAAATTATAGGAGTGATCAATGAAAGTTTAGAAATTCCGTTAAACTTTTCATTCATTTTGTTAACTACTGTTAACTACCATCCATCCATTATAACAGTGATCCAAAATTGCAGTGGATTGCAATTTTGTGTGAACATTATGCACTAAATTGCAACTTTTTGGTACTTTATGACCCACATTGCAACTCCGTGTAAACTTAGTGGTAGTATGGTGTAATTTGCCCCCACCAAAAAAGGTGATACTTTCTACTTTAGTGCTCATTAATGAGATTGAGGAAAAAGAAACACATATATTTGCGTTGGCATTGTTTTCAATTAAAATAATGATCTCTCTTCATATTTGAATTGGATTTCAATTTAGCAGTTTGAGGGGGAATAGGGAGTAATTTGAAGAAAAAGGGTCTCGGCAGTCAGAGAGAAGGATAGGTACATTATGAGGTCATTACATTAGTTTAGATGGAGCTTCGCCCAGCTGTCTGCATGCATGATAGTGAAAGAGAGAGAGAGAGAGAGAGAGAGACCTGGATAAATGTGTGTCCTCTGCAGTCATCAACCTCCAAAATTGATGCCATGTTCCCACATCTATAACAATAATTTGGTGCACTAAAGATGGTGACAACCTTTTGGTCCTGTCACAAACAAAACAATCGATTATGTTAATAGCCAGTTTCTTTCTGGATGATAAATGGCACCTAAAGTGTTCAAGTTTAAGAATTTACATGGCCCCAGTTAAATCCCTCCATGACCAGTTGATGCGCTCTTGCAATCAGCTTCAGGTTGTTGGTATGGTTGAATTGCTCGGATATATCCTGTAATAAGTGATTCAATATATTACTCCCTCCGTCCCAAAATGAATGTCCAAACAGTTTTCAAATTTGCATTTTATCGAGAGCAAATTTGGAAAGCTTTTGGACATTCATTTTGGGCCAGAGGTAGTAGTAAAACATAATATGAAGGAAAATGAAGACACGTGTGAAGTAGGGTAGAAGAAATACTTGGCCAAAGGTGTAACCCGCACCACGAGGAGAGATACCCCAGCCACACCGGTCATCAGGATCGGACCACAAAAGATCACACATAGGGCCTTCGTGAGGGACTTCTTGAACACGGTCAAAGTTTCTTATATTATCGAGAGTTTCAATCGACGGGGATAGTCCACCGTGCAGACAGAATATTTCTGACTCAACCTGGTACATGACATGAGATCATAAATTAATCAAAACCACATAGAAAGGCCTAAATGCCATCATAAATTATTCAAAACCACATAGAAAGCCATAATGTAATTGTGCACACAACTATTTACACCTAGATTTGGTGAGGAAAAAAAAAAGAACAATAACTTCATTCTTCATTGTCATGTGGAACTTGAGCATTAAATTATGATTCCTTTGCATAGTTATTAAAGACCCAAGGCGCACCAAGGCGCAAAAGGTGAGCCCAAAGCCTAGGCGCAAGGCGGGCGCGCGCCCGAGAGACGAAGCACAAAAAAATGCCTTAAAATATTTAAAATATAGAAGCATAAAAGAAACAAGCATAAATAAATGTTCTAACAAGCATAAAGAGAAGTTCTAACACAAGGACTCTTAAGTCTAATTATTGTTGGGGAAACTGATCATAGTTATTTCATGGCAAATGCAACACACACTGACACAAACTGATAGTACTTTCATTAAAATGAAAAAAAAAAAAAAAATATCATTCATTTAGGTAAAGAAAAGTAAAATGTCCAGTATCATATTGTTCATTTCGTAATGCAGCATAGAGAAAATGAAAAATGAGATTAAATTTAAATCAATGGAGACTAAAAAATGAGACTAAGATTAGTTACACAACACTGAAATTAGTAGGAAAAAAAACTAAGATAAAAAAAGATAACAGGAAATAGGAAAAAGATAACTGGAAAAAGAAAAAAGATAACTGGAAATAAGAAAAAAGATAACTGGAAGTCTGGAAAAAGAAAAAGCTGTTGCCGGAAGGTCGCCTGAGGTAGCAGGAGGTCGCTGGAGGGTCGCCGGAGGTCGCAGGAAGTCGCCGGAGGTTCGCCGGAGGTTGATTGAAGGAGTCGCCTACTCTTATATAGAGTAATCGTGCGTGTACGGAGAGGGTCGTGGGAGAGGAAGAGGGTATTAGGTTTAATTAGGATGTAGATGACGGTCAATTGCCGTGTCCGGAGATCAGCGCCTCGCCTAGCGGAAAAAAGCCCCGAGATCGTGCCTCGCCTCGCCTCGTGCCTGGGCGCGCCTTTAATAACTATGTTCCTTTGTCCAAAAAAAAGGATGGTGGTGATCTACTTGAGCATTATTGCTCAAAGTACCTTCGTAGTAATGGCAAAAAAAAAGGGAAGATAATTTTGTGACGGAGTAATTGAATGCGTTTTATTTATACTCAGATACAAGTGTAATCCAGGTATTTACGTTTCCATTAAAGTTCCAAGACTAGTAAAAGTCTATTTTCTTATTGAAAGAAAGTGCAGGAAAGATTTCAATGACAAACATGATTTTCATGTATAAGTATATCCATTAATAAACTTGCAAGTCTGACATGAAACAAGCATTACCAAAGGTGCACGCGCGTAAAATACAAACACAAGAAACAAGCATTACTAAGGGTGCATTATCAAATAGAGTGCCATGGTGAACCGGTACTCAAACTTACCAATGCAGTCAGCGGAAAATAATCAAATAGGTCGGTGAAAATCTTCCAAACATTAGCATTGCCATACCTGTAAAGAGAATTGAATTACAAATAGCAGCAAGAAAACTCAAAAAAGAGAAAAGGTAAAAGTTCTCTGAAATGAAAGCAATGGAGAAAGTTCTATAGAGAAATAAACTACTGATGGAAGTAACATAGACTAAATAGGAGGTTGGGTAGATGCTAATGATGCTAATGATGCATGGACTAACTTATGGCGATTGAGAGCTAAGAGCATGTTAGGTCAGAAAACTTTTCAATAATAAACTAACTTAAAACAAACCAATGCTACCTGGAATCGGTTGAAGTCATACCTTATTTATCCATATCATTAGCTGATTAGAAAAGCAAATGTATGGTTCAACTGGCTTAATGAAACAATCCCTAAATTTATAAATGACCTTCGCCAGTTGCGCCAATGGGTGTATAAATTTTGGTAATATCAAAACCACTAACTTCAAGCTGCACTATAAAGAATAAATAATAACATCTTGGTCTTCAACTTAGAACCTCACTGAAAAGAAGGGTGCAAGGAACTTACTTCCGGAGACATTCATCATAAAACCCATAGACTTGAGTAATCTGCACGAAAATAAATGGACCAGCGTTCATTCAGCTCATATACAACAATGCATCTCGATTCCAGGAAAAAAAAAGGGATAGAAAATATAATGCGGAAGTCGGTTCAGACAGATTCCGCTACTTTGAAAAATGAAAGATTTTACCGCATCACAGGATTTACTAACACTTTTAAGCAACAAATTTTCTATCTCGTCCATAGATTTTCCGTCTTACATTCCTCATTTAAAGAAAAAATATGTTTTGGCTGCCCAAGCAATTATCTTTTTTTTTTGTATATATAGGACCAAGCAATTATCAAACAAAACTCAAAAAATAGGAATGTTCAAGTTGATCACGTCAAATCCCAAGTGTCTTCAGAGCGGCTTAAACCAGGTTCATACAACTGTAGAAACAAAAACTAAAGCTCATTTTCCTTGTCAAATGAGCTGCAAAAGTACAAATCCAAGCTTGGGATCATCAAATATAACAATGTATCAGCATACAATTGTCACTGATGCTCCGGCCAGAGGTGCGCACAGCAATAAGGTGACAAGAACGTAGAGAGAAACTAATAGTGCAACTTATCAGAGTGGCAAAGTATAAAGCTATCCAGTCAGATGCGTTACAGGAAGACAATGCAGTGTTGTAATAAACAATACCAAAAACCCTAATGTTTACCAATGCCGTGGTCCATATAATGAAAGAAAGGTGAGCAAATATAATGAAACTCAAACTCTTCATTCAAAGAATTGAGAGCAAATGACGCAGTAGAAAACCTGACGACTTTCATGATTTCCTCTGAGAATTGTGATTCGCTGGTGATAACGCACTTTCAAAGCCACCAAGAGCTGAAAAAATTGGAATAGAATAGTCAAAAATTTAAGCACATTTGCACAAAAAATTCATTAACTATGGTGCTTTCTCCACCCACCCACCCCATCGACCCCCATACAAAAGTCCCGCTTTCCCTTTTGGTTTATCCTAAAAATGGTCCTATAACTAAACAAAAGAATAATTGCAATGCAAATTCAATAAGGCACAAGCAAGTAAACGATCATCCACATAAAGTTTGACTTTACCCAATGGGAACCTTTTTTTGGCACAGAGAGAGTAATATTTAACCATTCTGCGTGAGGGTTTGTCCAGCAACAATAAGCTGATATCAGTATGTAAACAATTAAGTAAAATTGCGCTAATTGTGTGTGTGTGTGTGTCTATATATATATATATATATGAATAATACTAGGGGCACAAAAAAGTCACAAAAACTTGCTCACAAAATCCTATGTGTAATGATGTTATTGGTGTTTTTAATTAGAGTGTGGCGGGTCCACTATTAATGCAACCAATTAAATATCGCCACCTCATTTTGTGAGCAAGATTTTGCGACCTATTTTGTGCCCCTAGCATTGCTCTATATCCCTCCGTCCCACCTCACTTGACACCCAAGAGGTGGGCACAGTAACTAAGGGAAAAGAACAAAATAAAGAAAATGTGTGGTAGAAAATGAAGAGAGAGAATAAGTGGGGTAAATAGTAGTGTTGGTTGAATGAAATGAGTGGTGGAAAATGAAAAGAGAGAATGAGTGGTGGGGTAGAGTGAATATAAAATTATAAAAAGTAGGCTATTTTGGGAAGTGTCAAGTGAGCTGGGACGGACCAAAATGGAAATAAGTGTCAAGTGAGATGGGACAGAGAGAGTGTATATATATATATGTATATATATATATATATTTGTGTGTATATATATATATATATATATATATATATATATATATCAACGCTTCCATTTACAGCGCAAAAATCACAAAGCATGATGGAGAAACCAAATACTCTAGCGCAAAAAGACGTTTTCTTTATGCCCCCCCCCCCCCCGGGTTTCTGATTACTATGAACAAAACCTTTCAGTGCCTCCCCACCAACCCTCTCACAAGCCCAACTAAATGAAATGGTCCCAAGAGTTGATGCAGATGCACCTCTAAGCAAACACAAAACAGCAAGTAGTAGTAACTTTTTTTTCAAATAGCAAGTACGGAGTAGTATTTTTACTTTTTCAAAACAACATGCTCATAAGAATGTACACCAAACGATAGATTCTTCCCTAGTAACAGATATGGCACTTACCGTGACAGTTTCGACTGAATAATACCCCCGATCCACGTAATCCCCCATAAACAAATAATTTGTATCTGGACACTGTCATAAGTAATGAAACAAGTGAATACAACAGTTATATGAAATGCAAAACAAAATTTTATCAATAGTGAATATGAATATGAGTATTGCTGGCAAATGCCTGAACAGTAGCATTCAGTATGTTCCTTTCTGTACACAAATCAGATATCATGGTCCCCATAAAAAAATAAATTGGACAAAGAATCTGATAAATTTGTAAAAGTGTATAATTTTTATTTTTTTTTGGTTATAATTGTGTTCTTATTCTGGATATTGGATGTTTATTTTGATGATTATTGATTTCAATTTCTTGCTTTGGGAATGGTTTACTACAATTTTATGTTTTGTGAATAGGAATGAAATTTATTAACGATGTTTAATCAAGGGAATGAAGTGAACCTTTTGAAACAAGGTTTGTGATAAGTGATCATTGAGGACAGCTTGTTCCATAACCTACTTGCGTAGGATATCATGGTTGTGGAGATTGAAGTTATAGCAAGACGAAATCATATAGAGAGCTGCACGTTGCAGAACTCAGCAGTGGACAATTCCATGGTCATGAACTGGTAGCAGCAAGCTTTTTAATGTTTGTTTAAAACAAGTCACTTGTTCATGAATAGTTGTAAATCTTGGAAATTCAATGAATAGAACTCTATCTTAGCTCGTACAAATAGGAGTTAGAAAAAAATATTGTGAACTGTATTATCTATTTCATGCTGATGATTGAATTAATTTTTATTTGCTTTATTTATATCATGTGGGCTAATTTTAGGGCTAAATAATATTAGTTGAAATTGAGATTATCGATCGTGAGAATTTTGAGGTTTTAATTGGTTGTATCCTTTTCATTGCTAACTTTGAAGGAAAAAATGTTTCTAATGTTCTAAACAGATCTCTGTTTAGGAAACAGCATTGAAATAATTCTGCAGCTTACTCCTGTATTTTACTATACTGAACCTAGCAACCAAAAAACTAAAAGTAAGCGAGTAGGGGCACTAAATTTGGTGTTTAAAAAGAGAATGGTACTTCCTCTCCTACGGTCCTAAAGAAACACAATCACTGTGGTAGTGTTTACACGCTTTCAAGCAATAATATTATTCTCTCCGAATACGAGCAACAGCCCGCTATTCGTTTTTGGCACACACAAGTGTCCACTTTCGTGTTTGGAATGCTAAAACCACTTGTGTCCACAAGTTTTTTTGGGACCCACATATGTAGCATTTGTATCCACTAATTTCTCATTTAAATGTGTCTGAACACTTTTCTTAATCTGTGTGCCTGTCAAAATGGACACCTATCTGTGATCAGAGGGAGTAGTTTTTATTACAACACTGATATTCAACCAACTCCCCACGAGATTTGAACCTGTACATCTTAACATTCATGTATGCACATTAACACAAATGATATGATGATGTCAACTATGAGTTATTTATGATATTTATCCTGCTGTAGAAAATTTTACCCTAATTAAACAACCAAAATGGGCACATCAGACTAAAACTAAAATAGAATCTTCTCTGAGGCTAAGCCAAGCCCACCTTTCATAAATTTATTGAAAACTAATATTTCTATTATGGAAAGGAATCAATAATGATGTTCAAGCGCAATTTTAAAATTTTGCATATTTTCATAATAAAGACAGCAATAGTGAGCACTATTAAAAGCATTTTAACAAGCTAAAACCTCAAAAGACACATCTAATACTAAATGCATATTCACCCATTTCAGCTTGACTTCTAGCGCAGACATGAAAAATAATAGTAACAAAATTGCATTAGATAAAAGGCATACCTTCCCACCAATGCGAAAAAGCTCAGCAAGATCATGAAATTGCCCGTGAATATCACCACAAATTGTAACAGGACTTCTTACAGGCTGCGAATAAGAAGTAATAACTAAATTTTGAAATATCACCAAAGTTTGAGTTGCATTGTTATAAATAAAGCCCTAACTTTAAAATGTGAGCTAGACTGGTAAGACATGGATGTGCGTGTTTCAAACCATGTTCTTGTCTTCACAGGTCAAGAATAGCAGAATGATACTTTGGCTGGTTAATTTGGGAAAGAAGTCACTTTTTTAGTATTTTTTTTCCTTCCAATTCTCTACAAAGAGATTGTTTCCTTGTTTGAGATAGTGTCCACTTTTCTATCATGCAAAATGATTCATTGATTCCTTTTCAATCTAAAAAGTCAAGTGGTACTTATTTTGCGAAAGAAGCACTTGTTTTAGACCACTAGAACTGAGAGAGATTGACTGTTTCCTACAAATGAAGATGAAATGATTACCAGGCTATATGTACTGGACCATTAATAACGCTTATCCAAATGGATTCATCATGTTTCTAATACAAAATGAAATTTTTTGAGGACTTATTTTCAATATTTTGAGCCTCTAAGCAAACTATACTTATAGTCAACAATGAAAAAAAAACAAGTCAATCACTAGTTACTAGCTGATATATTAGTCAAAGGCAATTACTCGAGACCGTGTCTGATGGGAAACAAATATAGTAGAAATACAATTACAGATAAATAAACAACACTCTTACCTGAACATTACTTTCTTCCATTAGTATCTCTTTTGCCTTCTCACATAATCCCCTGACCTAAACACCCGATCAAAGACAGTATCAGCTTGGTAACAAACATCTATCAACGCAAAAAACATACTTTCCAACATCAGCTTGGTAACAAATATCAATAAACCATATACATCCAATCAAAGGCAGGGTCATCCTCTAGAAAGCTATATAGACCAAAATAGCCCTCCAAATGGCAAAAAAAAAAAAAAAAATACAGTGACTTTAATTGATAACGGAACAAATCTTAGCAAATACATGTACGAAGAAAGAGCATCCTTCTATACATCAAATGCATGTTCTCTTTTCCATTTGGTCTGACCGTCTAAGTTAAATGTTAATCACTTTCCCATGAATAAGGGCTCGGATAAAATGAAGATATAAATGTATATATTTCGCTTGCAGGAAGCGTATGAAAAGGGAAAACAAATTCAAGTATAAATGGGAAGAACGAAATTCACTTATGAATGCGAGTAATTCCAAAACCTAGAAAAGGCCAAAGCATGGCCCACAAGAAACAAACTAATGTCTGTAAGCATCTTCGCACTCATAGGAGAATGGCCCGTGATCTCTCTGTCAAAATACTCTTTTAACATAACGGCGTTATCTTCCCCCACGCAGGAGCCTTTATTTCAGATTTGAAGAGCGTGACTTTTCTGTCTAATATTTCAAGGTTTCCTTTTGCAGATTTGAAGAAGTTGGGTTTTATGTGTGAGATTTCAAGTTATTTATAGCCTCTTGCATTTGTTCAAGGTAAGGTTTGCCTATATTTCACCCTTGTGGTGGAGACCTTCCCCCAACCCTCGCTGCGCGGGGATGGTTCATGCACCAGGCTACCCCTTTAAATGAACTTGGGTTTAGCCTAGGGATGCACCAGCTCAACAATTTCAATGGTTTTTTTGGCTGACTCACGGCTTCTGGCCAGGCGGATGGATACGGGCTTGTGCCTGCCTCGAACCTGACCTGTTGTCATCCCTTAATGATGACCTATGCTACAATGACCAAGGAAGCACAAAATTATCTATCCTCTGAGCACTCTCAAGCCATGAGCCAACATTCAGATCAAATGTCTTGGAGAAGAGAATATCTACCAAATCTACATTATCCTAAGAGCTCACACACACCTTATAACCACACACTCACACCCTTCATCGCTCCTCATCCAAAGCCAATGGCGCTTATGGAAAAAGAATATTGCATATTTGCATTAGAAGATGAATGTTCAAAAGCTGACAGCTATCCACCAAAAACACACAAGGTCAAAGTCAAACAACCAGACAAGAAGAAAACATACAAGACCCCCCCCCCCCCCAAAAAAACAAAAAACAAAAAAAAAATCCAAAACTGCCTTCCATCCTTCCCAGGCCGGTGTCGATGTGATTCATCATTTGCCTAACATACAGAGAACACACCATATGGACTCAACTGGCATTCACAAAACTGATTTCACTCTCTCTCTTTATATGTGTGTGTGTAAATCTTTCGAGGGTAAGGTAGCAACATTTACTAGAGTTTGTAATTCATACCAAGAGAGTGGCATTTAGTTCCTTAGACTCTCATAATCTTGCCTTCAGCGTACCACATCAAGATTCTAGAAAACCGTACAAAATTCCTTCGGGCCTAAAGACGATCATCCTCATTGAAAATCAACATCCTGATGTACTTCCATTCAAATTAGGCTCATTTTGCAGCTTTCAAATACCATACCAACCGAAACAGCAAACATTAACATCAGACTGCAATTTGTTTTAACAAACTTTACGGGTCAATAAAATAGCATGAATAACTTTGTTCATTCAACTAGACAAGACGGATAACTTTACATCACATATTTACCAAACCACTATGAGCCACTGAACATTAACAATTTTCCTCGTGGACTGTCAAAAGTATGGTTATGACCACTCCTAACACGAATACAACTAGTTGATTTCCTTTTTACTTTTCACCAATTGTAAGTTGAACTACTAAAATGACAACAAGAAAGTAGTATCAATGATAAGCAGTGGAGCTTTGATTTCACGTAAATCTTGCTATGAAATTCAAAACACATTTAAAACTCCATACCTCAGCATAAAGTTTCCCCAATCATACTAATTAGATATACACAGACAATACACCTTCCTTATATGTTGCCTCCAACTCACAAAAAGAATCACCCTTTTCATCTAGGGTTAACATAAAGTACCATATTAACAAATTCCTCCAGAATCGAAGTTTATGAAAAACTTTGAAGTGAGTATCGATAAGTTTGATACCACACACATACTCCTACAACATTAAAATATAAACAAACGCGATACCATGATGGGCTTCCTTATAGCTAGCTATACAGCAAGAATTGATATGTGTTCTTGAAGATGACTAACTTAAAGATGGGTGTTAAGTCATTCACAAAACAAAAGATTGGGGCATAATGACAAGATCACCAACATTTCAAACCCAAAACATGGACTCAATTCCCAAAACCCAATCTCGGTTTCTTTATCGATCATCCCCTAAATCCAAGATTCGAAAAACAAATATAATCACAGATCCGTCAATAATCAAGAACTGTGACTTAAAGACTGCCAAATGAGATGTATACATTCGTCGAAGGAGGCAAAATCAGTGCAGAGAAAGAGGGAGAGAAGAGGGTCGAACCTCGGATTCGGACAAGGGTTTGCACTGCATGAGCTGAGCAATCTGCTCATCGAGATTTCCATGTGCGCTTGAAGTTGTCAGATCTACACTCATATTTCTTGCTTTATAATGTTGTTCTATTTACAGATTTGGGGTTCTTGTAGCAATCCTTTTCTCGATTCACGAACTAAATCAATGGCGGATTTTTTTACCTAACAACTGTACTGATGAAGGTGGTGAGAGAGGGAGAGCTCGCTAGAATGCGAGCGAGAAATGGTGAAACCAGAGAGGAGAGAGAAACCCTCGTTAATCGTCGATCGACATCGGTCTATCTTTTTCCAGATCGTTTAATCCGTCCCTCTTTAACTTACAGAATTTGAGTTAAACACATTAATTAGGGAAAAAGTGAAAAAGGTGTTGTGTTATGAGCGTAGTAGATAGGTGAGTGGGAGAGAGAAACTTGGGTAAAAAATAGTACTAGACTTGACCCGTTTTATGAGATTTATATAATGATCAAATGTCATAATTAAATCTCATAATAGCTATGTCATTAGAATCTTTAGACATGATATTATTACGATCTTCCACACAAGAACATTATGTTTAACATATTCAAACGTTACTTTTAAGCAAGTAATCATAAAGGATATGATTGGCATGATCGGAGTTATGTAGAGAAGTGTAATAAGTCAAGATGGAATTTGTCCCTCCGTCCCTCTTTAACTTACAGAATTTGAGTTAAACACATTAATTAAGGATAAAGTGAAAAAGGTGTTGTGTTATGAGTGTAGATAGGTGAATGGGAGAGAGAAACTTGGGTAGAAAATAGTACTAGACTTGACCCGTTTTATGAGATTTATATAATTGTCAAATGTCATAATTAAATCTCATAATGGCTATGTCATTAGAATCTTTAGACCTGATATTATTACGATCTTCCACACAAGAACATTATGTTTAACATATTCAAACGTTACTTTTAAGCAAGTAATCATAAAGGATATGATTGGCATGATCGGAGTTATGTAGAGAAGTGTAATAAGTCAAGATGGAATTTGTCCCTCCGTCCCTCTTTAACTTACGGAATTTGAGTTAAACACATTAATTAAGGAAAAAGTGAAAAAGGTGTTGTGTTATGAGTGTAGATAGGTGAGTGGGAAAGAGAAACTTGGGTAGAAAATAGTACTAGACTTGACCTGTTTTATGAGATTTATATAATGGTCAAATGTCATAATTAAATCTCATAATAGTTATGTCATTAGAATCTTTAGACCTGATATTATTACGATCTTCCATACAAGAACATTATGTTTAACATATTCAAACGTTACTTTTAAGCAAGTAATCATAAAGGATATGATTGGCATGATCGGAGTTATGTAGAGAAGTAATAAGTCAAGATGGAATTTGTCCCTCTTCGTGAGAGATGTCAAGCTTGGGCCCTCGATGAATAGCATTGATGAAATGGATGGTCGTGCTCAAATGAATTGATGAGATCAATTTCATTTGTATTATCAATATATTCGGAATCGAGAAAAGCATTGAACAAAGTAAGTTGACCATGGACCATGACTTACGTTCAATGACATCGTGGACAAAGGGATTGTGATATGTTCTATAAGGATAAATGAACTTTAACAAGTTATATTATTGGGGTAATCATGATAGCTTGATAGAGTCCGCTCATGATTCATGAGAACAACTTTGTTCGGACTCATTGCCAACATAATATAATCATCTGGGGTCACATAAAAAAACGAATTAACTAAAAGGCTAAAAATAAGTTTTGGGGGGTGCACGGCTGAGCATTCTCTATGACTCGGCCGTGCAATGCATTACATAATGCAAACAGGTTCCTGACCAGAGTGCACGGCCGTGCACTTTAAAAGACTCGACCGTGCTGCTCGGCCGTGCAAGCCCTGGGCTGGGCCTATTTTCTGACTTTGGTTTTTGACGGGATTTAGATTATTAATCCTTAATGGTTAAGGACTAAATGAGTATACAACACCATCTCTTTAACCCTAATCAGTATTGTAAGCCTCCATTGTTTAAAGAAACAATATTCTTGATCTAAGATTCATAATTGAAGATCAAGAACCCTAAAACTCATATAGCAGAAAGAATAGCAATTGGATTTCTATTTTGGATCTAGCAATCCGGATCAAGAAGGTGTTCTTGATATACGTTCGCGCGTAGATATTAATAGAGGGTGATTCTCTTGTCATCTTCAAGTTCGTGTTCCTGCAATTATGATTTGAAGAATGCGTGGAGGAGATTCAAATTTCGAAGAACAAGATTCAAAGGTTCGGAAATTTTAAAGCATCAGCACTGTTAGTATTCTAAATTCATCATCATATTAATTTAATCATTTTGAATAGATCTAGGCTTTTGGGTTTACCTTTCGTTGCGCATGATTGCTCAAAACCCAACATGAGTAATCTAACACATTTTACCATTTTGGTTTTACTTTTTTCCGTATGATGTATTACTTATTTGTATATTTTTACTTTAAAAATTTGTTTCATAGAGATGTATTATTACCATTTGAATTTATAATTTTGTATTATAAAAAAAAAAACTATTTCCTGAATAGGTAAATTGAAGTAGTTATTCTATTTCAAAGCCTAGTAATAGTATATAGATGGCTCAAACTTTAAAGTGATATAAGAGGTAATCTAAATACTCCCTCGTCTTATTTATATTAGTCACATAA
Source organism: Campanula takesimana (assembly GCA_026119855.1). NCBI lineage: Eukaryota > Viridiplantae > Streptophyta > Magnoliopsida > Asterales > Campanulaceae > Campanula > Campanula takesimana. Next base: position 22,575 of record JAOWBW010002134.1, on the reverse strand, counting down.
CCAAATATTAATGTCAGTCTAACTATTTAATAAAATTATAAAAATTATTATTGATAAATCATGATTTATCTACTAATTTATCAATACCAATTTTTGTAATTCCACTAACATGGTCATATTAAAATTAATGCTTGATTAAAAGTTTATTTGTATTGACTAAAAATATCACTGTAAATAAAACAGAGGGGTTAAATTTATAGAGCCAATATAGCGGCCTTTATTCAAATTTGAGTACCAGGTGACTTAATCTAAAAATTATATTTTTATGAATTTAGAGTTAAGCTAGACACGTTGAAAATGTCAACGGCTTCGGATTTGTGAGTGGAAACTCACGAGTGTTATCCTGAATGTTGGTAGTACAGTACCAATGATAACAACTGACTGCAGTGTTGTCCGGCGTGTTCGTAAGCACTAAACACAACACTTGAAAAAATCTCAAATTTACAAAAGAGTTGGAAATAATTAATGCATCAAAAATATGACACAGAGAGATATGTTTTCACAAGTTATATAAATATATAACTTGTGTTAGCCTCATGGTAAAAAAAATACTTTCGCTATATATCTACCGTTTAAGTACATAATCTAAACAACTCATATCCTCTAATGAAAATAATGAATACAAAATGTACTAAATACAAAAACCAACAATAAAGAAACAACACCCTATCACAATCAAAAGGCTAGACCAATTTAGCATTCAACAAATAGTTTACTCAAGAAACTAGATTGTGATGTTGGGTTGGGTGTTATGACATCACTAGCACTTGGTCTAAGTTTGTGACAATGAGTTTTTTATTTCTCTTTGGTGTTTGTAAATGAAACCTAACAGCCATTTTTTATAGCCTACAAATTCTTGGAGGCTACTCAATAATGCCCTTGAATTATCCAGCTGAGTGGGGTGAGTGGTGTGAGCTCCACATCTATTTTTGTGCCAAATGTAACATCTTCCTTGATTTTAGGAGCACACTTTTTTGTCATACAGTTGTGCTTTACCTCCTTATACTCACCTGCTTCTCCTCACTTGTACTTTCTTGTTCAGCACTCCAACCGTTGAATGGGTCTTTACCCACGTGTTTCGTCCCTTCAAGAGTTATACGTAATTTCTCAATTATACGTAACTTATCTTGTTTACATCTCTCACTTTTGTAGCTCTCTTTCAAACTTGTGCCATATTTGTAGCTTCATCATTTTGATCAACCTTAAATGATTCTTCGGGCCTACAATTAACAATAATCTAGCAGAAAATATTAAATATTAATATTTAATAATTTTGTGAATAAATGATGAAACTAGTATAAACTCGTCTAGGTAACACTGGAGAAAACACCACTAGTAACACTACTATTTTTGCACTAACACACGTCAAATTTATTTTCACTGCTCGGAGGCAGGGCCAACATATATTGTATGTCAGACCCCATAGCCCGCCATTGTTTTTTAATTTTAATCCATATTGATGAAAGTGGAATAGAGTTTATGAAGAATTATTACCGTGGAATTTCATTTTGTTACGTTAAAGATAAGAAAAATTGTGAAATAATTAGGCTCCGTTTGTTTCGTCGTAAAATATTTTACGGAAAATGTTTTACGTGTTTTCCGGTGTTTGGTAACTAAAAGTAAAAAAATGTCAATGTAAAATGTTTTACGGTCAATGGAAAAAAGGCATAAGTTTTCGGTAAAACAACTTACTGAGGCTCTCCTTGGTAATTCATTTTACAATCGTTGCTTGCACTCGCAGCTCCTCCTTCGATCGAATGAACATCTCTTGTTTCTCTCTCCAGACTCCAACTCCAGGTAACGATCTTCCTTTCATTCCTCTTTTGATTTTCCATTCTTTTCTTTGATTTCATCTTTCTCTCCGATTCACTTCAGTTTACCCTGATTTACCGATTCTATCATTTTCTTTTGCGATTTCTTATTTTTTCTTCCCATCCACCAAGCTTCATAGATCTATCTCTCGTCAGTGATTTGATTTTTGTTTTGTGGTTCTTACAGATTATATTTGAAGGTTTGCAAAGGGAAGGAACAAAACGGTACCTATCAATTCCTAGGGTTTGAATTTCGTTACAGATATACATATAGACTTGTTGAATGAGTTAATTTTCTTTATATTCCATAATTTTTGTGAATCAATTTTTCCCACTTAAAAGATGGAGGAGTAGATAGTGCTTGTTTATATTTCTTGAGCGTATTGGGCATTGAATTAGTAGTATGTGTGCTGCTGAAAGGTTGATGTCATGTTGATTTAGAATGGGGATTTAGGAATGCTTAGAAAGCCAGAAGAACAAACAAAGAAATATCAACTTAGGATTCACTTGGCACATGGGGGACGGGTACAATATTGCCACACTTTTTTTATATTCATGTTGGAGATTTTCTCAAGATTTTGTTGCAAACAACATAACCCCAATTGATAAATATCCCGCCTTACTATTTCTTAACCTTTTTTCGAATTTTTTCGCACACAAAAAAATGGCTTGCAATACGATATATAATTGTTAGTCTTTTCTTGAATGGAGATGGTTGTTGAAATGGGCAATTATTGTTTTGATGTGTGTTTATACATGTATGATTTTGTTTGTTTGTTTATTTGTTTGTTTTGGCATGTGGGTTTGGATTGGTTGTCCATGGATAATTGCTCAGTTCCATATTTGGGTGCTCACTTTTAATAAGCATGCTTATTAGGTTTCATTTTGTGAATTACACAAATTTTCATATTAACTGTAAGTAACTCTTTATTTATGTAGATGGTAAGTAAGGTTATTCGAGCATCAGTATTAGGTGCATCTGCTTCTGTTATGGCTGTAGCAGCAGTAGTTCTTAAACGACGAAAATTAGCAACTTATAGCAGACCAAGTGAGCCCAAATTTTACCAAGAAGTTGCGCAAGAAAGATATATGAATGGTATCTTATGCAGAGGCGAGCAACACTGCATAGATCAAATTCGTATGAGACCAACTGTATTCTCCAAGCTATGTGGTTAACATGGTTGACTTGTAGGTTTTTATCCTTCATTTCACTTTCGCACTTTTCTTTTGAAATTTGTTCATGTGCCTTATTTTATTTATTTTGTTTCTACACTTAAGGACTCATTGATTGGTGATATAGTAGGTGGTAAAATTTGTTCATGTGGCTTATTTTATTTTTTGTGTTGGTTTGTTGTGCTGATTTTTTAAATGTAGAGATGGGAAAGTCGAAGGATAATAAGAATAAGGGCCAACTTCGATGGACACCAGCAATGGATCGTTTGCTACTTGAAATAATTGCGGAGGAAGCTCAATTGGGCAATAAACCATCCAACATATTCAAACACCAGAGTATTGTTCGAGTTGCTGATGCTGTAAAGTGTGAGCCTAAACATGTTGAGAATCGTCTACGGACCATCAAAGGTATGTGGACTATGATCACAAATCTTCGTAACAAAAGTGGGTTTGGGTGGAATGATACCTTGAAGATGATCACATGCTCGAGCGAAACATATCAAGAGGAAATAACGGTACAATTTCTTTTCATCTTTAATAACCGAAAGTTTCTTTATCAACTTGTTGTCTATATGAAAAAAGTTCAGTTCTTTTTTATGAAACATTACAAGCCATGGCCTTTATTTAAAACATACATAGCTTTCATACGTATTGGTGTTGTGCTGTTTTGGTGCTGTCCTGTTTGAGTTGAGTATCAAGTAGCTTTATCTAATTTTCAGTATTACCCAATCAGCATATCGATTTTTAAGCTGAGCTTTATATTTGTTTTTGTTGATATTTTAACTAGGCACATCCTAAGCATGCAAATTTCTTGAACAAGAAGATTGAAATGCATGATGAGATAAATATCGTTGTGGGGAAAGATATGGCTACCGGTTGTTTTGCAAAGTCGTTTAATGGTATTGATTTGGAAGCTAGTAACTGGGAATAACTCGGCACAAGATGCACAAGATGTTGAAGATAATGACTTTGAAGAGGTGTCAAAACAAAAAGAATCTTCATCAAGTGTACTGTAACGACCCGAGTCCGCAGACCCGACCCGCCACATAGGTACCATACACTAGCCCACCAAGCATCTCTTCAATTGGGTCAACCACAGCCCATCACAGGCCTCCAAAAGTCCAATGGATGATTTGATGTTTAGTAGGAGTGTATGGGCCTTCTATATAGCACACTCAATTCTCACATATTTCCAATGTGGGATGGGGGATATCACAATCTCCCCCACTCAAACCCTTGTCGTCCCTGGCAAGGTCAATCAATACTCAGATCGTACCCCCGGGCTAGCTCGCAAGCCTTAAGGCTGGAGTTCCGCTCTGATACCATTTGTAATAACCCGAGTCCGCAGACCCGACCCGCCACGTAGGTACCATACACTAGCCCACCAAGCATCTCCTCAATTGGGTCAACCACAGCCCATCACAGGCCTCCAAAAGTCCAATGGATGATTTGATGCTTAGTAGGAGTGTATGGGCCTTCTATATAGCACACTCAATTCCCACATGGAATTGAGTGTGCTATATAGAAGGCCCATACACTCCTACTAAGCATCAAATCATCCATTGGACTTTTGGAGGCCTGTGATGGGCTGTGGTTGACCCAATTGAGGAGATGCTTGGTGGGCTAGTGTATGGTACCTACGTGGCGGGTCGGGTCTGCGGACTCGGGTCGTTACATGTACCATCATCAAAGACAAGGTCTCATCGAAAAAGGTCCCGTGGGGATGGGGATTCATCTATTGAAATTTTAGCGGGGAAAATTAGGGAGATGGCAAATGCTATAAAAAAGCTTTCGGATGAAAAAGTGAACACTGAAGATCTTTATAAAGAGGTTATGAAAATCGAAGGTTTTGATGAAGAGTTTTTGGGTAGTGTGTTTGACCACTTGAATACCAATAGCAGCTTGGCTCAAGGATTCATGGTCAAGAGTCATAATATTCGAAAGGAATGGATTGAGAAATTCATGACCAAAGAGTGGCAAGGATACTAGTTTTTCTATTTTTGGAAGTTTTTTTTTTTCTGTTGAACATAAAAATTTAGAACATGGTTATATGGTTATGTCTAAAACAATTATTGACTTGGTTGAAATATCTTTTTGTGTATTTGGATCATTCAGACAAGCTTTGTGTTTGTTTATTTCATGAAATGACTATGTTGGTTTATAATTTTTCTTATTCATTAATATTAATAGGTGCTGAAAAAAAATGATTGAATCTTGTGTTGGTAACTAAAGCAATTGTATTGAGTTACCATTTAGAAGTCATTTTACTTAGATTACCAAACACCAGAAAATGTTTTCCGGAAAACATTTTCTTAAGATTTACCAAACAACTGAAAACAAGTTCACAACATTTTCCGGAAAACATTTTCATTTTCCGATTTTTTTTTTTACATGAAATCACTTTCCTGAAAACATTTTACGCGAAACAAACAAAGATTTTAGCTTAGTCAACAATTTCGATCAAATCCCGAAACACGTCGGCCTAGTCTAAAAATAAATCATGCTAATCCGTTACTAATTAACCTAATATAAGGGTGGTATTAATAATTCCCTTCTTATTAGACGAGAGATTTCTTTCCCCCCCCCCCTATAGTACCACATCTTTACGTTGATAAATAAACGAAAACCTACTCTCCCCTCATATATTCCTACTTTCTTCTTCTGATTATCCCTCTGTGTAGAACCCAAAATTAGGTTCTCTCTTCTCTCGCACATCAATTGGGTGGCATGGAAAAAGGACCTAACTTATGAATTACCAAGCAATCACAATTGATTATGTGCTTTTACTTTTTAACTTTACAACTTCTCTATTTAATCTTTGATTTTAAATGCTCTTGGGCGTTTTTTAATCCCCCACCGATCAGAATTGGTTTGGGGATTTACAATCTTTTGACTAAGTATTTTATAATATATAATAACTAAAGTGCATAGAGCATTTCAATTTCCCGCCCACTGATGGAACCTTCTAGAGCACCCGTTTGACGCTTTAAGGAACAAAATAATTAATTCTCCTACATTGCGTTTTGAATCTTTTTTCGTTTTCCGCAGCTCTTTATCTCTCTTTCTCTCACTACTACAATACATTCCAGCCCTCTTTTACAAACGTCATGGTTGCTGCCGTCCCTAGGTCTCTTCTTCTATGGCCGCCGCTCTTTCTCTCTATGTTCTCTCTTACGCCATGGCTTCATAGTTTCCGCCATCCCAACCGATTCCCTCTCAAAATCCTCCATTCTTTAACCAATTACCACTCTTAACACCATCACTATCCAAAATCTTATACCAAAACTCCATTTATGTAAACCTTAACCATTAATCTGAGAATTTCATATCCAAATGAAACACCCATTCTTCAATTTTGAGCTTCCTATACTTTGATTTTGATTATTTTTATTAAGGTTTGAATATCTATTTGAATCAATTCGATTTCCCCACCTTGATTCATTCCTGGCAAAGCATAGCAGGTGTCTTTCATTTTTCAAATCTTAGGCTCCTTCATATTTGATTTTAATTATTATTTATTAGGGTTTTGATTTTACGTGCAGTTCTGTGTTTGTGTAGGGGTGGGGAATTTATGCATCTATATTATTTTGAATTTACAACAGATTGTAAAAGATTTTATTGAATTTTAATTGAAGTTATATGCTTTATGCAGTTCAATTTTTTGGTTAGTTCCTCCTCTCATCCGTTCCTGTTTAAAAATCTTATTGATAGTTTTTCCAAGAATAATATAGGGTATACCATGATTTTGTCATATATTCTTGCACATGTGTTTGTGAATAACCTTTGATATGTTTGCTTTGCCCTCTACATAGAAAAATAAATTTGCAATTTAAGTTTTGTTTATTTTATTGATTATACGTCATGTTCTTTCTGCACTCTAGGTGTTTATGTTATTATTTAAACTAAATTAATTGTTTGTTTTATCACTTTATGTGGTTACAATGACAGACAAAATTGATTTTTCTGTAATGAAGATGGATATTGGCTTAGTGAGCCTCGAGGGGCACATAAACATGGGACGCTGCCTTTAGAAAGAGAACATTAATGATCTCTCAATATCCTCCTCTCTCATCTCATCAACGCTTGAAGCATTCTCTAATTGCTACTCCCTCCATCCCGTAATAAATTCCACTTTTTTCTTGATCAAGAGAAAATCTGAAATTATTTTGGATATTCATTCTTGTGCGGGTATTTTATTCATGCCAAATCAGTGTTCTAAAAAGCAGGCTAGGCGGCGCCTAGGCGCTGGGCATAGACAAGACGCCGCGAATAAGGGCTATTCGGCCATCTTAGGCGGCAAGGGCTTTAGGCGGCGATTAATCGGCCTAGGCGTGGATTAGGCGCTCTAGGCGCCGCCTAAGCGTGTCAAACGCCAAGCTAAATGCGCTTGAAGGCCAAAGGGCCATTTTTTAAATTTATACTAAACTGCTGCGTAGGAACTTCATTTTCCATTCAATGTGGGAGAAAGAACTCAAAGGCTTAGAGCCATTACAATGTATGGGCTGTTTGCCCCTCTATTTATACAACTCCTTTACTTAGAAACTTCACTTCACAATCAATGTGGGATAGAAGTTCTCAAAGGCTAGTACAATTTACTTGCTTGCCCTTCCTTTTGTACTACTCTATTGCCTAGGATGTTCAATTCAAATCCGATGTGGGATATATATCCCACTCTACATGCATTCAAATTTCAAAGCAACCTTTATTTTCTCCTTGGCCAAGTTAAGATACATTTGTGTATTGAGTTTTGTTTTACTATAGTGCATATTTTACTCATAAAAAATTAATCTCATATTTTACTCAATTAATGGAAATCTTTAACATTGTCTCCTTACAGTCCTACTTATATCACTTCATCACTTAAGAATTGTCTACCTAAGTGATGTGGGATAACATTTTATTAATTTTGACAAATAACAAAAATAACTAGCACTATTTTTTTAATAAATAAATATATATATATATTATATAAAATTATTTAAAATATACAAAAATATGTTAATTTCTAGGCCCCGACTAGTCCCCTAGGCACTAGGCCCGGCTTCGCCGCCTAGCGGGCGCCTAGCGCTTTTTAGAACACTGTGCCAAATGCTGATCCAAACACATGGGAGCCATTACTGATTACTTTATTACATTGGCATCGACACAATCACTCTACTCCGATGGAAACTACACACTGTTTGGAAGAGCAAGCTGGAATGGAGATTGTGAAGAGAATGGGAAGTGATCAGTTACTGCACAATTGTCATAGGTGCAGAGTTATAAACACAGGTGCAACAGAGGTATAAACTAGATAAATAGGTATTCCCTCAATCTAAAAATGAATGTCAACTTTTCATTTTGGATTTTTTTTTTTTGTAAAAGAAAAAAAATGTTTAGGGACAAATGTCTGCTTTTGGTGTTATAAGCACGGTGATGATCTTTGGTAGATAACATACAAGTGCCTTAAGGGATCTTTTTAGGAACATCATTTAATGAATACTTTTCTGAAAGTTTGTGAGATATCCAGATTTTAGGTAGCTAAATGGATTGCTTGAATAGAGAAGGCAGTTTCCACGGATAGTATTATAAGCAATGACAATCAACAAAAGTCAAGATCAATCACTGAGTTATGTTTGTTTGTTATTGAAAAGTCCTGTGTTTTAGCCATGGTCAATTGTCTGTTGCTTTGTCTAGGGTTGTGATGGTTTGAAAATCTTAGTGTGTGACGAGGAGGGTAACAATGTTGATGAAACAACAAATGTTGTTTACAAGGAAATATTTCAAAATTTGTAATTGTTTCTATTAATTACATTATGAATATTGTTTAATGAATTTTGTTAACATTTTTTATGTATGAATTGTCATTTATAAAAGCTTTTTCCCGTGCGTTTAAGGCACGGGTGTTACACTAGTTTTATCTAAATTATCAAGTTTTATATGTAAGAATCTTCTAAGTTTTATTCATTATGGAGCTTTAAATAACTGACCAATACACACATCTCCTCCAAAAATTATAAATCCTAATGGAATAGAGTTTAAATATAACAAGAACATACATATCTAAGGGTTGAAAAAAGTATTATTTAGCAAGAGGATATATATAAAAACTTCAAGAACATAATAAATAGCTGATAGTTGTTTTGCTAAACTTCTATACTTTTAGTTCCAACACTCTATAGCAAGACGGCATAACAAATGTTTATTGAGATTTTTTTTGTAATGTATACTAATAAGAAATGATGATGATTGAAGACCATTATTAATTTCCTGAAAAATGACACCGTAAAGCTAATAGATTGATTCCAAATACCCCCCCCCCCCCCCCGGTCCCATTTGAAGCTTCATCATTTTGGTAGTGGCACACAAATTAAGGAAAATGGTGAGTGTAAGATGGGTTGTGAGAGGAAAAAAATTAGTGAGTATGACAAGTGAGCCCCATAATTTAAGTATGTGAGAGGAAGAAGTGAGTGGGAATGACAAGTGGGGTCTACATTTTTTACTATTTTAAGAAATGATAAAGCTTTTAACGATTCAAATGGGACGGAGGGAGTATTTGGAATCATTCTATTAGCTTTACGTAATGTGTCATTTTTCATTTGTCAGGAAACTATTAAGTATCCATCAGTAAAATTGAATCGCATCCAACTTTACACATCAAATGTACTCAAAATTAGACAAGTGCAAGAATCCAATTAAAGTGCATCTGTAAAATACGAAATGTCACTTTTATATTTACATTTGTAAAGTTGAATGGACACAATTATATTTACATCACGAGTATTCAAAATTGAATAAATTCAGGAATCCAATAAATGTGCATCACTAAAAGTCGAATAGTCAAAGTCATCAGAAATCCTATAAAGGTGCATCTATATATGAGAAAATTACGATTTTTCAGTCTCCTATAAATGGTCAAAAATATTTTAACACAAAATATATTCATCTCTTTGAAATCCCACTCACAAAATATGTTTTGCAGTTAGTATGTTCCAGATGAAAACAATCCTCCAATTAACAATTATAATGAGGTTCAAGATATGGCTAATTATGTCGGACATAATTTGATACTTGAAATTCTATAATCGCCATTCATCGCCGTATTTTTATTAAACGTCATCGAGGAAGGTTATGCAACTCTTGTCAGCCAATACTTTGTTTCAAAGCCAACTTAGCCCACCAATATAGTTCAACGCAGATTTCGAATTCATAGACATATTTTAGCCCGCCAAAATAGTTCCAAATTTCAAAGCCAACTTAGCCCGTCAAAATAGTTCCAATAATAGTCTGATGCAAGGATTTGGTTTGTCGACCTTACAAAAATGAATTGCGTCAATGTGTATGTCAACAGAAGATTGTGGAATTCCGGCCATATTTTGAAGCATCGACCACATGCATTGGCAATAGAAAAACTGTCCATCTGCATGAAGAGGATAATATCAAAGTCCTGGCGAAAATATCTCGCTGGCTTTAGAAGCTGATGCCTTACATTGATCTATGAATTTTGCACTTCTTTGGTGTGGCGCTCACTCAAGGACATCAACAACATCCTCCACCGCTCTCTGGAGGTTGACGATATTTTAAATGTTGTGGCGCCACATGTTACCTTCCAAGTGAATAACAATCAATACGACATGAGATATTACCTCTCAGATGACATTTATGCACAATGGGCAACGTTCATCAGTTCAATCCCCCTGTCTATAGAAGCAAAACGAAAATTGTTTGCAACTGTGCAAAAGGCATGTAAAAAAGATGTGTTCAAACACTAATTTTAGTCTCAATATATGCAAAAAAACAACTCTTGATATCGTATGCATCATTTTATGTATCATTGTTGTTACCTTTTATTCGTTTGTGTTGTGCTCCCTCCATTCCAGTTTAAAATTCTAACTTTCCTTTTTGGTATGTCCCAGTTTAGATTATTAGTTGCTTTATTCCTTAAATAAATGGCAAATGATAAATAGTATTTTGAACATTCTTATCCTCAAGAAATTTATATTACAAAAAGCTCATCTACTTTTCACTCACTTGCAAATGAACAATTATATCCTCCACACATTTCTATTTTTGATTCAATTTTGTCTTGATTCCTTAATTAGCATGCAAAGTCAAATTACAAACCTTAAACCAGGACAAATTAAGTATTTTTTTTCATGTGTATAATTCTTTAAATATCGTAATTTGACGTTTATTTAAGGGTGTTGTTATACACACCTGTAAAATTGATGAAGACACCCGTAATCACATTTCTTACAAAAATGCCATTGATGTAAATGTCATTAATAGCCTTGTTCCGTTTCATACACCCAACCATCCTCCCATTCCCAAACCCAGATGGCCAGTCTTAGAAAAAAAGTGAAAAGCTCTCCTCCATCTCTTTCCCCCTCCCATGGCAGCCTTCTCTCTCCCCCACATCCATCCATCTACACTTTGAAGCTCTCACCTGCATCTCTTTTCCAACTCCATCTCATTGTGAACGAACTATAACCCATCTCCTACACCATTTTTAAAAAACTCCTGCTTCATTCCGGTTTTCTATCCGAAAATCTTCTTATCTGGTATTTTTCTCCGATCTCATGACGATGAAGAAATTCGGAGAAGAAGATGAAGTTGGCCGGAAATAATGGAGGTGGGTGGTCGGAAATAATGGGGGGTGGCCGAAAAGTTGGAGAAATTCGGATAAGAAGATGAAGTTGGCCGAAAATAATGGAGGTGTGTGGCCTGAAATAATAGGGGTGTCCGGAAAGTTGGAGAAATTCGGAGAAGAAGAAGAAGTTGGCCGGAAATAATGGAGGTGGGTGGCCGGAAAGTTGGAGAAAAAGATAAATTTGGGTGTTTGAATACGGGTGTATCAAGGGTATAACAGGAAGATTGTTGAATTTGTTTTAATTTTGAGGGGCGGGCTTATCCTTACGGGTGTCTTCACCAATTTTACGGGTGTGTATAACAACACCCTTTATTTAATTATTTAAGTTCTGAGAAATTGTGCTTAAGACCATGCACACCCGTGACCATCTTTTGGTTCATGAAGAGTAAACTTGTGAACCAATTTTGGTTCATGCCAATTAGTGGTGATCCAAATTTGGTTCATGGCCATGAACGAATTCGTGAATGAAAATTGGTTTGAGCTATATGTGTATTTTGTAATTTTGTCTTTTTTAAAAAATTATTATTTACATAAAAATATTAAAAATGTTTATAATTTCTTTTTTTTAATAAATAGAGTCTAATTTCGTAATATTTGACATTATTTTAATATTTTATTATTTAAAAAATATTATTTATTTTTTTCTATAAATTAGACACATTTTAATTTTTCATATATTTTAATTTTCTTTTGGGTCAAACGAAGTCGTTTATTTCAAAAATAAAAAAACGCTCACTTTCCTTTTTCCCTATAAATAGAGGTGAAGGTTGAGTAGGTTATGTACACCTTTTCTTCCTTACTTCTTCTCTCTATAGTTAGCAAAAGCATTCAAGATTTCATTTTTCATTTTCTTGATCATGGATGATTACGGGAATAGTTCTAATAATTCCGAAAATAATCATGATCATCATGCTTGGTTCGAACAAATGCTTGCTAACGATCCCAACTTCGTAAACAATTATAGGCAAAACAACATTCAAAATTACCATAACAACTCAAATCCTCTAAACTTCAATCAAAACTCACCCCATCAATTTAGTTCTCCACTAAACCCCAGTCATCTTTCGGTTATGTACCTAGCTACCAAAGTTTTACTCAAAAGTCACATATCCTCGAATTTGTTCCAGAGAGGCAAGAAGAAGATGAGGGTGGTGAAGGAGATGAGGTGGTACCCACAAGGGGGAAACGAGGAGCAACAAAAAAGAAAAAAAACATCCAACACCGCATGGAAATATAAAGAAGATGAAGCTCTCATCAGTGCCTACATGAATACAAGCACTGATGCAATAGTAGGCACTAACCAAAAGTATGAAAAGTTGTGGGCTACTGTCAAGGCGAGGTATGATATGGCGCAGAAACAAAGGCCATCAGAAATTGTTACACGAACTGCAACAATGGTTCGATGTCGGTTTAATAGGAAGCATGCAGAAAAGACGTTGAGCGTGCTTTTGGGGTGCTTCAAGCTCGCTTTGCAATTCTCCGTAATCCGTCACTCGCTTGGACCGAGGCGATTCTTGGTAAAATAATGACAACTTACATAATTTTGCATAATATGATAGTTGAAGATGAACGAAATCGATATAAAAATTATGACAATGCGAGTGAATTCTGGGCAGACAAACCAAAAAATAAAAGAAAAAGTAAGTCCACCAGGGTTGCGCAAGACGAGACATTCACATATACAAGAGAATATTCACAAATAGTATCGCGGAATATATAGGGCGCAAGAGGAATGTTCAAAGCAAAGCTACACATCTAGCTCTCAAAGCAGACCTAATTGAGCATATTTATGCAAGAGACAACGCTTGAGATCATATGCATTATAATATTTATTATCGTTGTTGCTTTTGGTTTGTTTGTTTGTGATTTGCGTTTTTAATTTTCTAATTTTCATGATTGTAATGTTTTAAATTATTGTAATTTGATGTTCATTTATGAGGTTTAAGTCTTTTAAATTATGCAATTACTAAAAATAATAAAATATATTTTATTTTCAAAATGAATAAAATAAATATTTTCGTTTTTATTTTTAATGACATTAATAAAACATAATATTTAGTAATGTAAATTATTAATTTCATAACATAAAATTAATATTAAAATAATATGTATGTGAACGAAAATTCGTTCACCACTACAACATATAGGTTTTTGCAAGGCAGTTTCGTTCACGTGGTGAACGAAATTTCGTTCACCACTGTGCATGCTCTAAGAACTCGCCTTCAATTCAATTTAACTCGAGAACAAAATTAAAAAATTATCATAAAACGCAGACTGTATTATTTTCCAAGAATCCTGATGCACATTGTATTTCAATACCCTGCAAATATTTTTACTTAATAACAAGTAAACAAATTATTTAGCAGAAATGTGCGGAACTATTGAATGCACAAACCTCATTAAAAAAAGAGAGGAAAATGCAAGCATATTTCCATTTCTTATAGGCAACGTACAGCACTGTAAACACTATCAACAAAGTATAACAGAGACTCTAAATTGTTGCCCGAACCTTAAAAAAATCAACTAAATAAATAACTCCAATAAAAAAAAATCCCCAATTAGAAAAGTCGAAAAAATAAATCAATTATCATTAAAATTTAGAGACATCTGAATGCATAAACCTGGAAAAAATCAAAGGCAAATGCCAGAATCTCAGTCTCAATTCAATATCGGCAACGTACAGCACTGAAATCACTATCAAATTAAGTGTATCAGAGACTCTAATTTGTTGCCTTCACTAAAAACTAAAATCGAAAAATTTACTCTTTATTTACTAATAGAAATCATCGAAAGAAAAAAAAAAGGAAAATTATCAAAATTAAAGGCTCAGTAAGTAATGAATTTGACATCAATAAGCTTTATTTCAAGCTTATCAGAGTTTGATGGTATACTTTTCAGCATCAGTGCCTTTGAATTTTAAATTTTCATGTAAAAAAATAAACAGATCAGATCTATGGAGATAATTCGTACAAAAAATAGAGATAAATAAAATAAAACTATGATAAATGAAATGAGAGAAGGAGGAAATCGAATCGGAATTGCTATTAAGCTAAGATATTTACCTTTCCATTGTGGGAGAGTGGAGAAAATTGAGGCTGCCATGAATATATTTAAAGACAGAGATGATGAAACCCTAATCTTTTCGCGTTTTCCGTCGTAGTGCCCAAACTGCCCACGGCGTCTAGGCCTTAGGTGAATGGTGGGCCGAATTATAACTTAGGAATCCCCGAGCCCACGAAGAGTTTATTCAAAAACAAAAAAAACAAGAACCTTTACCTATGTTAAATTTCTAAGAGCAATGCTAATGCTAGGGGCACAAAACAAAATCATGCTCACACAATGAAATGACGATATTTTATTGGTTGTGGCGATAGTGAACCCGCCACACTCTAATTAAAAACACCAATAAAATAACTGCACCTAAGATTTTGTGAGTGAGATTTTATGACCTTTTTGTGCCCCTAATATTATTCAATTTCTAATTGCACCCGTAATAAAAGTGTGTTTTCGAAATACTTCAATTTATCTCTTCAATAAATTAAAATAAAATTTTATATTTCATTCATCTCAAAATATTTTTTCATTTTATATGAATTTTAAATAATAATTATAGGTTAATTTAATTATATAAATAAAAAAGTAAAATTTGAAAAAATGATACGCCATTAACAATATTTTGAGTAGTATTTTTTTAAAGAATAATTAAATTTATTTGACATTTTAAATTAAATTCATCATTCTTAAATACTTTGAAAACAAAAGGAGTATATAATCCATCGTCCCTATATTTCACTCCACTTCTAACACTTTTGTGTAGAGCTGGAAACGAGTCGGTTCCGAGTCGGGTATGGCCGAACTCGAGTCGGTTAGTTGAAGAACTGAAGTCGAGTCGGGTTTTGTCGAGCCGAGTCGAGCAGCTGAAGATGCTGCCGAGTTCGACCCGAGTTGTGATAGTCGAGTCCCGCGAGTTACCCGGGTCCGGCTCGAGTACGTCATGGCGAGTCGGTTACTCGGATCGAGTCGGGTTACTCGGTCAACAAGATGTAATTGGTTCAATTCAATGGTTTCAAAATCAACTCATCTCTAATGGGCTTTGAAGTTTGGACTATTGCTGGGCCTAAAGAAAAGAAAGGAGTGATTGTACATTATTCCTCTTCCATCCTAATTCCTAAAATAAATTTTCAAAAGTTTTTACAATTTATTTTTAATAAAAAATAAATTTAAATATTTTATAACAAAGAGTATTAATTTTGAGATGAAAAGAGAAACGTAAAAATCACAAGTAATAGGAATGAATTATCATATCATATTATAAGTCGAATTCCAACATGTCGGGACATCAAGAACTAGTTTCCTATGAGGAACTTTTAACTGACTAGCAAAAACACCAAATTGATTTCGACGACCCTCTGAACCAGCAACATATTTAACTCCATCTCTTATTTTATTGATAGGCTAAATCGCACACCTACAAATTAAACCTGGACTAGGTTCTAAAAATATGTAGTTAGTAATAAGTCCAGGATCGATCCACGAAGAACGGTTATTTATTTACGTAATAGTCACTTAACCAAATTGGGGGAAAATTATAATTATTAAATCCTAAGAACATAAATTAAACTAAATATGAGCAAAAAAAATAATTAAAGAATACTTCAGATTTGTTTCCGTCCCACCTTTTAATCAAATTATCATCGATACATCAATTCACTTTTTACCCTATTCACTTGATCCGAGATTTATTTCAATCTCTGTTTCTTCTTTCAGAATAGTTACTAGCAGTGGCACACTCACTAGAAACCCTAATCAATAATTAAATCTAACTGGCACAGTCTAGATCTAAAAATTAATTGCATGAATGAATTAAGAAACATAAATCAAGAACACTTTCTATTCATTAAAATAGATAATTGCTTAATTTTACCTTAATCACAATTTATCATGGCACATGCATAAATCATGAAATTGCTACGGTGAAAACCCTAATTCTGACACAGAACAGAGAATTCTAGCAAAGATCCAATCACAAAGATAAATAAATTGATCAGGTTTATAAACCCTAGCAACGGATCTAGAATTAAGGACAAGTCAAATTATGAATAGAAATCAAATTGTGAAAGAAAAATACCTCAAATTGACAAAAGATAGTTCAAGATTCAAACCCAAAGCTTGGGTTTTAGTTCCTCATATGGAGCTTTGAAAACTCCATGAAAGAGAATAAAACCCTAAATCTAATACATTGTTCTCAACACCTGTCCCCCGGTCTCGAATCATGAAAAAAACCTAAATTAAATAGCCTCCCACAATTTAAAAGCAAAAAAGAAAGAATAAAAGAATAAAAGAAAAAGGAAAATAAAAATAAAAACAAAAAGGGCCGCCAACTTGCCCAGGGACTTCAATTCACGTCACATGTGCCATGAACTCTTCTAGATTTTACAAATCAGTCCCTAATTTTCTAGTATTCTGCAGTTTGGTCCATTTGGCCTTGGTTGCTGGGCTTGCTTGAGATGGGCTGCTCTTCTTCATTTCTCAACCCTTTCTTTTATTCAACCCATTAATTAATCCACAACTCCTCATTCTTGGGCCGAAGCTTCATTTATTTTCTTCAAATGCAATACTTGATCCAATACTCCTCCGTCCCTGTTGACTTTACTTTTGACTTTTCTTTGATGTCTTGAGAATTCTTTTGACTCATAAATAAAATACATCAGTTAAAAATATAAAAACACTAAAATACTCCCGAATTACAAATAAATCCCTAAAATATATTTTTTCCAAATAACATAAAAACTATACTAATTACATCAAAATCACTATTTTAAAGCTCATAGAAACATAGGAAATAAAGGTATAAAATCCGTCCCATCAAATTCCCCCACGCTTAGACCTTTACTCATCCCTGAGTAAAATCCTAACCCCCCTCTAAACACCGGTCTAATAGCGTAGCATGGAGAAAAATGATTCCTAGTCTCCTCTAACCCATCAAACATAAATCAACAATCAATTACGAAGTGTAGAAACTCCGTCTCCTTATAACCCCTCAAAGAAATAACAAAATGACATTAGCTTGATACCAACACCATAATAACGGTATCCAAACTAAATGTCCACTCAAAAGCCAAATGGAACTAAAAATGTCTTAATTTCCCCCCACGCTTATCTCACACTACAATCTCCCTCATAAAAACAAGTTTTTGTGTGATTAATAATTATGCACAAAACTTACCTCGTAACAAAACACCAACACCCCCTTATATCTCCAGAAAAGAACGAGAATTTCTAACCTAAACTCCACTATCCGAACCTCCTACTCCAATAGTGTATATCCTACCCGAAAACTCCAAACCCCTTATGTCTTCTCTCCGGTGGATGTATGATAATTTATTACTCAAACCTCACCTTTTGCCTAAGCGCCCTTTCGGGTTTTCACTTAGCCTCTCTATTTTTTTTATTTTTTTTTAATTTATGCACACCCTGGTTTTTTCCTAGACTGCCCTTTCGGGTTTCAATCTAGCGGGCTTCTTTTCTTGTGCGGTTTTTTTTTTTTTTTTTTTTTTTTTTTAAGAAAAACTAACTATCTAGAATGAAAAATGCATACTATACAACTACAAATCCTTCCCACACGCTTAAAATACACAGTGTCCTCAATATGTAAAAGTGAATAAAAATAAGGACAATTTAAACGTAAGGGAATAAATGGTACCTCATTAGTGCACACTCCACCCCGTTTGAGCTCGAATTGTTTTCATGAATCCCTTCGTCTTTTTGTTCATCGTGCTCAAACCTCCATGCTTCTCTACCATCATCGGACCACTAGCCATCATCACTTCTTCCTCACCTCCAAATGCATGCTTTTGGTGCTCAGGAAGATTCTTCACCTTTCTTGGTCCATGTTTCACCGCCGGTATTTTCAACTCATCATCCCCACTACAAATATTAGACACATCATCTACCTTTGGCTCAATTACATCCATGAAACATAAACCACGAACATCCTTAGAGTCTTTCTTGGAGTCAAATATATTGAACTCCATTAAATCCCCATCAAGCTCCATAGTCAAAGAACCGTTGGACACATCCAACTTAGTATGAGCCGTAGACATAAATGGTCGTCCCAACAGAATGGGAGCCTTAGGATCCGTATCCATCTCCAACACATAAAAATCAGCAGGAAAGATGAATTTACCAACGCGGACCAAAACATCCTCAACCTTCCCCTTAGGATATGCATTAGATATATCCTCCAACTGGATCACCACCCTAGTATCCTGTAACGGTCCCAACTTGAGTTTTTCAAACAATGCATAAGGCATGACATTGATTGAAGCACCCAAGTCAAGCATCGTCATATGCTCAGAATCATCACCCAAAGACACAGGAATAACAAACATACCCGGATCACTGCACTTCTTGGGCATTTTCTTATGATAGACTGCAGACACATGCTCTTTCATCTTCACCTTTTTCTGAATTCTCGCCTTCTGATCCCTCTTCAACGTACACAATGCCTTAAGGAATTTGGCATATCTCGGGACAATCTGCAGCAAGTCCAAAAATGGAATATTTACCTCAAGCCTCTTGAAAGTGTCAAATATAGCCTTGTCAGGCTCATGTTCTCGCGATCTTTTAAATGCCTCAGGAAATGGAACATCCGGCTCAAAAACTGTGGGCTCTGGTGTAGCTTTCTTCTCCTCCTCTGGGGTCTTCACCTCAGGCACAACCTGCTCAACCTCAATTACTGGCTCCTCCGGTACAACTTCTTTCCCAATCTCCTTACCACTGCGCAAAGTCATGGCACATGCACTCTGCTTAGGGTTCGGTTCTGTTCTAGAATGTACCTTCTCTGCCTCTCTAGCCTCTAGTCTCCCAACCGGATCAGCTATTTGCCCTATTTGTCTCTCTAGATTACCAATACTCGCATCGGTCATCTGTTGATAATGTTGGAAATTACCATTCATCATACTCACTGACTGCGCTAAAGAGTGAAGCAGATCATCTGTGGACTGTCTCGGAGGGGTACTCTGATAGTGCTGTTGCTGTCCATATGGTGGTCTGTACTGATACTGATTAGTCAGGTACTGCTGACTCTGTGGTGGACCCATCAACAACTGTCTCATCATCCCCTTAAGGTCCTCAACGTCCGTCTCTAGCTTGTTTGTCACACCACTACTAGAATTCGCAGCACTGACCTGTCTGAAATTCGACCTCCTGCCATGTGTCCTAGTGCTCTTAGCCAAGTCATCAATTATCTCATTAGCCTCCTCAGTCGTCTTGTTGAGTATACTGCCCCCACAGCAAGAATCCACCAACCGCTTATCCACGACTGTCTGTAACGCCCATCCTATTTCTTGTTAAATATCTGACTTACTTGTTAAATACTTGAACTTGCATATTATGTGTTAGTTTTACTTGGGTTAATTTCTTAACTACTTTAGAATATTAAGGTGGTTAAATGTCTAGTTTTGACTTTTGGGTCATTTGCGAAAATTTGACTTTAGGGGCCTTTTTGTTTAAAGTGAAACTTGAGGGGCCTAAGTGTCATTCTTTGAAACTTGAATGTTTATCTTGTTGGTTGCTTCTCTGAGGAAGCATTTCACCTAAATTTCTTACGTTGTTCTCTCTGAGGCAAAAGCTAGGGTTAGGTTTTTACCCTATTCTCGACTCCTCGAGCTTAATTATTCCTCCGTTCTTGATTCTGATCCCGGATTAATATTCGTGGCGTTGAATAGAGCGTTCCAGGCCGAACAGAAATTTATTTGGGTCACTTCGATTTGTGACTAGGTAAGTTATTAGTTCCCCCTTGCTTGTAATAACATGCATAAATGTTATTCTCGATACTTGTGAATGTTAATTTCGTGTTTGGGATGTTTTTTGTGGTACTTGTAAATTTGGGACAAAGGGAGTAATAATCCTCTGTGTAGAATAGTGAAAGAACTTGGGAAATAATAGTTTGGAAATGTTATGCCTTTTATGGGTTGTTAAAAATGTTAGTAAAAGTTACTCCTACGCTTGGGGACGGAGAATTCTAAGCATGGGAAAGAAAATTGAGTTTGCTAGAAAACTGGACCAGGCGCCCGCCCGGTTAGTGACCAAGCGGCCGCCCATTTGGCCAGAAGTTTTGGGTTCAAAAAGTCTTGGATGAGCGCCCGCCCGGTCCTCCTTGGGCGCCCGCCCGGTCCCCTGTTCCAACTAAAGTGTTTTAAATCTAAAGTGAAATGAAAGCTTACCCCTCCTAAGGCATATAGCCTTGGTATAAGATGTCCTAGCAAGTGTAATTGTACCTTTTGGGGGCATTAGAACTTAGTTTTGAACATTAATACTTAAAGAACTCAAATGAGAACTTAAGTATAAGAGTAGTAACTCTTCCTTATGTCTTGAAAGTGCTATGAACAAGCACTAATGTGTTATACTTGTCTTGAAACCAATGATTGTGCGCCTTAGGGGCATTAGAACAAAGTTTTAGACTTGAACATCCTAAGAATAGGATTAAGATTTTTTAAGAATAAAGGTATAACTCTTATACATGCTTGAATGTCCAAAGATTGGAATTATAACTTGAAGTATAAGACATTTAAAATCTTGTACATGACTTGAACATCCATAGAAATGGATTAAGACTTGAATATAAGATAATAAAATCTTGTACATGGCTTGACACCAATACATATGTATGGTAGTGAACTTGAAAGTGCTATGAACAAGCACTAACTTGTATGAGATATGTTCTTGTTGTGTATGTGCAAACATTGCATATAGTTGCTTGATAACAAGGTGACTTCTTGATTACTTGAAGCATGTTCCTTGTTGAGCTAGTCCACTACTTTTGGATTAGTTCTTCTCCCGTAGTTCAAGTAAATATCTACTTGTACATTCTTGTGTGAGTCCAGCTGGTTCTCCTTGCTTGTTCGGAAATATATAGGTTCACGCTTGTCGCGAGAGCTGGGGCTTAAGTGACAATCGGGTCCCTATGTATTTGCGCTTGACCACTTACTACCGGCCATAGTAAGGGCATAGCTTCCTTAGTTGGAGCAATACGCCTGACTTAAGTGAATGCTAAACTCTTGAACACCTCGTGAGTCTTGATCTTGAGAATGACACTGGTTACCGGGTCTTCTGATATATACTGAATAATCAGTTTCTTGTTATTGATCGTGATTGTCAAAGTAAAACAAGCTACGACAACAATGGTATTCTTGGGAGGAATAAGGAAGGAAGCAATATCCTTTATAGCTTGCTTGTTTAGCCTTATGTGCTACTTGATGAGTGGCTTAGCCTCTCATATACTTGTTACTGATGATACTTGATATATGATTACTTGAGTATCTACTTGAATTGCATGATAACATGTAATGTAGTTGCATCTAATAGCTTGCTGAGATTTATCTCACCCCGTTTCTTGTTTAATTGTTTCCTTAGATCAAAGGAAGGATAGTGCGCAGTGAGGCTCGATTTAGCTGGGAGCTTACTACTCAGGTCGTGATTCTTTTGGGGCTTGTGTCCTTTTACTCTTGGTGAGGACGATGTTTTATGGGTGTATAACTCCTTATTTTGGGGTAGACAGTTTTGTTCAGTTCTTGTTGTCACTAGACATCTTGTATAGTACTCTTGATGCCAGCTTATGTGCTAGGCATGTTTCCGCTGTGTATTATTAAGTTTGGTTTTAATTTTCTTGTCTAGAACTCGTGTTGTGAGCTAGTATAGCTCCTTACTCTTGAGTATATATATCATGTCAGTTTATTAAACAGATGTCATCCTGTTTCTTGTTAAGTTTCTTGTTCCTCGTTAGTCACTCCCACCGGGTTCGAGGTCTATTAGGGGATCCCGGGACCTGGGGCATGTCAGGTGGTATCAGAGCTACCCTGTGTTAGCTACCCTGTTTAGCTACCTTGGTTTGCTCTAAGTCTGGATAGGGTCTATGGCCTAGGTAGGGTTAGTCTTGGGGTGTTATTAACGCCGAGTGTT
>JAOWBW010002133.1:91453-121857 GCA_026119855.1 Campanula takesimana | reverse complement strand
AAGCCGTGCAAGAGCTCATCCACAAGGGAGTAGTCGAAGACCCTAGAGATTATGTAGCTAGCAATGTACTCATGGTAGAACTTAGTGAGATCACTGATCCGGCCAAGCCTGTTGTGGCGGACTGTGATGAGATGGGTTGTATTCCAATGACTAATAATAAAGAATCTTCTTGCTACTTGTTGTCTTTAGAAGAACTAGTAAGTGAAGTCGAATCTCCTCTAGAGGAAGAGAGCCCCAAGCCCTCTCAACCCCTTTCTTGGGCCGAAATCTTCGAGGAGGCCGAAAAGACCGAAGTTTCGCCCCCTTGTCATGACTCGCCATTGTCTTTGGAGGAGCTACGTGCAGAAGTTTGTCTCCTTACAAGATCCGGTCAAGTGTACCAATCCGACCCGAAGGGTGCAAAGAAAGTCTTTGGGAAGGAACCCGAGCAAGCCGACCTAGACAAAGAAGACCCTATCCTCACTCAACTCAAACAAACCCAAGCCCATATTTCACTATGGTCCCTACTCACCTCCTCCCTAGCCCATCGCCTCATGCTCGAGCAAAACCTCGCCGCCACCATGGTACCATCCACTATTACCCCGGAGGACGTCACCCACATGATGGTAATATCCACTATGGAAACATCATCACTTTCTCGGAGCTAGACAAGCCAGTGTTCGGAGTTGATCATAATGAGCCTTTATACATCACGGTCGAAGTGAATGGCAAGAAGATTCCACGTGTATTCATTGACAATGGTTCTGCTATTAATATCCTGCCTTCAAGGATGATGGATGTGGTCGGCGTTCATGGTGTTGATTTACGCCCATCCAAGAAACCATCAAAGCTTATGACTCTACATGCCGCGCCGTGATAGGCGAAGTCACCTTGCCCATTACCATCGGAACAAAGATCCTACCAACGACTTCCACGTCATAGACATCCCCGCAACCTTCCACTGCTCCTTGGCCGGCCGTGGTTACATCAGTCAGGCGCTGTCCCGTCTTCCCTGCACCAATGTGTGAAGTTTCAATCTGGTAATGAAGTGACCATCATCTACAGTGATCTCGTAACTGCCCAAGGGACGGACACCAAGGGCGTTCCTGTCTTACAGATTCAGCATGGGGAAGAGAGCCGACTCTTCAATGGCTTCGAAATAGTCGCTCAAGCACAGATCTGCACCATCGACCTCACCAAAACAACGTACAAAGTGGCACCTGTTGTCAAGATACTGCGTAACATGGGTTTTATACCGGGGCTGGGGCTAGGTAAGAACTTGCAAGGCCCCACAGAATTGGTTAAAGAGGTTGATCATCGAGGGTTGTTCGGTCTAGGGTACACCCTTACTCTTGAAGACAAGATGGAGCAACAAAGGATAGATTTGCTTAAAAAGATGAAGCTTCCCTACAAAAAGCCTGAAATGCGGCCATACCGCCTGTCCCTGAATAGCTACTTCGTCAGGGAAGGCGAGGAGTTTTCGTGTTTTGAGTTCGCAGAGCCATGGATTGACCACACCGGGAAATTGCAGAAAGGGTTCGAGATTTTCAGAGATGTGGAATTCGATCGGTCCAACATGAAGCTGACTTACATGGAATATGACAAAGCCACGGGCAGAGTTAGAACCATCAGGCATGAGTACTCCACCAAGGTTGCAGATGACTTGGCAGATCAACTTGAAGCGCACAACCCTTGACAAGCCAGCAATAGAAGCCGCAGAAACTCCAAGTTTGACTGAGACGTGGGACGGCCAATATCTGCTTCAACATCTGGGTAATCTGGGGCTGCACGAAGACATGGTTGCCGTCATCGGGGGCGATTCTGAAGATAAGGTGGACCCAAGGACATTGGTGGTACCCATGGGGGACAAGCTCAAGAATTGGTGCATCATTGGGGGACCTATAGCTACTCCGGAATTTATGATGGGAACACTGGGGCTTACTCCTTCTCCTGTCGCCACTCCTACAGCATCTCCTGTCACTCACCCAAAATCCCCGTCCCCAGAGTCTAATGTTTTACATTTTGAATTTGAGTCTTCCTCTAAGTCTGACGACCTTACGTCTGAAGACTATAATCTTGTTGCAAACGCTATTTTCCTTTTGCCATGAATTAAAACCTCGACCTTTCCGAGTATCCCTCTATAGTCACTCTTTTAACTGATAAATTGGCTAATAATCAAACTAATGATATACACTTAGTTAATAATGATTCATTAGAAGAGGCAGACACAGACACATTAAATGATGAATACATTAAAGAAATCTCAGAACAGGTATTAATCAAAAAGAATCTCGAGCCCAAGCTACCGATGAGGTGTTAATATGCGTGAATTTGGGAACCGAAGCCGAGCCTAAGGAAACACAGATTGGGAGTTTCTTCAGCGGAGCCGAAAGGGAAGCACTGATTGAGCTACTCAGAGAATATGTGGATGTGTTCGCATGGTCTTATAAAGACATGCCGGGGCTCGACAACTCGATCGTAGAGCACAGAATCCCGACAGCACCAGACGCTAAGCCAGTCAAGCAGAAGCTGGGCCGCATTAAGCCGGAATGGTCTTTGCAAGTGAAGGAAGAGATTGAGAAGCTACTCCGTGTAGGTTTCATCAGGGTGATCGAGTATCCAACTTGGTTATCAAACCTGGTGACTGTCAAGAAATCCAACAGTAAAGTCAGAGTATGTGTGGATTTTCGGGATCTCAACAAAGCTATGCCAAAGGATGACTTCCCCTTGCCAAATATCGACATGTTGGTGGATGCGACCGCCCACTATGAGGTAAAGTCGTTTGTGGATGGGTTTGCCGGCTATAACCAAATCAAGATGGCCGAGGAGGACCAAGAAAAAACAGCTTTCACCACCCCATGGGGGACTTTTTGCTATACTGTCATGCCATTTGGGCTGAGGAACGTTGGGGCTACCTACCAACGGGCAGTTACGACTTTATTCCACGATATGATCCACAAGGAGATTGAGGTGTACGTGGATGACATGATTATACATTCAAAAGGGTCTGGGGGCCAACACTTGATAGATCTCAGAAAATTCTTCAACAGGTTGAGAGAGCACGCCATGCGTTTGAACCCGGCGAAATGCACCTTTGGAGTTCATAGAGGGAAAGTATTAGGTTACATGGTCACCGAGAATGGGATCGAAGCCGACCCAAGGAAGATTCAAGCCATCCTGGAGATGAAGCCACCCCGTACCGAGACGGAGATAAAAGGATTCATGGGACGCCTGCAATACATCAGTCGGTTTATCAATCAGCTGACCACCATCTGCGAACCAATTTTCAAGTTGATGAAGAAAATAGCCAGTGTGGAGTGGGATCATGACTGCCAGATAGCCTTCGAAAGGATCAAACAATATTTGGTGAATACCCCAATCCTGCGCCCGCCGCATAAGGAGAAGCCGTTGCTATTATACTTAACTGTGACAGATACCGCCGTCGGAGCCATGTTAGCGCAAGAAGACAAAGATTCCCGGATTGAGAATGCAGTGTACTTTGTCAGTCGAAAGTTACAAGGTAGCGAGCTCAATTACTCCGCGCTCGAGAAGACCTGCGTAGGCCTAGTATGGGTGGTAACGAAGCTCAAGCACTACATGGTATCCCATCCGATCTTACTGGTCTCGAAAATGGATCCTATCAAGTACCTGTTCGATAAACCATCCCTTTCTATGAGGCTCGCTAAATGGTCAGTATTCTTGGGAGAGTTCGACATTACTTATGTATCGAGGAAGGCAATCAAGGGGAGGGTAATGGCCGATCAGCTCGCAGACGCTCCGAGCACTGAGACAAGAGGACCCGACCCCGAGTTCCCGGATGACGACATTTTCGCAATTGAGGTCGCAGAAAGGTGGCAATTATTCTTTGACGGAGCTGCAAACAAACGAGGGAATGGAGTCGGACTCCTACTTATTGATCCCAAAGATGAGCACACTCCCATAGCCATCAAGCTAAACTTTTCAGCAACCAACAACGCCGCCGAGTATGAGGCGTGTATAGCCGGATTGGAGGCCGCCCTAGAACGCAACGTGAAAGAGTTAGAAGTGTATGGAGACTCCGCTTTGATTATTAACCAAACGGCGAAGAAATGGAAAACTATTGATCCTTGCCTGCAGCGGTACCAAGGTTACATGGACGAGTTGATAGCACAGTTCAAAGAAGTTACCTTCCATTTCCTGCCACGAGACAGAAATAGGTTCGCGGATGCTCTAGCTACATTGGCCTCCTTAGTTGAAATTCCAGAAGGAAGGTCCGTGAAACCATTCAGGGTTGGACGAAGGGAGAACCCCGCCTATTGCTGTGAAATCCAGATCGATGCAGAGGTAAATGGAGATCAATGGTACGCCCAAATCTACAAGTTCCTTAAGCACGGAGAGATGTCCTTTGACGGAGATGTGAAGGCCAAGAGTCTGCAAGCACTCAAAAGATTGGCGGGGCAGTTTGTGCTGTTAGACGATACTTTGTACAAGAGGCATTACGACGGTCTGTTGCTCTTATGTGTCGACAACAAGAAAGCTGAAGCAATAATGGAAGAAGTACACAACGGGTTGTGCGGACCCCACATGAATGCAAGGATGCTTAGACAGAAGATCACTCGGCTGGGTTATTATTGGATTACCATGGAGACAGACTGCATTCAATGGGTTCGACGGTGTCACAAGTGCCAAGTATGCTCCAACCTCAACCACATCCCCCCACACGAATTGTATAGTTCCACCACACCTTGGCCATTCGCCACGTGGGGTATAGACATTATTGGGAAGATCTCGCCGGCCGGTAGTAATGGTCATGAATTCGTCCTCGTCGCGGTCGACTACTTCACAAAGTGGGTCGAAGCTCAGTCTTACAAGGTGCTGAATTCCAAGAAGGTAGCGCAGTTTATCAAAGAGAACATTATGTGTCGGTACGGGGTTCCTAACCTCATTATATCAGATAATGGCAGTCATTTCGAAGCCGAGTGTGCTCGCTTGCTTGTAGAATTCAAGATCGAACGAAAGAAATCTTCTCCATACTATCCACAGACTAACGGCGCGGTTGAGGCGGCCAACAAGACGATAGAGCAGATAATTCGCAAGATGGCTTCGCAAGGACGGGATTGGCCCGAGAAGTTACCATTAGCACTTTGGGGGTACAGAACGTCAGTCCGCACCGCTACTGGAGAGACCCCTTACGCTTTGACATACGGCATGGAGGAAGTGCTCCCTATTGAGTTGGAGGTACCGTCTTTGAGGATCTTGCTCGAGAACCAAGTAAATGAGATAGAATGGCTTCGTAGTCGCTATGATCAGTTGGCAACGCTCGACGAACGCAGATTGAAGGCCATGGAACACATCCGGGCCTATCAAAGGAGAACGACAAAAGCCTTCAATAAAAAGGTCAAGCCTGTTGACATAAAAGAAGGAGACTTGGTGCTCAAAGCACGCTTGCCCAACAAATTCAACCCCCTCGGGAAATGGGCCCC
Source organism: Campanula takesimana (assembly GCA_026119855.1). Lineage (NCBI taxonomy): Eukaryota > Viridiplantae > Streptophyta > Magnoliopsida > Asterales > Campanulaceae > Campanula > Campanula takesimana. The sequence continues at coordinate 116,416 of JAOWBW010002133.1, read as the reverse complement.
CACTTGGGTAGGGCCATTTGTAGTACAGAAGACCTTCTCCGGAGGAGCGGTCAGAATGGAAGATTTGGATGGCAACCCGTTCAAGGAACCAGTCAACCTCAGCAAGCTCAGACGCTACTAGGACTAGACTCCCCCTCTTAAAAAAAAAAAAAAAAAAAAAAAATGTTTACTACGCAAAAAGAATCCCGATAGACTGAAAACCCGCAAAGGGCGGTCTATGCAAAATAACGGTGCGTACAAAGCTCGCTAGACCGAAAACCCGCAACGGCGGTCTAGGCAAAAGTTAGAGCATTCCCCCTTCTATCTTCCCTTTCTCTAAAAATCATTCTAGTCTGACTGGAGTGAACTACGACCTGAGCCCCTTAGTCCTATTTGTAAAAGGGGAACGTAGGCAGCCTTTCAAAAGGTGCGGTCTAAAAAACAAATAAACATCCAAATCTTGTCAAAGCAATAAATATAGAAGTTGTATCTTTCTGAAAGCAAAAACTTTTATTTCCATAGCCATCGCATGTTAACACTTATTTGATGAGTCTAAGCTTGACGTACTTTTTGAATGAATAACCTATTCTGAAATTGAAACTAAAACAAAAGTAAACTAAATTAAACTAATGTGTCTGCACGACTATGGAGAGACGCTCGGGATTACTCCTTAGTGCCATTTGTGCCCTCGGTCTCTTTCTTCTTGCTTTGCCCACGGCGAACTTTCTTCTTGCTAGGATTCTCACAAAATCTTCTTTCGAACTCGCTAACACCTTTAGCCTTGCCATTAGGAGCCTCTTCGCCCTTCCTCTTCTTTGACGCCCCCACTTCTTCTCCGCCTCCGTTAGCCACGCTCTTACTCATCCTCCTCTCATAAGCATCAGCCTCCTTAATTCTCAACGAAAAACTTGGAGCACAGGATCCCAAAATAGCGCCCCTTAGGGTCTCTAGAGTCTGATCCGCATGCCCGAGTCTCCCCATATACCAATCCAAATACTCGCGTGGCAGGAAGGTGTTACTAGAGCGTGTAAGGAAGGTCCTATGACTAAAGCCGGCCTCGCCCCACATCTGAGAAAGAAGGACTGAGGCACTATCATCCAAGTGAAGTATCCCAAAGGGAAAATCATCTCTCTCCTCGTCCCAACCCTCCGGGATGGTCTGCACCAAACCATACTGACGAAGCACTCTAGAGGGATAGTAAAAGGTAGTCCCAGAAAGGGTCGAAACTTTGATCATGTGAAGTCCCACTTGTTTCTCCCTCACAGAGTGAATGTGCCAATGGGGCACCACCCACTGAATGTCGTCAGTCACCATTTCCGCCAAATACTTTTCCCAACCTTTGAGAGTCATGCCCTCAAACCGCTCCGCCATGCCTCTAATGCGGTGCATCCATGGGGCCACCTTCAGAGAAGCCGCCGGTTTATTCACTCGAAGCCTCTCTTGCAACCACATGGTCAAAAGCCTATCACTACCACAAGGCATCCCACCATAAGCCGCAAGATGGGGAATCCCACAGAGCATCTCCCCAAGAATGGCCGGTACAATGTCATAACCTAAGCGAGCCGAATTCACCATGCCCAAACACCCCTCACTAGCAAATCCAACCTCAGAAGGGAAAAGAATGGAGGCAAACAGACATAGCGCAAGATGGTCCAAGGAACGGTCAGAGACCACATCCATGTGTATAAAGTGTTGTGGCATCCAAGAAAGGTCGACATAACCGCCCCTAGCATACCTATCAAAGTCATCCGCGGGCACGCCGAAGGTCATCAACTTGTCCCTCAAGCAAATGAAGTCTAAAGGCAAGGCGACTTTACCCTTCCCTTCGTAGCCACATAAAGCCGCGATGTCCTCGTAAGTGGGTGTTATCTCATTGAATGAAAAGTTGAAGACATGGAGGGTATCATTCCAAAATCTCCCATAGGCTTGCAAGAGGTTGGTATTGGAGTTCATGTGCAAAAGTGACCAAAGGCACTTTATCCCATACCGTTCATCAAGTTTCCTACGACTCGAACCAGGAAGTTTGGCAACCCACTTCTCCAAAGAGGTTATAAAGACTTTCTTCTCAAGACTTGTGATTCTAGCCTCTTGATCCATCGCAAAGAGCAAGAAAATTGGCTAAAAAGGAACTCAAAAAACTGCTCAAAAGGTTGCTGGTACGTTTTTTGTGGCTGCAAAGGGTTCATTAAATAGGGCACGGACTCCCACTCTTGCCAGGAAAAGGAAAACCGGAGGCGGCGCAGGATGTGGCCACGCGGTCAACATTGCCCCTGGCCCCGCGGCCGATATTGCCCTTGGCCAGGCGGCCAACTTCGTCCTAGGCCACGCGGTCAACATTGCTCTGGGCCTCGCCATGGCCATGCGGCCAACATTGCTCCATGCAGAAATCCAATTTGTTTCTTCCCACTCCGTGACGGATCCATGCAACTACGTACCTGCCCCGTCCCGTGGCTCATGCATTGTATAAAATTAGGAACATTTGTAAAATAACTAGTTTGCACAAGTAGGCTCTCACAATAGAATTGCATTTTAGAACATAATATACATACATGCATTTTGTACATCTGTTCTATACATACATATCCCTCTGCTCTCTACTAGCTGACAGTGTAGGAAATAAAGATGGAATGATAGGCCCCGCCTAGTCAGAATCCTCCTCCGTGGTGTCTCCACGCCGTGCTAAAGCCCGAGAGCTACCGGCACCCGAACTCCATCCCCGGACCGCTCGACCACAAATGTGAGAAGAGCCCGCTCACGATGCTGGGGTGACGCAACGTCGTCCCTCTGACAAGTACATGAATGGTATGCCTCCCTCAGTAAGCGCATCAACACGTTCTCCCGTCGAGCTGAACGGATATATGCCTCCCGAGTCACCTGAAAAGGAAGCCAAGGAAAATGATTACAATGCAGAAAGAAATAGATGTGTGCGAACATGACTAATATAAAGCACAAAGCCGTACCCCAGCGTCGGGTGGAGGAATGAATGTCTCCTCAATGAGATCTGCATCAGTCGGCTCCAAGCTAAGCTCCACCTCCCGACCGCCCCGCATCACTCTCACGCTACTCGAGCGAAGGGGCATGTCAACCAAAGGCCGACTCCGACCAACATACTGGGCCGAGCTCGATCCCTCTCCCGATAGCATCCGAGCCCGAACCTGAGGGCTGATCAGCCGTGTTCGCACGTAGCCGGCATAGTCGTCACTCCCTCTGTAATGCTCTGCCGGAGTGGGAGCCAAGAAAGTCGCCAACCTCGCGGGACGGAGCATATCCCGAGGAGGGTCATAAGGAGCCTACGGTCACGCACCAGCCCTGTGCTGACGAACCACCCTCTCCCCAAGATACATGGCCTCCCCGGTGAGACCCACAAGCAGAACCCTAGAAGCGGTCAAATCCACTACATAGGAACCCACCGAAGCCTCATTGGCCGGGCTCCATGGGTAAAATCTAACCCCGATGGGCTCAGACATCGCGAACACCCTCCTCAGATCAGCAGCATCCACCGTCTTCCTGTCCCGGTTTCGGCGGGGAGGAGCCCTGTTGCCCTTGCACCAATACGACATGATGGGAACAACCTTGTTAGCACTCATCACCAACTGAAAAGGGGCGACACCGAAGACCTCGTACACCCAAGCCTGTGCATATAATGAGAGAGATATTTCAGACCAAGAGATGGAACAGAGATCTCAACAAATGAAAAGAAGGGTAGTCAAGAGCGTACCTCAAAGGAGAACTGGAACCCGTCAAAGGCCGACGAGCTAGCCCTCGAGCAATGGTCCAAAGCCCGGTAAATCTCAGCCAAACCAGCTCCACCCCAAGAAATCCCACCGACTAGGTCCAAGTCCACAAAAGCCCCTAGCAGTGAGTACCGGCAGACAGTAGCCCCACTCGGAAACAAACTCTCTGAAAAGCTGTACCATAAGAACAGCCAGACCAAGCAATCCAAATCATATTCCCCCCTACTAAAGGCCTCAATAGCCACCTCCACCAAGCGATTCACCTTTCCGGCCTCCACTCCATAACCCTTGACACCTCCTCCCAGGTCGGTGTCGACTCCCAGCAGAGCCTGTCTATAGTCCCGCCGCTCCGCCAGGCTCTCATCAAAAGGCAAAGGGGTACCAGTAACTCTCAACCCTGTGATGGCCGCGAAATCCGTCGGCGTGATGGTAATCTCTCCCCAACTGAAGTGAAAGGTATGGGTGGTATCCCACCAGAACTCCCGGCACACCTCTATCACCGCTGCCACCTTCAGGGTAGCCCCGACCATGCGGACACTGTCAAAGAATGGGCCAAAGCCCATAGCCTCGATCCGAGCACGCAAACCGCCCGGTCCCTCCGGCAGGGATGCCCACAGTTTTCCCACAGTCACTGTGGACCCACGAGCCTTGATCCTCTGTAGGTAAACACAGCACAGCTATGTTACCATTCTAGCAATTTACAATTCTAGCAATTTAAATTCTAGCATTCCAATATTCTAGCATTTCATATTATGTGCATAAAACATACAAATGTGCGAGAAGAGAGGAATGAAAATTCGAAATTTACCTCTCGCGTCTCCGGAAGCCCCATCGACCAATGACGCTCAGAGTCGATGTAAAAATCGTAATCTTGGTCGAACGTAGACCGCAGCAGATTGTCGCGATAATTCCGAGTCGCGGCTCGTGGTCTCAAACCACCCCGTGGAATCAAGGGCGCCGCTTCAAAGCCCGCTCCTGGGTCAGCCCCTACATTTCCTCCGCCCTGAGCATTACCGTGCCCCTCTCCTTATGGCTCTTGTTGTGGAATCATATACCCACCTTAGCCCGGGAAATCCCTAAATAACGCCTCATTGATCCAATCTGCCATAGCTTCGAGAAGTATGTGAAACGAAGTCTTCAAAGATTATCAAAATCCAAGCTTTCTCTCTCTAAAAACCTAATTTCCTCTTTCTAACTCGTTAACAATGGAGGGAGAAAGAAGAAGAAAGAAGAAAAGAAGAAGAAGAGGGGAGGTGTCTGGTGATGCGACCAAGGAGTCAGCCCGTCGGCATCCTTGGCCACGCGGCCACTTTCGCCCTTGCAACCCCAGCCGTCAGATCAGCGATCCGTGTGAAGGAGATCTGACCACTCAGCGGTCTTGGCCACGCGGCCACTATTGCAGTTTAGTGTGTTTGGCCATGCGGCCAACCTTGTCCCTTCAGATAAAATTCCACTATTGCCCCTGATCTTTTCCCTTTAATTCATCTTAAATGCCCTTAGCACAATTATGACTGATATTCGTTACCTTTGGGTGCGAAAAGCCCCTTAAAATTTCCATTCTTCACCGAATATTTGCTTAGGATTCGTATGGTTGTAGAGACCTCGGCGCCTCTATGACATACCATCCTAGATCAATCGTAATTGGCAGAAGCCTCGGCGTTTCTGTTTGCGAGAGATCCAACATCTATTATTAGGATTTGCATGATTGTAGAGACTTCGACGCCTCTATGACATACCATCCTTGATCAATCGTAATTGGCAGAAGCCTCGGCGTTTCTGTTCGCGAGAGATCCGACATCTATTACTTTAGCGCAATCGGCAGGAACCTTGGCGATCTTGATTGCGTTTACCATTTCATCTTGGGATTATTTAGACAACGTAATCTTTAAATAACTTCATTGCTTACGAATGTTCGTTCTTCATACAAGATAGTATCCGTAGGTTTATTATCCGCATCAGAAGTTCGATGTCTCGTCTTTCCCCAATAGCTCTGAACTACGACCGGCTTGATTCCTCGGAGGATACGTAGGAAACCTGAAAAGGTTCAGCCACCCGACCGATGCGGTCATCTCTCATCCCCAGCAGGTGCATTTTCCCAGCAGAAGACGTGGCTCCCCATCAGAGGACAGTCCTTCTCAATTTCCCCATCAAATTTGAACTACGTTTGGCTTGATTCCCCCGTGGATACGTAGGTCGCCTGTCAAGGTTCAGCCGTTCCCTTACCTTTCATCTGTTTTGAAACTCATGTTTCAGACGGATCCTTCTTTTATCGTCGACCCCACATTGCCTTGCAAGAAGCGTCGCCGAGGGGCTACTGTTAGTACCCGACTTGAAAATGAGTTTATTAGGACTTTCCCAAAAATACAAGGACTTTATAGAAATTAGAAACCTTACAAAGACTTGTCCTGGATTCCCCAAATATCTCATTTATGACAAAATCCATCAAAATAGGCAACTTAGGGTTACCATAAAGCAACAGTGAAACCCTAGCTTGAAAATCACGTCAGCCAGCAGAATTGGCCAGGCGGCCAACCTTGCCCCGCCTCGACCTTGGCCACGTGGCCAACATTGTCGCCGTCTTCAATCATGGCCAGGCGGCCAACCTTGCTCCGGATGATCTGGACCATCAGATCTTCCCCTCAGTTTACTATATAAACCAATCCCAGGCTATTGGTTTAAGGATCCGATTTTGAGAGTTCTAAGTACGAATTTTGGAGTTCTTAAACACTATTTTGCTCTCCAATTAGCATTCAAACCTCCAAGAAGATCAAGGTTTATTTCTTGCCAACATAGGTAAGTTTTCTAACTTTTTCTTCACGTTCTTGCATTATTTTTAATGTAGATCTTTTATATTCATGTTTGTACATGTTTATTCATAGTGTCTTCATATTCTTTGCATGCTCATTCATATGTTCATAATATGTTCTTCGCATGTTCTTCGTGTTCATAGATTAAGCCTTATTTATGCCATATTTAGGGTTGCAATCTTCATAATTACATGTTATTTCATAGCCGATGATGATCGAGGGTTCATCAACCCGAGGATGATCTAGGAACTACTTCTAAACCCTAATCTTTAGGTAATTCCCCCTCGTTATGCATGATCCCGATTCTTCTGCCTATTCTAAATTCTCTGCGAACTACGCTGACCTGAGCTTCTCACATTGAGAGGAACGTAGGCAATCTTCGGATTCGGTCTAAATCACTAACACACTACTAACACATGCATCATGATAGAAAGACCGATCAATTCGGGCAATAGGAGTGATAACGTTCAATATTCTTCTCTTGTTGTAATTTGACCCCCGAACCCATTAAATATGCTTTTTTCAATGTTTTGGCTTTAATTAAAAAGGCGTGGCGACTCTCATAATTTTAATGTCGTTAAGAATATTCCCTTTGTAAATAAAAATAATCACAAGATACTTCCCATGCGTCGCTTCATCGGAAAGGGGTATTCACACTATTGCCGAGTATAGAGAGGTCGCGGGACGGCTTGCCCAGTTCATGGCCTATGCCAAGAGGATGAAGAGAGAGACAGCGGGGCTGCTTGGACGGTTGGCTCAGCAGTCGGCAGAGCTAGCTTCTTGCGGGAAGAGGCCTCGGACCGACGGATGACAGTGTGGCAGTGGCGACACATCTTAGATAGGATCCCCCCATTCTCCCCTTTTGTTGATGATGTATTTATTGCCTCGGCGTAGGCGGAGACAATTTTTTTCTTTCTTTGGCTTGTACCTATGCAACAGTTATTTCCTAACTCTAACACATGATACATTAGTTAATTTTAGTTTTATTTCTGATTGTGTAAATGTATTAACTCACATCCGGTTGGTCAACCGAGGGGTAATTTTATGAAATGGATTCGCGTTGGGCCATTTATATGTGATGTATGAACTGTTTCGGGTGGATTTCTGAGGTGATTGAGACATGTTTTGACTTGTCAGGCAACCTGGGATTTGAGCAGAGTTGTTGCTATTCTGAACTGGGAGATGCCTCGTATGAGACATCAATGTCTCGTACGAGTCATCCTTTCAATCTGCGGATGTTTCTCCTTGTTCCTTGAGTATTTGGTATCCAAACTTGTATATAAACACCTCTAGTCCATCCTAGAATACCATGCAGCCTTGAATCAGTTTTGGGAACCTTTCTTCTGGAGTAGAATTCTCAACCTTTTGCTCCCAATGGCCCTAAGTAAGTCCGTCCCTTCATCAGTAATTTTTGATGAGTTTTCCATGGATTTAGAGTTTGTAGAATGCTACAAGGGCGATTTAGCAACATTCTTTTGCTCATTCAATAAACCTCGCCAAGAGAGATTCGTGGAGATGTTCGGGTTTAAGACTATTTTCACCTTGAAGAATCTAAAGCCGGAATGGGACCTTTTAAAGGGAGTTGCACGCTTCTGGGATCCATAAACTCACCTCTTCAACTTTTCACTTAATGAGATGGTCCTTACCGTTGAGGAGATGGCGGCTATCTTGGATATGCCGTTGACCAAGGTAATTGCGGTTCCTAATTGTGACAAGGTACCGGCGGAGTCTCTTAGGGACTTATTGAGTATTGGCCTTCCTGAGGCGCAGAGTTACATTCATAACTGCTATATCGATCTCCACGCTTTGCCTATGAGATTTAAAGGTCGGGTGACTCGTGGTCACGATGTGGATTCCCAGTGCTGCCACTTGGCATTATGCTTATTTTGGAGCGTACTTTTCATGAGAAAGTGTGGCATGGCGGACACGGAGCTCGTGGACATCGTTCTGCAAGCTAGAGGATGGGCCTTCAACATAATCCCTCTCATCTTGGGGGAGACCCTTCATGGTCTTGATGAGTTACACCGAACCGGCTCTATGACTCGGGGAAGTCCATTATTGTTGACTATTTGGCTTAGAGAACATTTCAAATTGTTGGACTCTACGGTCGATTATTCTCCTTATACTTTCTATAGGCGGAGACTGTTAGTAAAGGGTCTCAGCATTGAGGAGTGGGCTCATCTTTTTGCTAAAGCGGAGACCACTGATATCGCTTGGTGCCCCTCCTTCTGGAAGGTGAGGAGGTTCGTAGCTAATACCTTTGGGTACGACAGGGTCGTCCTTCCGAGTTTGAAGGACTCCTCTTTCTATTTTGCTCAGAGGGTAATGCGATAATTCGGTCAATAGCAGGACACTTTCTTGTCAGGGGGACGGCCTCGAGACATTTCTTTCATGGACTCAGAGTTCTCTACGAGCTTGGCTCGTGCTTGGGGGCAAGGCACCACTATGGATCGTTGGACCAATCTTCGTCATGATGGAGGGAGCATCTATTTGTCAGATAAATACTTGAATTGGTTTCTCTCGGAACTCCATCCTAGTGTCGAGGGTATTGATGAGATCCACCGCTCTCTGTTGGGGGACTAATTCGAGCCTAGCTTGAATTTAAGGAAGAAGGAAGCTAAGGAGGATCCTTCTAATTTCAGAGTAGATGCCACTTAAGATTTTCTGGATAGTGACTTTTACGAGAAGAGAGCGAACGGACTTCCCGCCAAATTCCAAGATCTAGATAGGCCTCATGTGTTTGCGAGACTGACTCCCTCGGTGTTCGGTCGACTTGATGTTCCTCCCGGTTTCGAGATACCTTGGTTCAAGAGGAAGAGGGATGACAAGGTGGATCGTGGTCAAGCCCCTACTAAGTTAAGGAAGAAATAGGTCCTTAGGAGTATCGAGAGATTGCCATAGATAGACCAATGTTTAGACTTTTAGTATTTTATTTATTTTTCTTTTGCAAGTTGGTATTCATGTTAGAAATTTTCTTATTTCTTTCTTGAAATGCATTCAATTAATAAGAAGACAAGATTTTGATTTTATTTATTGAATAGACCGGACCAAAAGGCTGCCTACGTTTTCCTTTTACATCAATTAAATAAGGAGCTCAGGTCATCGTAGTTCTTGTTTAAGAAAGAGAAAAATATGTCCGCTGACTGACATGTCTCGCACGAGACATATGTGTCTCGTACGAGACTGTCCCTTATTATTATTATTATTATTTTATTTATTTTTTATTTTTTTTATGCACACCCTGATTTTTGCCTAGACCGCCCTTTCAGGTTTTCAATCTAGCGGGCTTCTTTTCTCGTGCCTTTCTGCTCTAATTTTTGCCTAGGCCGCCCTTGCGGGTTTTCAACCTAGCGAGCTTTCCTCTTTTCTTTTGAAGTAGGGGACAGACTCATGAATAGTACTTCTTCAGCTTGTCCATGTTGACGGGCTTTGGTAGTTGATCTCCATCTAGGTCTGCGAGTTTTACCGCTCCTCCGGAGAATACCTTCTTGACTATGTAGGGGCCTATCCATCTTGGTCCTCACTTTCCCATAGGATTGAATGGTCCAGGACGATGTTCACGTAGGACAAGGTCCCCTTCTTTGATGTTTCTGGTCTTGACTTTCTTTTTGAATGCTCAGGCCATTCTCCGTTTATATGCTTGGATATGCTCGGTGGCTCGGAGTCGTCGTTCATCTAGCAGGGCTAGTTGTTCATAACGGCTGTCTAACCATGCGACTTCATTCACTTGGTTTTCCAGGAGAACCCTTAGTGATGGTACTTCTAATTCGATTGGTAGCACTGGTTCCATCCCATAGGCTAGGGCATATGGAGTTTCACCGGTAGCGATACGGATTGAAGTACGGTAGCCCCAGAGTGCAAAAGGTAGCTTGTCGGGCTAGTCTCTGCCAGTCTTATCCATTTTCCTAATGATGGTCTCAATGGTCTTGTTAGCAGATTCGACTGCTCTATTGGTTTGTGGTCGGTACGATGATGACTGATGTCTCTCTATCTTGTACTCTGCAAGTAGTTGGTCACATTCCTTCTCAAAGTGCGTGCCGTTGTCAGATATCATCTCATGAGGTACCCCATATCGGCATATGATGTTGGTCTTAATGAACTCAGCCACCTTTCCGGCATTCAAGACTTTGTAGGATTGAGCCTCTTAATCAACGGCGACTATATGAGTGCCCGTTATGACCTGTTGGTGAGACTTTGCCAATAACATCTATTCCCTATGTAGAAAATGGCCAAGGGGATGTCATAGGGTATAACACGGATGGTGGTGCGTGTTGCAAGTTGGCATGTATCTGGCACTTGTGGCATTTCTTAACCATGTTGGTGCAGTCGGCTTCCATTGTAGCCCAATAGTACCCTAGTCGGATGATTTTCTTTGCTAGCATATTGCCATTCATGTGGGTTCCACTGACTCCTTGATGGACTTGGTCCATGATTTCTACAGCTTCGTGCTCATCGGCACAGAGTAGACACTGCTCGTGGTGTTTCTTGTAGAGGCGATCACCTATGATAAAAAATTGAGCGGCAAACCGTTTGAGGGCTATCTTTGCTTTAGGTGATGCGTCTGATAGGAATGTTCCGTCTAGGAGGAAACGCCATACATCATAATACCAAGGTTTATTTTCTAAGGCATTCATGGAAATGACATCACACGGCTCTTTGCTGTTATGCAGGTCTATGATTGAGTAGTAAGCAGGAGTCGCTCGCCTCGTGACTTTGAAGGTCTTAACCTCAGTCCATTCTGGGATCTCCACAAGTGATGCTAGCATGTCTAGCGAGTCTGCTAAACGGTTCTTATCTCTAGGAAGATAGTAGAAAGTGACCTCTCTGAACTGTTTGACCAAGTCTTGGAGATGGTCGTTATATTTCTGGAGTGTAGGATCTTGTACCTTCCATTTCTTGAGTGACTGATAGATTATAAGTTGTGAATCTCCGTACACCTCTAGTTCGGTCACATTTCTTTCTAAAGCCGCTTCAAGTCCCACTGTGCAAGCTTCGTACTCGGCAATATTTTTAGTGGCATCAAAGTCAAGGCGGATTGCGAGTTGAGTGTAGAAATCTGAGGGATCTACTAGTAATATGCCAATGCCATATCCCCTTTTATTGGCTGTGCTATCGAAAAATAATTGCCACTTATTTTCTGCTATTGCCATGATATCCTCATCAGGGAATCGCGGGTCTTCCCCCTTCGCTTCATCACATAGAAATTCGGCTAAATGATCCGCGAAGACTCTTCCTCTCACGGATTTCTATGTGATGTAAGTGATATCGTACCCCGCGAGCATGAAGTACCATTCTCGAAGATGTATTTCATTGGGTCCATCCTTGCGATCAGTTGTACGGGAAATGCCTCCATGTACAGCTTTAGTCTCTCAGCTACCCATACCAGTGCAGCACACGACTTTTCTAATGCAGAGTAATTCAATTCAGCTCTTTGGAAGCGACGGCTGACAAAGTATACGGCGTTCTCTTTCTTTGAATCGGGTTGCTCTTATGCTAGCATAGCCCCTAATGCAGTGTCATTGACTGTGAGGTACAAGGTCAATGGTTTCTTTTTATGTGGCGGGAGCAACACTGGTGGATTCACTAAGTATTCCTTGATATTTTCAAAGGCTTCTTGGCACTCTTCAGTCTATTCTAGGGATGCATTCTTCTTGAGGAGTTTGAAGATGGGTTCGCACATCGTCGTGAGTTGATTAATGAAACGACTAATGTACTGAAGGCGACCCATGAATCCCTTGACTTCTCTTTGAGTCTTAGGTAGAGGCATGTCAATGATGGCTTTGATCTTAGAGGGGTCTGCTTCTATGCCACGCTCAGTGACCATGTACCCAAGGACCTTTCTTTTCACTACCCCAAATGTCCACTTGGCCGGATTAAGTCTAATCTTGTGGTGTCTCAACCTCTCAAAGAACTTTCTGAGGTCAACAAAGTGTTGCCCATCGGAGCCTTTGGAGTGTATGATCATATCGTCAATGTACACCTCCATTTATTTATGTATCATGTCATGGAACAATGCAGTTACAGCTCTCTGATAAGTGGCTCCGGAATTCTTGTGTCCGAACGGCATGACCGTATAACAGAATGTCCCCCAAGGTGTGGTGAACGCTATTTTGTGTTGGTCCTTCTCGGCCATGAGGATCTGGTTGTAACCGGTGAATCCATCTACGAATGAATGGGCTTCGTATTTCGTGGTATTGTCAACGAGCATGTCTATATTGGGAAGAGGAAAGTCATCTTTCGGAGATGCTCTGTTGAGATCACAGAAATCAACACAGACTCAGACCTTTCCATTTGCCTTGGAAACTTGCACAATATTATCCAACCAGGTTGGATAATCTATCACTTTGATGAACCCAACACTCAGGAGTTTCTCTATCTCTTGCTTGACTTGTACTGACCACTCTGGCTTAATTCTGCGGAGTTTCTGCTTGACTGGCCTTGAATCAGGAAGCAGTGGTATCTTGTGCTCAACAATCGAATTGGCTAGCCCCGGCATATCTTTGTAGGACCAAGCGAACACATCTACGAATTCTCAGAGAAGCGCTATGAGGGCTTGTCATTCTTCCCCCTTTAAGAAACTGCCAATCTTGGTCTCTTTCGGATCATCGTCCGTCCCCAGATTAACTGTCTGCATTTCTTCGGCATCAATAGGACCATTTCCGCCACGAATACCTACTTGCTTATTAATTTCTTTTAAGATTTGTTCGTTTTCTTGATCTATATCATCATATGACTCATTATTATCTAATTCGTTAGAGTTATTAGTTAATTCATCATTTAGGACGCTAGCAATCTCAGGATACTCAGAAAGATCTATATTTTCATTAAGAAAGTAGGGGAATACATGTTCCGCGATGGCATCCAAGTCCTCTTGGGTGAGCTCATCGGTAGTGGTATCTGACTCTAATGTAAGAGTTACAAATTTCCTTTCTCTATGGGGATGGGGAGTACATCCTAATTCTTTGGTCAGGAAGTCTTCACTTGCTATGGGTCCCCCAGTTGTGTACCAATTCTGAATAGGCTCATCATTCTTCTCGATGAGCTTGGTGTAGTCTTGGTTCGGAGCGTCCCCCTTGTCTACTGCATTGATCTGAGTGTCCTCTAGCTTGCAAAGGTTGAGAAATTGGCGCAGTAGGTCTTCTCCCAACACAAAGTCCTACTCACTGAATGCTTCGGCCTTGGTACCCCCTAATTCTCGAGGTAGCCACGAGAATTGCATCGGTTCTGTTTCAAGCGAGTATGTCGCGAGCTGGACGTCGACTTAAAACAATAAAATACCAAAATACCGAAGATAAAAATTCCTCTTTGATACCAAAAGATGATCATACAGGGATTTAGAAATCCAAATCTTAACAACAATACTAAACCACTAGTATAAGCTCCACAAGCTTACACCAAAAATACAAAATATTACAACTTCTTAATGACGTCACAGTTTGGTAATACTATCCCAAGGTTACACATTTAAGTAATGCAAACCGAACAACAACCTGCCCCAAAAGTCACGAACCCTCTCGACGTCCTCCTCGTGATCAGCGAGTCCTATTACTTTCCTCCTAGGGGGGGTTAAGGAAAAACAAAGATAAAAGAGAGGGGGTGAGATAAATCTCAATAAGCCACTTATGCAACTACATGACATGTTAGGATGCAGTAAACAATAATAAAACTCACATAGCACGTAGCAATTATCAGTTAACAGATAGCAGCGGAAATAAACAAGTACCAAAGGATATTAGCCAAGGTTTCCCAAACTGATAGAACAATTGCTGCGCAGCTTCAACCAATCAACCAATCAAACCATCTTTATAGTAGAAACAGCTGAAGATAACAACCCCGGTACCGGAACCATAACAATGTAACATGTCACAAAGGACAGGGGAAATGACACAGAGTCATACCCAAAACGACTAGCTAGAATACTCACCAAAGGAGCTAGCTCATCCCAACCAAGGCCAATCTGGATGAGGAAAGAATGACCAATGGGCGATACTATACTGGACTTGGATTGTGCCATTATAGCATTATCTATTGCCTGACTCAAACACAATTAACCAGCTGGACTTTCAAATAAATGCTAAGTAATAAATACTAGCTTAAATAAACAACCAATGATTCCAAAGTAGGGAACCTTTCCAAATAAATCACCATAAAGATGAACCAATCCAAACAGCATATCAAAGATGTTCAACATTCCAAAACGATACTTAATCAAATTCCATAACATTTTTGTTCACAAAGGAACCATTTTACCAACCTAGAGTGTTCCACAATGACCATCTGAGTCAACTAGAATATTACTAAAAACCTAGACCAATTCTAAACGTTTTTGTGTCATGAAACACTTACTGAGATCCCGACCTAATCTAAACCTGAAACTCAATTAATTAAACCCACTCATCTCGAAGTACTCAAGGATATCTTTAAAACGATAGTTTACACGTCTAAAACGGAGTCCGAATGAAGAAGTTATGGCCTCCGGAAGATTGAGCATAAAACGGATAACCTGGGGAAAAGAGAAGAGGGGGGGTGCGCACGCCTCCCTTAAAAGGGTGCGCGCGCCTCCTTTGATCAGAATGTTGAGTTTTGAAGCACATGAGGGATCGCACGCCTCCTTAAAAAGGGTGCGCACGCCTCTTTTGATCAGAAGGTTGAGTTTTTGGAGCACAAGAGGGAGCGCACGCCTTCTTGAAAAGGGTGCGCGCGCCTCCTTGCCCGGAGGGACCAAATCTGCCATTTTTTTCTGGGTTTGAGCTATTTTTCTTACCCTTTCACAACCCACTAAGATCAACACTTCTAACTAGCATAACAAAGAACCAAAACAACACGTATGCCTACAAAAGACTTATTTTACAACCCAAACAATCCAAACCAAGAGATGATTCAAACACCCAAATTTCACAAAAATGGATAAATTACAAATAAATTCCAAATCAACCAAAGAAGCCATATATATCAACTAGAGCATCAATGGAGTTAAAGATGAACATTTTTAGCATAAATAGGGGAAAAGAAACTTACTTGGAATTTATGAAAGATGACGGAATTCGAATTTTCTTAGCTCTACACGATCCTAGAGACGATCTTAACATTTTATGTAAAAGGATCAATAAGAAATAATGAATAGAAGATGATCAAAAGAAGGAAAGAGGGAGAGAGATTTTCTTACCTTCAAAACCATGGAAAGAGAGAGAGATTGTGTGTGTGTGTGTGTGTGCAGGGAAGAGTGAGGGAGGAGGGGGAGTAGGGAGGGAGTAAGTAGCATTATTTCCAAAATGTTACACCTAGGCCCCCTCTACTACTACTACTACCACTACTACTACTACCCTTAATATCCTCTTCCCTAATAATTCCCTTACTTCATACTAGCATAAATGACTAATTAAAATGTTAGGCCTAAAACATTATGAAACATAAAATGCACACATAAATATTTAAATAATTAAGTAATAAATAATTAAATGCTTATACCAAGAAAATAGAGACGGGATTTCGGGTCGTGACATTCACTCCTCCTTAAAGAAAATTCGACCCGAATTTTTAAAGATACTTACCCGAAATAAAAAGCCACAGATATATCCGTTCCGTCTCTTCTCGGAGCTCCCACGTTGATTCTTCGACCTTGTGATTCCTCCATAGCACTCTAACCAACGCAATGCTTTTATTCCTTAACTCTTGCACTTTGGTATCAAGAATCCGAACCGGTCGTTCCTCGTATGACATGTCAGGTTCTATATCCTCAGGTACCCTCGGTAACACATGAGATGAATCGTGCAAATACTTCCGAAGCATAGAAACATGGAAGACGTTATGCAACCGGTCTAAAGAAGATGGCAACGCAAGTCGATAAGCAAGAAGCCCCACTTTTTCCAAAATCTCAAACGGTCCTATAAATCTCGGAGCCAATTTACCCTTCTTCCCAAACCTTCGAATACCCACCTTCGGAGATACCTTCAAGAATACAAAGTCTCCGGTCTGAAAATTAAGGTCTCGTCTTCTATGATCAGTATAGCTCTTTTGTCGACTCTGGGCTGTCCTCAATCGATCCCAAATAATCCTGACTTTCTCAACTGAATCCTGAATCAAATCAATACCCCATATCTTCGCTTCCCCGATCTCATCCCAACAGATAGGTGATCTACACTTCCTCCCATACAAAGCCTCATAAGGAGCCATCTCTATGCTAGCATGATAACTGTTATTATAAGAAAATTCCACTAAAGGTAAGTGCATATCCCAAGAATCAGCAAAGTCTATCGAACAAGCTCGCAACATATCTTCTAGAATCTGAATAGTCCTCTCGGATTGACCGTCAGTCTGAGGGTGAAAAGCCGTACTGAACCTCAAATCTGTACCCAAAGCTTTCTGTAGTGCTTTCTAGAATCTAAAAGTAAACCTCGGATCACGAACCGATACAATGCTAACCGGAACCCCATGTAATCTCACAATCTCATCAATATAAAGGGTCGCAAGCTTTTCCATTGAATATCTAATATCAATTGGTAAGAAATGAGCAGACTTTGTCAGTCTATCCACGATTACCCAAACACTGTCATACTTCCTACAGGTACGAGGTAGTCCCGTAACAAAATCCATAGTCACATGTTCCCATTTCCACTCCGGAATCTCTAATGGCTGAAGTAATCCTGCGGGTCTCTGATGCTTAGCTTTTACCTGTTGACAAGTTAAACACTTCGATACATACTCAGCTATTTCTCTCTTCATGTTGTTCCACCAGAAATGTTGTTTCACATTTTGGTACATCTTCGTACTACTGGGATGAATAGTATATCTCGATTTATGACTCTCATCTAAAACTTGCCTCTTTATTCCATCAACGACGGGTACACACAAACGACCACGATATGTCAACACTTCAACCGGACTGATAGAAAAATCCTCGAAGTTCTTCTCCTTCATTTTACCCATTATTTTCACTAACTCTGGATCTTCTTTCTGAGCTTCTTTTATTCTTTGGATTAGGGTCGGAGATACCCTAATATTCGCAAAAATAGCCCCATGTCTCGATTCACGAGGACACCAATCTCGAACATCCTCTAGCATTTTCCACTCTCGAACCATCATCGAAGCCACATAATATTTTTACTAATAGCATCGGCTACAACATTCGCTTTTCCCGAGTGATAAGATATCTTACAATCATAGTCCTTCAAAAGTTCCATCCATCTACGCTGTCGGTTATTTAGTTCCTTCTGGAAGAAGAGATACTTCAAACTCTTGTGATCCGTAAAAATCTCAAATTTTACCCCGTAAAGGTAATGCTTCCACTTATGAAGAGTAAATACAATAGCTGCCAATTCCATGTCGTGAGTAGGATAATTCTGTTCACTCGGACTCAACTTCCTTGAAGCATATGTTGGTAGTGGTGCCCTAGGCACGTTTAATAAACGTTGTAATTGTTATCATTTATTTCATATCAATAAAAGAGATGTTTTGATTATTATTGATGTTCATGTTTACTTATAATAATCCCCATCCCTAGTACTTGTTAAGCACTAGTATAAAGGCTAAATGATCATGGGATGATCATGTTAGATTTATGGGTACTTGTTTGGAACAAGGTACTGGACATGACCCGCTGTATGAGATTTATGTCATGGTCTGTGTCGTACATATATCTCATATTAGTTATGTCATTTGAATCCTTAGACATGAAGTTATTATAGTCTTCCACTTGATGAACATTATGTTTGACATATTCAAACGCTATCTTAACACGGTAGTTATAAAGGGTATGATTGGCATAATCGGATTCACGTAGGGAAGAATAATAAGCTAAATGGATTTGTCCCTCCACAGAGAGATGTCAAGCTTGGGCCCCTCGAAGGAATGATGTTGATGAAATGTTCGGCCGGACTCAAATGAATTGATTGGATCAATAGCTTTGAATTATCAACATATTCGGAATCGAGAAAGTATTGAACAAAACAAGTTGACTGTTTGACCATGACTTGTGTTCAATGACATCGTGGACAAAGGGATTGTGACATATTCTAAAGGAATGCGAACTTGTATCTAGTTATACTATTTGGGTAGGTATGACGGTTTGCTAGAACCTAATCATATCTTATGGAATCATGTTTGAGCCCATTGCCAACTTAGTATAATCCTAGAGGGTCACAGACAATAGAACGAATCTTAAATAAAAGGACTATATTGGCATTTAGGGTCGGAGGACTTCCAAGGAATTTCTGGAAAGATCTGGGCCTCCTGGTCAACCAAGCGGGCGCTTGGGTTGCACCAGGCGGGCGCCTGTTCAAGCCGGAAAGGAACTGGACTTTCTGCCCAAACAGGCGGGCGCCTGGGTGGTACCAGGCGGGCGCCTGGTGCTCCCGATTGGAAATTTCCTAATTCGATTAGGAATGGTTTTTGGCACAAGTTACCTATTTGGAATAGGTCTTAATTGTGTATAAAAACCCCAATTCGGCCAGACCATATTAACAAGTGCTTTTGTGAGTCTCAAAGAGTTTGAGAGAGATTTTATTTTGTTCTAAGATATCCTTGATTGAGGAACAAAATAATTCACAAATAAATCCCATATAGTTCTTTATTATATTGTGAAAGTGTGTTTCATAATATTGGTCTAGCAACCAAGATCAAAGAAGCTCCTTTGATATTCGTTCGAAGTGTGGATACCGCCAGAGGGTGAATTTTATCATCTTGCAAAGTTCGTGATTTGTTCGTGATAAAGTTTCAAGATCTCCACCAAGACCAAGAGAAAATTCATAGCCATCAAGGGTTAGTTATTCCTCTATTCATCTTGTTGTATTTGACTTAATCATATGAACGGATCCATGGTTTTGGGTTTCTTAAAATTTTAATTGCTATATTCCGCTGCGCATGTTACTTGGAAACCCAACAGTGGTATCAGAGCCCCGTTCATGTTGATTAATTCAATACTTGGATCATGTTATGTGTATATAAATTGTTTATGTGCCAAGCATGATATGAATATTGGATTATATGATGTTTATGTGTTTTGTGATTTTATGTGGTTTATTGTTTTTCAAACTTTAATCGCACGATTCAATCGCAATAAAAATTATGGTGGATTCTGAATTATTTCGATTATTGATTTTTGATTGGATCAAAGTTTTAATAATCAAGGAAAATAATTTTGAGACAAAATTTTGAACTTTAAAATTCTATACTGTTCTGGCCATTCAGGCGGGCGCCTGGTCCTTTGCAGGCGGGCGCTCGGTGGACAAAACTTGTTCTGATTTTGGTTAAAATCTGAATATGGAATTTTTGATAAATTCGACAAAAACCAGTAACAGAACCAATTCAGACTTGTTGATCTGGAATGGGTTTTGGATAGTTGGTTTGTGTGTGAATTTTGGGGTTTGATTTTCCTATTTGTTTTTGTCTTGTGATTCCTAGATTGGTTCAAGTTTTGGATGGCTAATCTGCGTTCATCGAGATTGTGTTTCCCAAAATTGATTGCAATCAAAGTTTCAAAGATAAAACGAAGTTAGAATTATGAAGAGTTCATAATTGCTAAAATTGAGAAACAAAGTTCTTGATTCAATGATTGGAGATCCATGTGGAATTGTGAATGCAATTGGCCTACGTTCATCGAGACCATCTATTGCTTAGTTTCGGCCACATGGACTACTTTCTTGGTTTCTTGAATTAGTGCGGGATTGTGGTTGCCTAATGGCTTAGTTCGACCGCACTTCTTGTTGTCTTGATTTGGAGATAATAACCAAAGTTGAATTAGTCTCATCCTCATAATTATAGAGAAACTAATGACACATAAATATCATGCTTAAATTAATGGGATTAATTTAGTGGCTAAACTTGATGTGTAACATGTTTATATTATGTGCTCATAAATGTGTTATATGCTATATGTGATGAACCTTCAAAGAAAGTTTTAAGTCCTTTTGCCATGCCATGATTAAAACACTTGTTTATACATGAGTAATTTTATGTGGGCTCGCCAAAGCGAGGTGCATTGATTTTATTCATGTTTGAGCAAGATGAGTGAATAAGAGTTTCCTATGCGTTTAAAATGGTTGGACTTAATTAAGCGTCAAAACAGTTTTGGGCTTAAGGCAAAGATGAGATTTAACATGCTTTTTAAAATTGGATTTCTTAAAGAATCTCATGAAAAGAACTGAGAGTCATATGAGATATGATTGACAAGAGTTGTCTACCTAATTGATTTAATTTTGAGCGGTGCGCCAAAGCGTACTCAAAATTAGATTAAAGCGGGGTCTCAACCCATTTAAATTATACTATACATTGGATGTATAAAGAAGGTTGTATAATTTAGTGGGAGTATTTTGTTTAAAATACATTATTTATCTCTTTAATGAAAATCGGTACTTATTAAATTTTGGAAATTTTTGCATATTTGTAGATAATGACTAATAACACTCAATCAATGTCGTTGCGATCGATCCTTGAGAAGGATAAGCTCGAAGAGAATGGTACAAACTTTATGGATTGGATCCGAAGCATAAGAATTGTTCTTAGGCAAGAAGATAAGTTGTACATTCTCGATGGGCCTCTCCCTGCTGAACCACCGCCTACTGCCCCTAGGGTAGAAAGGGACAATTACAAGAAACATCGTAATGATTCTAGAGATGTAAGTTGTCTCATGCTTGCTGCTATGTGTTCAAAACTCCAACAAAGTTTGGAACATTTGGAAGCCTATGAGATAGGCGTGGAGTTGAGAACCATGTTTCAAGAGCAAGCTAGGCAAGAGAGGTACAAGACCATTGTTGCATTCACTACTAGTAAAATGAATGAAGGGCAACAAGTGAGTCCTCACTTTCTTAAAATGAAAGGTTATGTAGAGCACCTTGAGAAACTTGGCTATCCAATCCCATTGGAGCTAGCTACGGATCTCATTCTTAATTCATTGCCTAAAAGTTATAATCAGTTTGTGATGAATTATAACATGCATGGAATGGATAAGAATCTCTCTGAGTTGCATGGGATGCTCAAAACTGCAGAGATGAAAATTGTGGAGAAAGGTTCTCCCGTGCTCTTGGTTCATGATGGGAAAAAGGCTAGTGCCAAAGGAAAGGGTAAGGCAAAAGTTGTCAAACCCAAAATAAGCAAGGAAAAGGTTGCCAAGGCTTCTGAGGTAAAACCTGATTCACAAAAGGATGCAATCTGTTTCCATTGTCAAGAAATTGGTCATTGGAAACGTAATTGCAAGGCTTTCTTGGAAGAGCAAAAGAAGAAGAAGAGCAGCAAGGCTGCGTCGACTTCAGGTATCTATATGATAGATATTCTCCTTTCTACCACTGATTCCTGGGTATTGGATACCGGATGTGGTTCTCACATTTGTCTAAATGTGCAGGGACTAAAGCATAGGAGACTGCTTAAAGAAGGTGAAGTAGATCTACGTATGGGGAATGGAGCAAGAGTTGCTGCATTAGCCGTAGGGACTTATGAAGTCACTTTACCTTCCAGATTAATTCTTGTTTTGAACAATTGTTATTATGTTCCGGATTTAAGCAGAAATATTATTTCAATTTCTTGTTTGGATAATGAAGGTTTTAAGTTTCTTATTGAGAATAAGAAATTTTCTATTTATTTAAATGATGTGCTTTATGGTATTGCTAATTCATTTAATGGCCTTTATATCTTGGATGTCAAGAATGAAAATAATGTCTATCATGTAAATAAGAAATCTAAACCTAATGATGTAAATCATACTTATTTGTGGCATTGCCGTCTTGGTCATATTAATGAGAAGCGTATCTCAAAACTCCATGGGGACGGACTTTTGGGTTCATGTGACTTAGAGTCATATGATACTTGTGAGTCGTGTCTTCTTGGAAAAATGACTAAGACACCTTTTACCAAGTTGGGTGAAAGGGCAAACGACTTATTGGGGTTGATACATTCCGATGTATGCGGACCATTAAGCAGCAATGCTAGGGGAGGATTTCAATACTTCATAACCTTCACTGATGATTATAGTAGATTTGGGTATGTTTACCTAATGAAACATAAAAGTGAAGCATTTGAGATATTTAGAATATTTCAAAATGAAGTAGAAAAACAACTTGGAAAAAGTATTAAGGCACTTCGATCAGATCGTGGTGGTGAATACTTGAGTCAAGAATTTGATGATCATCTAAAGAATTGTGGAATAGTTTCACAATTGACTCCACCCGGAACACCACAATGGAATGGTGTGTCCGAAAGGAGGAATCGGACTTTGTTAGACATGGTTCGATCAATGATGAGTCAAGTTGATCTTCCAATATCCTTTTGGGGTTACGCCCTAGAAACCGCTGCTTTCACACTAAATCGTGTTCCAACTAAATCGGTTCAAAAGACTCCATATGAGATGTGGAGCGGAAAGAAGCCTTGTCTATCTTTCATGAAGATTTGGGGTTGTGAAGCTTTTGTCAAAGACTTGTCTCAGACAAACTTGCACACAAATCTGATAAATGTATTTTCGTGGGATATCCTAAGGAAACTAAGGATATTACTTTTACAACCGTGAGGACAACAAAGTGTTTGTTGCCCGAACTGGTGTCTTTCTAGAGAAAGAGTTTCTCTCCAAAGAAATCAGTGGGAGTAAAATAAATCTTGAAGAAATTCGAGACCCAGAAAATAACATTGAACCAATAGAGGAACAAGAACAAGAACCACAAGGAGTTGTGGAACCTGTTCAAAATACACAAGCAACTCGCAGATCTAGTAGGTTACGATCCGAGCCCGAGAGATATGGATTTCTCGTAACGGATAGTAATGAGGTAGAAATCATTGAGAATGATGAACCGTCAACCTACCAAGAGGCGATGTCTTCTCCTGATTCGGACAAGTGGCTTGGAGCCATGGAATCCGAATTACAATCCATGCAGGACAATCAAGTTTGGAATTTGATTGATGCACCCGAAGGTGTAAAAACCATAGGATGCAAATGGGTCTTCAAGAAGAAGACTGACATGGATGGGAAGGTGC
Source organism: Campanula takesimana (assembly GCA_026119855.1). Taxonomy (NCBI): domain Eukaryota; kingdom Viridiplantae; phylum Streptophyta; class Magnoliopsida; order Asterales; family Campanulaceae; genus Campanula; species Campanula takesimana. Next base: position 92,943 of record JAOWBW010002133.1, on the reverse strand, counting down.
ATACTTACAAAGCTAGGCTTGTAGCGAAGGGTTATAGGCAAGTTCATGGTATTGACTATGATGAGACCTTTTCACCCGTAGCAATGATCAAGTCTATAAGAATTTTTCTTGCCATTGCCGCATATCATGACTATGAAATATGGCAGATGGACGTCAAAACCGCTTTCCTGAATGGAAAACTACAAGAGGATGTGTATATGACACAACCAGAAGGTTTTGAACAAGATTCTAAGGTATGCAAATTGCAAAGATCCATCTATGGATTGAAGCAAGCTTCAAGGAGTTGGAATCTCCGTTTTGATGAATCGGTCAAAGAGTTTGGTTTCATCAAGAACGAAGATGAGCCTTGTGTATACAAGAAGATTAGTGGGAGCATAGTGCTATTCCTTATTTTATATGTGGATGACATATTGCTCATTGGAAACGACATTCCTACACTTCAGTCTGTGAAGACTTGGTTAGGAAAGTGCTTCGCAATGAAAGATATGGGTGAAGCCGCATATATTCTTGGCATTAAGATCTATAGAGATAGATCAAGGAGGCTACTTGGTTTAAGCCAAAGTACATACATTGACAAGGTCATTAGAAGATTCCGTATGGAAAATTCTAAGAGAGGCACCTTGCCCGTGTTACATGGAGTTTTTCTAAGCAAGACTCAATGTCCTAAGACAAAAGATGAGCGTGAGAAAATGAATGATGTTCCATATGCTTCGGCAATTGGGTCCATCATGTATGCCATGATTTGTACTAGGCCGGATGTGTCTTATGCTTTGAGCATGACAAGTAGATACCAATCCGACCCTGGCGAAAATCACTGGATAGCTGTAAAAGCGATTCTTAAGTACTTGAGAAGAACTAAAGACACGTTTTTGGTCTATGGAGGAATGGAAGATGATCTCTGTCGCGACCCCGGACCCCGCGGGCCCCGGGACCGCGATCTGGACGTCGACTCTAAAACCAAGACTCAGAAAATACTGAAGTTAAAAAAAATTCCATTTGATACAAAAAGGGTAATGATCCAAAAGTTTTACAAACCAAGTTTGATAAAAACTAAATACAACTACATAAACTTCCACAAGTTTATGCCCAACAAAATACAAATATACAAAAAACTAATGCGTCAATGTTTGGTAAAATATCCCCAAAAAGGTTACACATTGATATAATGTAAACCAACCTATACAACTTTCCCCAAAGAACGGGTCCACACTCGACGTCCTCTTTCTCGTGATCAGCGAGACTAATCCTTAGCACCTGGGGGGTGGGGGGGGTTTAAGGAAAAACAAAGATAAAAGAAAGGGGGTGAGATAAATCTCAATAAGTTTACTAATGCCAACTACATGACATGCTATGATGACAATAAACAATAAACCAATATAATTATCACATAGCACATAGCAATTATCATGTAACAGATAACAGCGGAAATAAACACATAACAAAGGATATAGCCAAGGTTTTTCCAAACCGGAACATCCAAATAAAGGATC
>JAOWBW010002133.1:37500-91353 GCA_026119855.1 Campanula takesimana | reverse complement strand
GGATCAGCAAACATAAATCCCTGCATCAGTTTGTTTCCCCTGAAGAGGCCATAATCCTGATCCAAGTGAATATAAGGGACGGCATCAACCCCTACCATATATGCCGCGCGATCAGCCTCTGAAAGTGACCTCCAGTTACGAGGGCAGAAAGGAGGAACATCTGGAACTGCAGGACGAGGAGGGGTGTAAAAGTCTGTCACCTGGGTACCATGCTGCCAAAATACTCTATCTCTCAAGTACAGAGCCATGCACTCACCCGAACTCATCAAAAGCTGAGAGAACGGTAGGAATAAGAGTGTGCTCAAACCAGTGCTGAACTGATCTCCACGGATACAAAGAAAAGGCAACAGACTCAGGCCTCAGGGTGTCCAAGTGCCGTCGGGCCGAAGTAAGACTAATGGGATTCGTGCCAGTCTTCACATCCTCTCCTTATACGCCCACCGTGCGCAGTCCGGATACTGGGGCTGGCCTTCCTTGGCAATCTTGAAATCCCTCAGATTCAGGATAGCAAAAGCCCAAAGCTGTAGACAAGAGGCAGAAACAAAGTTAATGACAGTTAACGGAAAAGGCAGTTATGACTAAGGCAAGGAGAATATAAAAGGGACGGTAAGTGGTATACCTCCCACAGCAAGCTGAAGCCCGTAACAGAGCTGGTAGTCGAGCGGCTGGTCAAATCCATGCCGTGGTAACAAGCAGCCAAGCCCGCTGCGCCCCAGTTATACTGGCCGATCTGGTCCAAGTCCACTAACAAGTCAAGCAGAGCAAAAGAGGCCGAAGATCCCCCATTGGCAGACAGAGTGTGGGATAACAGTACCAAATGAAGCAACGGGCCACAGCATCAACCCGATCAGCAGTAACACCTCGAGCCTCAGCCATCAAGATGCTGAAATAAGCCCGGATTCGCCCCCATGTCACTCGAGAATTCTTAAGCTCGAACCGGCAGTCAACCAAGGCCAGTAACTCGTCCGGAGTCCGAACAGCCCCTCTCAAACCAAAAGGGACAGGCACCCCCATGAACGGCAAGCCCGTCAAAGCTGTGAAATCAGTAGGCGTCATAGTCACCTCGACCATGGGTAAATGGAAGGTATGGGTGGTATCCCACCATCTCTCCCTCAATGCCTGAACCACATCAGGGTCATTCTTCAAAGCTGGGAGGCTAGTGACAAAAAGACCAAAATGAGTCCCTGTCACTCGGGCCCGAACATTCTCGGGCAACCTCTTCCATATAGAGATAGGCCCATGAGCCCCACCGCGAATCTCTGTCAAACGGGTCCACTCCTGAAAGAAAAAAAAAAGGGAACAGCAAAAATTTCATCAGCATGACTGCTAGAAAACGGATGAACTCAACACAGAGATTTCAACGGCAGAACAATGTACAAGCAAGTGTGTGAACATGAAAATGGACATCCCAACATGTTTCTTACAACAAATCAGCAACAACAAACAACATGCAAAGAATGATCAATAAAGCTGCTGCAGCAATATTTCGGGTAAAGAAAACAGAACTTCATGAAACCCGAAATCGACAAGAAAGGTGAGGCATTCTTACCAAAACCGAAGTCACGAAGTGAGAAATATGGGTATGAGGCCGGAAAGTAAGCAAGCTCGGGTCCATAGCTTCAACCCCAATTTCAGGCTCCTCGCCCTGTGGCATCTCAAACGGAGGTGATTGCTGATGATACGACATCGTTTCTTTGACGGAATTGATCCTAGAGCAGCAAGAAAGTGTTTTGGGGTGATTTCTCTACGAAAATTGGGCTTGGAATTTGGAGGGTTCTTCAAATTTTTGAAAACTGGCCGAAAACAGCGAACAACCTGTTTAAATATGCTGAACTTATACGCCAGGCGCGCGCCTCCCGACATACTCATCCGAGGCGCGCGCGTCCCACAACGAGTCCCGGACGCGCGCTCTTCCCATCATCAGGCAGGTTCAGAAGCAGTCCCCCATGCAAGAATCCATGCATCGTATCAAGGTTTCCCCACGGATTCCGAACTCCCTAAGTTCTGTCACGGGTGCCACACCCCCCTCAAGAGTCAATCTCAACATTTCATCCCCAGCAGGAACATTTTTCTGGTCGCGGTCAACTGTGCCCGCACCCCACAATTCAAAAGGTCAAGTGTGACTCCAAGTGGCACGAGACTTCAAAGCAATATATCATCAACGAATTTCACTAACGGATTCGTCCTCAAAGGTTCACTAACGGCCTTATCAACGGATTTCACTAACGGATTCGTCAACAAGGGTTCACCAACGGACTCATCCAAGGGATTCACTAACGGATTCATCAACGGATTTCACTAACGGATTCGTCAATAAGGGTTCACCAACGGACTCAGCCAAGGGATTCACTAACGGATTCACTAACGGATTCATCAACAAGGGTTCACCAACGGACTCATCCAAGGGATTCACTAACAGATTCATCAAACGGATTCACTAACGGATTCGTCAACAAGGGTTCACCAACGGACTCATCCAAGGGATTCACTAACGGATTCATCAAACGGATTCACTAACGGATTCGACAACAAGGGTTCACCAACGGACTCATCCAAGGGATTCACTAACGGATTCATCAAACGGATTCACTAACGGATTCGTCAACAGGGGTTCACCAACGGACTCATCCAAGGGATTCACTAACGGATTCATCAAACGGATTCACTAACGGATTCGTCAACAAGGGTTCACCAACGGACTCATCCAAGGGATTCACTAATGGATTCATCAAACGGATTCACTAACGGATTCGTCAACAAGGGTTCACCAACGGACTCATCCAAGGGATTCACTAACGGATTCATCAAACGGATTCACTAACGGATTCGTCAACAAGGGTTCACCAGCGGACTCATCCAAGGGATTCACTAACAGATTCATCAAACGGATTCACTAACGGATTCGTCAACAAGGGTTCACCAACGGACTCATCCAAGGGATTCACTAACGGATTCATCAAACGGATTCACTAACGGATTCATCAACAAGGGTTCACTGTAGATACCCCGGGGGACCACGGCTTGGCTAGAGCGGTGAATTATCCTAGGATGTCTAACTTGATTTTAGAGTCGCCACCTATGTTTTGAGGAACATAAGAAAAACCTATTGATTGTAGCCTAAATTTGATTACGAAAACAGAGATTCTTTGTTTTGAGGTTCGGGGGTTAGATTACGAGATGGGAAGTACCGAAACACCCATCTCGCCCAACTTATGTTGGTCTTGCTTGATCAAAATCTACATGAATGATAACGTTCTTCTTCTTCTTCTTTAAGTTATAAAAAGGGGGGTTTAAAATGGAGTTTGGAATGTAGGAGATAGCTCCTTAACCAACCTCAATGAGATGAGGTGATCGTTAGAGTCATGTCCCAAAATGATTTGGGTGATTGCACATTTGATTAAAGTAAAAGAGAGAGATGAGATGAAGTAGAAAAGAAGGGAAAAGATGGACTTTTACCTACAATTCGAAGACCTTCAAATGTTGCTTGATGAGATTCTTGGAGAACCTTTAGAAAGTGACTCTTTTTGTTTAGCTTTTTGATGATTTTTCCGATTAGTTTTCCCTCCTTGAAAATGGAGGTAAAGAGAGGTTTTTATAGGTGAAAGAGGGGTGTTTTTGGTGCCAAAACTCAGTCACCAAGAAATCCTTCCCGGGCAAAATACTGTAAATTGAGCAAGGGAGGGAATCCTGGCCAGAAATCTGTAACTGACGCCCAGAGGCGCGCGCTTCCTGCTTTGGGGACAGGAGGCGCGCGCGTCTGGCTCCTCCTGTCGGAGGCGCGCGACCCAGAGAAGGCAATTTTGACAGAATGGACTAGAAAGTCAGCCCTGTCATTCAGTTTAGTCCCTGGACTTAACGAAGTCAGTCAGGAACTTAACGGAAGTGACAGAAACTAACGAGAAACACTTAAAATGGGGAGAAACACAAAATCAAATGTGCAATCGGGGTGAGAGGTCCAAGGCGGGGTGTCTACAGAGCCCCTCGGCGACGTGGATTGCAAAGCAAAACGCGTCGACGAAAGTTAAAAACACCCGCCGGGGACATCACCAAAAAAGGCAAAGACTCGATGAAAGCAGAAATTTGAAATTGCGAGAGATAGTGGTGCGCTCCCTGTGTGAGCGGCTTTTGTTGATAGAGGGGGTGGCATGATCCGTTAGGTGAACCCGCCGGTTGAATGTTTTGAATGAGGCCGTTAGTGAACTTTCTGATGAATCCGTTAGTGAATCCTCTGGATGAGTCCGTTGGTGAACCCTTGTTGACGAATCCGTTGGTGAATCCGTTTGATGAATCCGTTAGTGAATCCCTTGGATGAGTCCGTTGGTGAACTCTTGTTGACGAATCCGTTGGTGAATCCGTTTGATGAATCCGTTAGTGAATCCCTTGGATGAGTCCGTTGGTGAACCCTTGTTGACGAATCCGTTGGTGAATCCGTTTGATGAATCCGTTAGTGAATCCCTTGGATGAGTCCGTTGGTGAACCCTTGTTGACGAATCCGTTGGTGAATCCGTTTGATGAATCCGTTAGTGAATCCCTTGGATGAGTCCGTTGGTGAACCCTTGTTGACGAATCCGTTGGTGAATCCGTTTGATGAATCCGTTAGTGAATCCCTTGGATGAGTCCGTTGGTGAACCCTTGTTGACGAATCCGTTGGTGAATCCGTTTGATGAATCCGTTAGTGAATCCCTTGGATGAGTCCGTTGGTGAACCCTTGTTGACGAATCCGTTGGTGAATCCGTTTGATGAATCCGTTAGTGAATCCCTTGGATGAGTCCGTTGGTGAACCCTTGTTGACGAATCCGTTGGTGAATCCGTTTGATGAATCCGTTAGTGAATCCCTTGGATGAGTCCGTTGGGGAACCCTTGTTGACGAATCCGTTGGTGAATCCGTTTGATGAATCCGTTAGTGAATCCCTTGGATGAGTCCGTTGGCGAACCCTTGTTGACGAATCCGTTTGATGAATCTGTTAGTGAATCCCTTGGATGAGTCCGTTGGTGAACCCTTGTTGACGAATCCGTTGGTGCATCCGTTTGATGAAATATTGCTTTGAAGTCTCGTGCCATTTGGAGTCACACTTGACTTTTGAATTGTGGGGTACGGGCACAGTTGACCGCGACCAGAAAAATGTTCCTACTGGGGATGAAATGTTGAGATTGATTCTTAAGGGGGTCGTGATACCCGTGACAGAACTTAGGGAGTTCGGATTTTTGAAGAGGACAGCCTACTTATGAGTGGGAGTTTCTATCCTGCTTTCGATTTTTGACGTGCCTTATGGGCGGACCAGAAAAGGTGTGCCCAACTGGGTGTCCAAGGATCGGGACAGTGTCTTGATTTAGGCTGGAGATCTCTGACAAGGCCCTTTTCTTCAAGCGATTTAGACCTGGGAGGCGCGCGCCTTCCTATGTAGGCTTGGGACGCGCGCGCGCTTAATACTGCTGGCGGGTGGCGCGCGCGTCTGGGAGGCGGAATTCCGGGCTTGACATTTGCCGACCAAAAGAGCCTCCAACAGCTATAATATCATCTTCTGTTCGACCACTTGATTCTCACAGCTCCTTTCTGCCATTTTTGAACATCATATTATTGATTAACTTCGCTTGTGATCAACATTTTCCATGGCTTCCAATTCTTTTGCCCTTGACGCCAAGGTCGTTAGTGAGTATGAAAAAGACTTGGGCACTTTTGTGTATTCTTTCAAGACCCATCCCAAGAAGGCCTTCATTAAAGACTTCGGGTTCCGAATCCTTTTCACTTTGCAAACGTTGAAACCGGATTGGGATTTGTTGAGAGCTGCCGCGGCTTTCTGGGATTGTGACAGCCATACTTTCAACCTTTCAGCTAATGAAATGGTGCCGACTGTTGACGATTTCGGGGCCATCCTTGGCGTGCCTTTGGCCGGTCGGATTGCCGTCCCCAAATATCACCGTGGTGCCGCCGACTCTTGGGTTGAGTTACTGAATCTCCCTGTTGAGGATGTGAGGAAGATGTTGCATGGTACCGTGATTGACATAACTGAGTTGCCGATGTTCTTCAGTTTGCACTCGGAGGACCCGGTGGTTCAATCTTTCAAAAGAAATGCCATGGCTGTTTGTCTTTTCAGCGAAGTACTGTTTGTTACACCTTTCGGGACTGCGGACGCGCAGTTGGCTGAGATTATTTTGCAAGCTAAGGACCAGCGATTTAGTGTAATTCCTCTTATTGTAGGGGAGACGTTGCATGGGCTTGATGAGTTACACAGGACGGGCAAGATGTGTCGGGGAAGCCCTTTGCTCTTGACCATATGGCTCCGAGAACACTTCAGAATTTATTCTCCGGATGGTGATTTGTCTCCTTTTGCTGTTCATAGGAGGAAGTTGTTGATCCGGGATTTATCTGAAGAGGATTGGAAGAAATTCTTTGCCTCTCGGGTGACCGTCGATATTGAGTGGTGTCCTCCTTCTTGGGGTCTTCGTCCTTTTGTGGAATGGACTCTCGGTTTTCAGCACGTGGTTGTGCCCGGTTTGAGGGATTCTTCCTTTTACCAGCCAGAGCGGGTTCTGCGGCAGTTTGGTCGCCAACAGACAATTCCTTTTCCGAGGGATGGAATGCTTCGTCCCGTTGCTTACATGGGTCTTGACTTCTCGAGTGGACTTCAGTCGGCTTGGGGAGATGACCGCAATCGTTGGGCTTTTGCTCCTCTGCATCGGGGGAGTGTCTTCCTTCCCGAGAGCTACTTGGATTATTTATTTGGCACCCTTTACCGTGGCATCACTTGGGTTGATGTGCTTCGTGCCGAGTTGTTGGGACAGGGTTTTGAGCCTAGCAGCACTTTGAGATATAGAGAGGCTGCTGTTGATTCGAGTAACATTCTCGCTGACCCTTTCGGTACTCCTTTGGATGACTTTTATTCTAGGAGACGTGCTGCAGCACTGAAGGTTTCGGTGCGTATTAGTGCTCCTTCGTTACCCAAGAAGAAAAGGATTGAGAGACGATCGGGCGGTCCTTTGAAAGCTAAGAGAAAATTAGATTTTTCTTAGTACCCTAAGAGATTGCAATTTAGACCACTTTGTTTTAGGATTTAATATTTTGATGTTTTTTGTTGCTCAATAAATCCGTTGTAATGGTTTGAATAATTCATTGAATGAATAAAAATTGCATTTTGTTATTTGAAGTGAATTGGGTATTTTTGATATGTTTTAGACCGCACCCGAAGGTTGCCTACGTTCCTCCAGTTGGGAGGCTCAGGTCTTCGTAGTTCAAATAAACAAAGACCATTTTTTTTTTTTTTTTTTTTTTTTTTTTATGTGCACCCTGTTTTTTGCCTAGACCGCCCTTTCGGGTTTTCAATCTAGCGGGCTTCTTTTTTGCACGTGCTCTAATTTTTGCCTAGGCCGCCCTTGCGGGTTTTCAACCTAGCGAGCGATTTTTTTTTTTTTTTTTTTTTTTTTTAAATGGTCTTTGTTTATTAAGCGTAGAACCTCTTGAGCTTGTCGAGGTTGACCTCCTTTGGCAGCTGGTCACCATCTAAATCCACGAGCCGGACTGCACCACCGCTTAGTATCTTTTTGACCACGTACGGACCGATCCATCGGGGTCCCCATTTCCCCAGGGGATTCATGGCATTAGGAGGATGTTGCCTTAAAACCAAATCTCCCACATTGATGTTTCGAGGCTTCACCTTTTTGTTGAAAGCTCTTGCCATCCTTTGTTGATACGCCCTTGTGCGTTCGAGTGCTCTTAACCTTTTCTCGTCGAGTAAGGCTAGCTGTTCGTATCGACTTTGCATCCAGTTGACCTCGTTGACTTGATTCTCGAGGAGGACCCGTAGAGATGGGACTTCAAGTTCGATAGGGAGTACGGCTTTAGAACCATAGACCAATGCGTAAGGAGTTTCTCCTGTTGCGGATCGTATCGACGTGCGGTAGCCCCACAATGCTAATGGTAGCTTATCGGGCCAATCCCTTCCTGTTGAGGCCATCTTCTTGACGATGGTCTCGATGGTCTTATTTGCTGCTTCGACTGCGCCATTTGCTTGGGGCCGGTAAGGAGATGACTTGTGCTTGGTGATCTTGTATTCTACCAAAAGTGCATCCATTTCCTTCTCGAAGTGAGAGCCGTTGTCGGAAATGATTTCATGAGGCACGCCGTATCGGCACATGATATTAATCTTTACAAATTCGGCCACTTTCTTGGCGTTGAGGGTTCGATAGGCTTGTGCTTCGACCCACTTTGTGAAGTAGTCGACTGCTACTAGGACGAATGACTGCCCATTGCTCCCGGCAGGATGAACTTTACCGATGATGTCTATCCCCCAACAAGAGAAAGGCCAAGGTGTGACCATGTTGTAAAGTTGTGAGGGTGGAGCATGTTGCAGATTAGCGTGGAATTGGCACTTGGCACACCTTTTGACTTTCTCGATACAGTCTCGTTCCATAGTGCTCCAATAGTAGCCAATGCGAAGTATCTTCTTGACTAGCATAAACCCATTCATGTGGGGTCCACATTCTCCTTCGTGCACTTCACACATTATCTCTTGAGCTTCGGTCTCATTGGCGCATAAGAGGTTGATCCCGTCGCGGTGCCTTTTATATACTCGGTCTCCAATCAGTACGTACCGAGAGGCTAACCTTTGCAGAGCTGCTTGAGACTTCTTATTGATGTTCTCGGGATAAGTGCCGTCTTTGAGGAAGTTCATGATATCTGAATACCACGGAGAGTTTGTTTGAACCTCGTTGATCTCGATACTCATGCAATATGCCGGACTGTTCCTTCGAGCAATTTTGAAAGGCTTCACCATTTTCCCTTTGGGCATTTCAACTAATGAAGCTATAGTGGCTAGTGCATCGGCGAAGCGATTCTTATCCCTTGGCAGGTAGTTGAAAGTGATCTCTTGGAATTGTTCAACCAGTTCTTCAAGGTGCTGACCATACTGTTGGAGAGTCGGGTCTTGGGTTCGCCTTTTGCCCGATTGCTGATTGATAAGAAGCAAAGAGTCGCCGAACACTTCTAGTTCCGTGACGTTTCTTTCGAGAGCTGCTTCGAGCCCTGCTATGCATGCTTCGTACTCGGCAACGTTGTTGGTAGCTTCGAATTCCAGGCGTATGGCAATGGGAGTGTAGATGTCTTTTGGATCGACAAGCAATATCCCTATACCAAAACCGTGTTTATTGGCGGCGCCATCGAAAAAAAGTTGCCACTTGTCTTCCTCGGTTGTGGTACAAATTAAATGCTCGTCGGGGAACTGTACATCTTCCCCCTTCACTTCGTCACACAGGAATTCGGCAAGCTGGTCACTGAACACTTTCCCCCTGACGGATTTTAGTGTGACGTAAGTGATATCGTAGCCGGCGAGCATGAAGTACCATTTGGCTATTCTTGTTGACATGAAAGGCTTCTCAAAGATGTAGCGGAGCGGGTCCACCTTTGCTACTAGCTTGATCGGAAAAGCTTCCATATAGTGTTTGAGCTTTTGAGTGACCCAAACCAATGCTGCACATGACTTCTCTAAGACAGAGTAGTTCTTTTCGCCTCCTTGGAATCGGCGACTGACAAAATAAATGGCGTTCTCCTTTGTGGACTCTCGTTGCTCTTGTGCTAACATAGCCCCTAGGGCTTCATCATTGACAGTGAGATAAAGCAACAGAGGTTTCTCCTTGTGTGGCGGGGCTAGAACAGGAGGGCACGTCAAGTAATGCTTCACTTGATCGAAGGCTTCTTGGCACGCGTCGGTCCATTCTAGAGCCACATTCTTCTTGAGTAACTTGAAGATTGGCTCGCACATGGAGGTGAGTTGGTGCACAAACCGACTGATGTATTGTAGTCTGCCCATGAAACCTTTAATCTCTTTCTGCGTCTTTGGAGGAGGCATGTCAATGATTGCCTTGATTTTGGAGGGGTCTACTTCGATTCCCCTTTCAGTGACCATATAACCAAGAACTTTGCCTCGGATAACCCCGAATGTGCACTTTGCAGGGTTGAGCCTCATCTTGTGTTGACGAAGCCTTTCGAAGAACTTGCGGAGATCGATCAAATGTTGACCATCGGTCCCTTTGGAGTGAATGATCATGTCGTCCACATAGACCTCGATTTCTTTGTGAATCATATCGTGGAACAAGTCTGTCACGGCTCTTTGGTAGGAAGCCCCAGCGTTTCTTAACCCAAACGGCATGACTGTGTAGCAGAAGGTACCCCACGGTGTTGTGAAGGCTGTCTTATGTTGATCTTCCTCGGCCATGAGAATCTGATTGTACCCAGCGAACCCATCCACAAATGAGCGAACCTCGTAGGCAGCAGTGGAGTCGACTAGCATGTCGATATTAGGGAGTGGAAAATCATCTTTTGGGGAAGCTTTGTTTAAATCCCGGAAGTCTACACAAACTCGGACCTTGCCGTTCGCCTTCCTGACTGTCACAATGTTGGCTAACCATGTCGGATACTCGATAACCTTGATGAAACCCACGCTGAGGAGCTTCTCAATCTCTTCTTTGACCTGCAGAGACCATTCTGGCTTGATCTTCCTGAGCTTCTGCTTTACTGGCCTGGCATCTTCTCTGATCGGAATCCTGTGCTCCGCTACCTTTCTGTCTAAACCCGGCATGTCTTTGTATGACCATGCGAACACATCCACGAATTCCCGTAGTAATGCAGTCAATCTGTCTCTGTCGTCTCCCTTGAAGAAGCTTCCAATCTTGGTTTCTTTTGGCTCTTCTTCGGTACCCAGATTAACAACCTGCAATTCTTCGTCATCCTTTGGACCATTCTCACCACGACTACGGACTTGTTGAGCAAGTTCATTTAAGTATGTTGTGTTTTCGTGGTCTATTTCATCATAATTTGAATCGTTATTAACTTGTTCGTTAAGTTCATTATTAGTTAATTCATCATTTATGATGTTTGCAATCTCAGGGTACTCAGAAATATCAAATTTTTCATTAGCAAAGAAAGGAAACACACGCTCGGCTATGGCCTCCAAATCCTCTTGGGTGAGGGTATTAGAGACACTCTCGGATTCGAAAGTAAGTGTAAGCTGCTCTTCCTTTGTTGCTGTGCGGGGTATGCAACCCATTTCTTGGACTAAGAATTCCTCGGATACCACGGGCCCTTTTGTTGAATACCAATTGTTGATCGGCTCGGATCTTGGCGGGATCTCACTGATAGTCTCGTTCATGATGACGGTGTCATGGATGGCGTTGACTTGGCATTCGTTCATCACGGCAAGCTCTTCGAACATGGAGGCTAAATCTGTCAGTTCTTCCCCCACGGTGATTTCTGTCTCGGACTCTATGGTCACCTTCCTTCCCCACCATTCACGGGGCGACATGGGAGTTGGTTCCCTTTCGGATTTCTGGATCTCACAATCGGAGAAGATTTCGAGGCCGGGCTTTTTGACACCCTTGTTGTTAACCCATGGTTTAGGAAAGATCATGTATGGAACGTCTTCCCCTTGGCGGACAAAATAACCGTTCAACGTCTTGCGGTAAGGCCTTAGATTAGGGACCTCATAACGACGGCCTTCTTTACGAGCTCGGGCCTTTTCGCTTTTGATTGCTTGTTCTTGCTTCAAGTCTTCTTCGGAAGGCTCGTACCCCAAACCGAATGTGTTCTTGACAAATGGGACTTGCACGGGATGTAGGATTCCTTGCTGATATTTCACTAAGCCTAAACCAGGGAAGTAGTCCATATTCCTCATCATGCGGAGGACTTTGTGATTGCTGGGGGTCCATGATCCGTTTCCCCCTTCTTCATCAATGGCGTTGATTGAGACGCCGGAGAGAGTGGAGTCTGGTAGACCGTGCTGAACTTGGTGGACGGGCTCACCTTTTCTGTGGATAGTAATGTTTTCAGCCATTACGGTCACTATTTCATCACCGTTTCGGATCTTGACACATTGGTGGAGAGTTGACGGTACGGCATTAGCACTATGAATCCATGGTCGACCCAACAGTAAGTTGAACGAGGCCGGGATGTCAAGCACTTGGAATGGAACGGACATGACCATGCTTCCAAACTCAATGTCAATTTCGATCATACCCATGACTGTACGGGCGGTGCTGTCATAACCTCGGATTACTTGATTAGAGGGCTTTAAATCAGAATCTTTAAGCCCCAGTATGCCCATGATTCTACCAGGCATGAGATTGAGTGCGGAACCACCGTCCACTAAGACTCTTGAGACAGGCCTCCCCCTTGCTCGTACCTTGAGGTAAATAGCTTCGTTGTGGTCGGAACCAAACGGTGGAAGGTCTATATCGGCAAAGGTGATGACGTTGCCAAAGTAAATGTGACCAATCATTGCTGTGAGGTCCTCGGGAGTAGTATCGGGAGAAACTGATGTATCATCGAGATTGCGGATGACAAGATCTCGATGTTTCTTTGAGGATGCAATGAGGTCCCAAATAGAGATGTTGGCTTGAGTTTTCTTGAGTTGGACAAGTAGAGGATCTTCGGGAGTGTTGTGAGCCTGCGGCCTTTGAGAAGAGGAGCTCGGTGCGGAAGTGGAGGGGTTGCTTGCTATGACTCGACCGGATCGAGTTAGCATATTGATGTTCCCATCTTGCTTCTTCTTCCTATTCTCTAGTACTTCCCTCATTACCTCATCATAAGTCACTACATAACAAGAATTGTCAATTTTATTCATAACATTGGGGCCCCCATTCACAATTGGGATTGAATGGGTGGTCCCTTCAAGTTCTCCTATCTCTATTACATTGACGTGCTCGTCATTAGTCACTACAAATTCTTTCTTATCTATGAGATCTTGAATGACATTGCGGAGAACGAAGCATTCCTCGGTGGTGTGGCCACTATATTGGTGGTAGCCACAATATTTGTGGTGAGCATGATTGTCGTGGATCGTCTTGGGTTGGTACCCTTGCACGGGTGTGACTTGACCCTTTGCCTTGAGGACCTCGAACACTTCGGTTTGAGTCATGCCTTGGAGAGGCGTGTAGACACGGTCACTTCGGGGCCTTTTCCCTTGAGGTGGAGGAACCTTTTTGTAATTCCCCTTGTCAATAGTGACGGCGTTGACCGAGGCCTCTTTTGTGGAGTTGGAAGCGGCCTTGTAGCGGTAAGTAGGAGTGGTCTTCTTAATCTCCTTGAGCAAGTCATCCATGCGTACCCCCGCCTCATACATTTGGGAGAAGTCGGAGTAGCAAGCTCCACTTAGGTGAGTGCGGAGATCAATCTTGAGACACTTGAGAAATATGTCCATTTGCTCTTTTGTGTTCGGCCTCTCAACAATTTCAGAGAGTTTGTCATTCCATCTCCTTGTGAAGTCGATGAAGGACTCATTGTCTCGTTGAGTGGTGTTCTCTAGCTCTTTCCTTGTGGGCCGGTGAGTGGTGTTGCCTTGGTATTGGTTCTTGAAGGCAAGCATGGCGGAGTCCCAATCAAGACGGACAGTGAGCGGGAGAGTAGCATACCAATCTTTTGCCGCCCCCTCGAGAGTGAGAGGAAAGCATTGAGCCATCACCTTGGTGGAAACCTTCTTTGGAACCATTGCCCAAATGTAAGTCTCGATGTGAGCCATAGGACAAGAGTTGCCCTTGAATTTGCTTATGTCGGGCATCTTGAACTTATCGGGAAGAGCGGCCATAGTACTCATGAGGATGGATGATTGATAAAGGCTTGTGTCGGAGCCTTTCCCCATGTTGAGCCCATTGAATTTTTGGTCGATGTAGGCCATGATAGAATCCACCATTTTGGGCTCATTGTTCTCGGAACTTGGTTCCCCCATCTTCTTGGCGCGGGTGTTGACATAAGGACTCTTGAACAAACCCTCGGTCCACTCGGATTCATCATCATTGTTCTTGTTCTTTCCCTTGGCAAGGTTGGTGAGCTTTTCTTTCATTAGCTCCATTTCGGCCTCGTGGGCCTCCCTTTGGCTGTCGAGGTGGGATTGCCAAATGTCATCTTTGCTTTGTGCCTCCTTGTTAAGGGTGGAGACTTGCTCTTGGAGGAGTTGGACCATAGTTGAGAGCTGTTCGAGAGACATGGTGTTGCTGCTGCCGGTCATGGTTGATGTTGGGGCTGTTGGAGTGATCTCTTCACGGACTAACCGATTTGCTGAATCCCGGTAGACTTTGTAAGTACCAATTGAACCTACATTGCAGAAGAGGCCCTTGTCAGTCTTGAGTAACACTTGCGGTCCATGAAGAGGTTTAGAGCACACAGTTGGGCACACGACTCGAACCACATAAGAAAAGACTCTTTTTTTTTTTTTTTTTATAAGTCGGAGGGAATGAATCCCTTTTGGGGTTTCTAAGAAAATAATGGAATCGTCACACTAGTATATAGACCATCTCGCGGTCCCATATACTCATCGGATTCCATCACGCTTGTGAATCCTACATGTATCGGGATTAAACTAAATTAATGTAGTAAAGCATACATGCGGGGACGGATTTTTATTTTCGTCCAAAATAACCACTTTTGGGGACGGATTTTTATTGCGTCCATTTCAACAAGTTGGCATGTATGATTTGAAGACATTAGTTTAGGGAAATCTCGGTACATGGAAACCGACTTGAGTCACGGAGTGTTAGACCCTAACTAGAATTGTGTGGTTTGTGCTCGGCTTGAATATGAGGCTCAAAGGTCACCCCCGGCATGTAGTCTTGAACTACGCCACGGGCTGAGGTTTACCGCTTCGAAAGAGCCAAGGTCTGGTGGAGCTTGAAACTTTCTAGGACGGGCCTCGACGGGTTTGGGGTTGGACTTGTGCGACTCGATAGTGAGCAGTTCATAGGAATATGTGCATGTAGTGTGAGGTCTAACAAGTGACAAAAACTTTTTTTTTTTTTTTTTTTTTTTTTTTTTTTTTTGAAAAGAAAGAAAAACACACAAAACACATAAGCACATAAAATTACAACTCCCGAATCACCTGATGCAGGCAACTGTGCCCACACCCCACTGTACTGCTCAGTCACTGAAACCTGTTTCTGTTCTGGGAATCAACCCAGAAGCGTGCGCCTCTGAGTGCTGAAGTGAGACGCGCGCGCATGGCACAATTCTTATGGGAGGCGCGCGCTTCTGGGGTACACCTGTCAGAATGTAAGACTTTGGACTCAGGGGATTGCCCTGGTCCTATGTTCATATTGTAACCCCTGCAGAAGTGATTAGTGCAGAATAACAGAAGAAGAAGATGAAGAACATGAAGAAGTGGGCGATTCTGGTTCTTGATGCGGGATGCGCGCGCCTTAGGCTTAAAAGGCCAGACGCGCGCGCCTCCCCCATCAGGAAACAGAATGCCCAGAAAAGATGTAGATTTCGATCAGAACGCAAGTTTAACCCTCAAGTACTACCCAGCAGAGTCGCCACTGTAGATACCCCGGGGGACCACGGCTTGGCTAGAGCGGTGAATTATCCTAGGATGTCTAACTTGATTTTAGAGTCGCCACCTATGTTTTGAGGAACATAAGAAAAACCTATTGATTGTAGCCTAAATTTGATTACGAAAACAGAGATTCTTTGTTTTGAGGTTCGGGGGTTAGATTACGAGATGGGAAGTACCGAAACACCCATCTCGCCCAACTTATGTTGGTCTTGCTTGATCAAAATCTACATGAATGATAACGTTCTTCTTCTTCTTCTTTAAGTTATAAAAAGGGGGGTTTAAAATGGAGTTTGGAATGTAGGAGATAGCTCTTTAACCAACCTCAATGAGATGAGGTGATCGTTAGAGTCATGTCCCAAAATGATTTGGGTGATTGCACATTTGATTAAAGTAAAAGAGAGAGATGAGATGAAGTAGAAAAGAAGGGAAAAGATGGACTTTTACCTACAATTCGAAGACCTTCAAATGTTGCTTGATGAGATTCTTGGAGAACCTTTAGAAAGTGACTCTTTTTGTTTAGCTTTTTGATGATTTTTCCGATTAGTTTTCCCTCCTTGAAAATGGAGGTAAAGAGAGGTTTTTATAGGTGAAAGAGGGGTGTTTTTGGTGCCAAAACTCAGTCACCAAGAAATCCTTCCCGGGCAAAATCCTGTAAATTGAGCAAGGGAGGGAATCCTGGCCAGAAATCTGTAACTGACGCCCAGAGGCGCGCGCTTCCTGCTTTGGGGACGGGAGGCGCGCGCGTCTGGCTCCTCCTGTCGGAGGCGCGCGACCCAGAGAAGGCAATTTTGACAGAATGGACTAGAAAGTCAGCCCTGTCATTCAGTTTAGTCCCTGGACTTAACGAAGTCAGTCAGGAACTTAACGGAAGTGACAGAAACTAACGAGAAACACTTAAAATGGGGAGAAACACAAAATCAAATGTGCAATCGGGGTGAGAGGTCCAAGGCGGGGTGTCTACATTCACTAACGGACTCATTCAAGGGATTCACTAACGGATTCATCAAACCGGTTCACTAACGGCCTCATTCAAAACATTCAGCCGGCAGGTTCACCTAACGGATCATGCCACCCCCTCTATCAACAAAAGCCGCTCACACAGGGAGCGCACCACTATATTTCGCCATTTCAAATTCTTGCTTTCATCGAGTCTTTGCTTTTTCTTGGCGATGTCCTCGGCTGGTGTTTTTAACTTTCGTCGACGCATTTTGCTTTGCAGTCCACGTCACCGAGGGGCTCTGTAGACACCCCGCCTTGGACCGCTCACCCCGATTGCACATTTGATTTTGTGTTTCTCCCCATTTTAAGTGTTTCTCGTTAGTTTCTGTCACTTCCGTTAAGTTCCTGACTGACTTTGTTAAGTCTAGGGACTAAACTGAATGACAGGGCTGACTTTCTAGTCCATTCTGTCAAAATTGCATTCTCTGAGTCGCGCGCCTCCGATACTAGGAGCCAGGCGCGCGCGCCTCCCGCCCCCAAAGCAGGAAGCGCGCGCCTCTGGGCGTCAGTTACAGATTTCTGGCCAGGATTCCCTCCCTTGCTCAATTTACAGGATTTTGCCCGAGAAGGATTTCTTGGTGACTGAGTTTTGGCACCAAAAACACCCCTCTTTCACCTATAAAAACCTCTCTTTACCTCCATTTTCAAGGACCGGAAATTGAACTTACAAAAACTATACCAAAATCACTTTCTAAAGGTTCTCCAAGGATCTCATCAAGCAACATTTGAAGGTCTTCGAATTGTAGGTAAAAGTCCATCTTTTCCTTTCTTTTCTACTTCATCTCCTCTCTCTCTTTTACTCTAATCAAATGTGCAATCACCCAAATCATTTTGGGACATGACTCTAATGACCACCTCATCTCATTGAGGTTGGTTAAGGAGTTATCTCCTACATTCCAAACTCTATTTTAAACCCCCCCCCCTTTTAATGACTTAAAGAAGAAGAAGAAGAACATTATTATTCATGTAGATTTTGATCAAGCAAGACCAACTTTAGTTGGGCGAGATGGGTGTTTCGGTACTTCCCATCTCGTAATCTAACCCCCGAACCTCAAAACAAATAATCTCTGTTTTCGTAATCAAACTTAGGCTACAATCAATAGGTTTTTCTTATGTTCCTCAAAACATAGGTGGCGACTCTAAAACAAGTTAGACATCCTAGGATAATTCACCGCTCTAGCCAAGCCGTGGTTCCCCGGGGTATCTACAGCGCCTTAGGCCAATAAGGCCAGAGGCACACGCTTCCCCCATCAGGAACCAGAATGCCCAGAAAATATGTAGATTTTGATCAGAAACACAACTTTAACCCTCACACGTCCCCAGCAGAGTCGCCACTGTAGATACCCCGGGGGACCACGGCTTGGCTAGAGCGGTGTGTTACCCTAGGATGTCTATTTGTGTTTTAGAGTCGCTACCTATGTTTTAGAGGAACATAAGAAAAACCTAATGTTTATAGCCTAAGTTTGATTACGAAAACAGAGATTCTTTGTTATGAGGTTCGGGGGTTAGGTTACAAGATGGAAAGTACTTAAACACCCATTTCTCCCAACTAAAGTTGGTCTTGCTTGATCAAAATCTACATAAATGATGAAATGTTCTTCTTATTCTTGATGATAAAAGGGGGTTCAAAAAAGGGGTGTTTGGAATGTAGGGAGATGACTCCATGACTAGCTTCAATGAAGTGAAGTAGTCTTTGGTGTCATGTCCCAAAATGTTTGGGTGATTGCACTTTTGATTAAAGCAAAACAAAGATAGAAGAGATGAAGTAGAAAATGAGAGAAAATAGTAGTCTTTTACCTATACTTCAAAGGCTCCTTCAAGAGGTTCTTAGAAAAATGCCTTGTAAGTATTTGTGTATAGTTTTTGTTAATGATTGAAATATTCCTCCTTTTCAATGGTGAATTAGAGGGGTTTTTATATGTGAAGAAGGTGTGTTTTTGGTGCTAAAACCAAGTCACAAAGGTCAGTTTCTCGGGAAAATCCTGTTAAAAGGAGCAAGGGAGGGATTCTTGGACAGAAATCTGTAACTGTCGCCCAGGTGCGCGCGCCTCCTGCCTTGGTGGCGGGATGCGCGCACCTCTGGCCCCAAAGGGTGAAAGCGTGCGCCTTGGAGATGGCAAAAAAGACAGAATGGACTAGAAAGTCAGCACTGTTATTCAGTTTGGTCCCTGGACTTAACGAAGTCAGTCAGGAACTTAACGGAAGTAACAGAAACTAACGAGAAACACTTAAAATAGGGAGAAACAGAATTAAATATGTAATCGGGGTGAGCGGTCCAAGGCGGGGTGTCTACACTTAGGAATAGGGAAAGATATCAAGATTCAAGAAAAATCACTTTGTTGATTCAAGGCATGCGCCATGCGCCTTCTAGGCATTGCGCCTATGCGCCTCATAAGGCGTGCGCTATGCTACGCACCTCAATGGCCTATACGCCCCAATGGCTCAATGCGCCTCATTGATAAAATTCAACACTTGGTGATTTATTGAAGACATGAAGACTTGAAGAGATTCAAACTACGCCGAAGATCCAACGGTGGATAAATAACACGTGTGTACCTAGATTTGAGGACACCTGTCCACAACGGTCATATTTGTGTTATGTGTCTAATGGCTATAAAAGGACACGTGCTCCACTCAACGAGCTCCAGCACATCTGTCCTTTGATCTTATCCACAAGGGATTTCCAACAGCTAGTTTTTGGGGCTCTACTATAAATACCCCATAACTTCAACCATTTGAAGTTGCTAAGCTATTCAGAATTTCTCTCTCAAGCATTTGTTGAAGATTGAAGATTTCTCATTGAATTCCCAGATTTCTCAAGAACACCTTCATACCTTCAAACTTAGCCCAGATCCTCAAAAACACTTTAGTTTTCTTGTGCTCTCAATCTCATAGATCTAAAGATCCTTGATACTAAAAATACACACGCACCTCTTTAAGTTTGATCACTTAGATCTTTCTTTAAGAGATATACCGGTTTTGTCTAGGATTTGTTCTTTCATAGATAATAGATCTTAAGTTAGTGTAAAGCTCAAACATTGTAGTTTGTAACACTCACTCATATTATAAGATCTCCATTAGAAATCCAAGACTAACCATCTTCGTAGAGGATGTAGATCATTTCCCGATCGAACCTCTCCAAATAGCGCGTATTAATTTCTTGTCATTTACTTTCAAGTTATTATCTTATCTCACTATTTGCTTGTTTATTCATTGTAGATTGATTGGATTGAATTGTGTTGTGTTTGTTATATCATTTGCCTTAGTTCCATCTTTCACTCACTTTGAGCCAAAATACTTAGAGTGTGTGTGCGCCCCCTTTATCATACTTTGCGCCTAATTACTTAACTAAATTCCGCTGTTCATTTCACTCACTCACTTAGGCGCATTTCATAACGCTTATTTGATAAATTGCGCATTTGCAATTGAGTTTATCAAGGGTACGAAAAGAATTTTAAAACAGCTATTCACCCCCCCCCTCTAGCTATTTTTCATACCCTTGTTGCCCTTTAGGACCAACAGAAGGAATCCGAACAAGAAACAAAGAACCCGTGAATTATCAGGAAATGGTAAAGTATGTGTGCATGTCAACCACATACACCAAGGTAAGACATTCTTGTTTTGTGTCATCTATAGAACCTAAAAATGTGATTGAAGCTTTAAAAGACAATTTTTGGATTCAAGCTATACAAGAAGAACTTGATCAATTTACCCAAAATAATGTTTGGTTTTTAGTACCACGTCATACTAATACTAATGTTATTGGAACAAAATGGATTTTAAAAAACAAAATGGATGAAAAGGGTAATATTGTTCGAAACAAAGCTCGTCTTGTGGCCCAAGGCTATACACAGGTGGAAGGTGTTGACTTTGATGAAACCTTTGCACCCGTGGCTAGAATTGAGTCAATAAGACTTCTCTTAGCCATAGCTTGCTATCTTAAAATCACTTCGTATCAAATGGATGTCAAAGCAACATTTTTAAAAGGATACTTAGATGAAGATGTTTTTGTTGAACAACGTAAAGGCTTTGAAGATCCATCTCAACCAAACCATGTATATAGACTTGATAAAGCCTTATATGGCCTAAAACAAGCTCCACGTGCATGGTATGGTCGCTTAACTAGTTTCTTACTTGAATATGGATTTACTCGAGGAGAGGCGGATAGGACCTTATTTATTTTAAAACATGGAAAGGAACTCGTCATTGTTCAAATCTATGTTGATGACATAGTCTATGGCTCTACTTTAAAAACTTGTTTAAATGATTTTGTAGAGGCTATGACATCAACATTTCACTACTAGAAAGACGCGATTTACTCACGGAATTTACACACGGAATTTTTCCGTGAGTATTAGTGACGGAAATAAAAAGATTACCCACGGAATTTTTGGCTTTGTCAGCGCTGAAATTCCAATTGTTGGGAAATTCAATTACCAACGGATATTAAAATTACCCACGGATAAATCCGTAGAAATTACCCACGGATTGAAGCCGTCAGAAATACCCACGGAAATATCCGTGGGTAACATTAAAAATGAAATTACCCTAGATCGAACCCTTCTATTCAGATCAGTTGGGTTTTTATTATTCATTATTCAGAGAAGAGAAGAAACATACGCCGCACTTTGTCGACGGCGTGGCTTCTCACACCGGACGCCGTCGTCCTCCGTTTGCCGTCGATCTCCTTTCACCGTTGATCTCCTTTCGTCGTCGATCTCCTTTCGCCAATCACTCTTCTCTGTCTCCGTTCGACTTCTTGCACCGCCGGCCAATTCCCTTGTCTTCGGCCAAGGTCAACCCAGATCAGGCGACTCCAGTTCACCCATCGCCAATCCCTCGTCTCTGGCCAGCTGCAGCAGCACAGTTCCCCGTCATCCACCGTCTATAAGTTCGTGATTTTTTCCAGGTTTGTTGATTGAATCTAATGACCCTAGGTAGCTGCCCCCTCCCCCTTTTGTTTTACCTATCTAATCTCTCTTTCTTCCTGTCCAGCTAAAAGGTATTTGTCTCCGGCGGCCCCCTGTGTCTCAAATTGAAGCTTTAACAGGTTAGGGTTTCTCAATTTGGTTTCAATTCCACAGAAAACAAGAATCATTTTCTTGTTTATGCAATAATTTTTACAGTTTGTGGTGTTTCGGCACTTTTGGGTTCTATCCGATTTAGAAAAATATAGCTTGCTGCTATGTGCTCCTTCTATTATCTATTGTGTTTGCCATTGTCTTTCTCTCTAAGCCGTAATTTTCTGGCCTCAGATAGTCATAAGCATTAAATATTACAGCATAACAATTTATGCTTTAAAAATGCACCTCATCACCTGATGGGATAACCTCACACCAAACTGTTCCCCTCCCATCTCCCTCCTTTCTGATTTTTGCAGTTTGTTTTGATATTTTAGTGATTGTATAATGGTTGTTAAATTCTTCCATGATAAGATTTGTTTTACGCTGTTCCCTCTCCACCCCTTTGATCATCCCTTTGTGTCCCTTCCCGGAGCGGGTAGCTACTCTGGTATAATAAAATACATAAAACTGGTCACTTTTTATTGTCTTTGCTTGATTTTGTCAACGTTCAGGGTTTTTCCATGGTGCCTCGCATGTTGTGAACTTAGTCCTTTTAATTCCAGCCTCTCCTCTTTCAATTTTCTTGAATGATATCCTTTATTAAAGAGATTTTGGGTCTGAGTAGATGTCAATTAACTGACTTTTGTTTCAGTGTACTATGTGTATGTGTGTTATTTTATTGTTTTATGTTAATGCAATAACTTCATGTTGTTGGTGTAGGTGCCCTAGGCACGTTTAATAAACGTTGTAATTGTTATCATTTATTTCATATCAATAAAGAGATATTTTGATTATTATTGTTGTTCATGTTTACTTATAATAATCTCCATCCCTAGTACTTGTTAAGCACTAGTATAAAGTCTAAATGATCATGGGATGATCATGTTAGATTTATGGGTACTTGTTTGGAACAAGGTACTGGACATGACCCGCTGTATGAGATTTATGTCATGGTCCATGTCATACATATATCTCATATTAGTTATGTCATTTGAATCCTTAGACATGAAGTTATTATAGTCTTCCACTAGATGAACATTATGTTTGACATATTCAAACGCTACCTTTAACCGGGTAGTTATAAAGTGTATGATTGGCATGATCGGATTCACGTAGGGAAGAATAATAAGCTAAATGGATTTGGCCCTCTTCGAAGAGATCTCAAGCTTAGTCCTCTCGTAGGAATGATGTTGATGAAAATGTTTGGCCGGACTCAAATGAATTGATTAGATCTATGTCATTTGGATTATCGACATATTCGGAATCGAGAAAGTATTGAACAAAGACAAGTTGACCGTTTGACCATGACTTGTGTTCAATGAGATCGTGGACAAAGGGATTGTGACATATTCTAAAGGAATGCGAACTTGTATCTAGTTATACTATTTGGGTAGGTATGACGGTTTGCTAGAACCTAATCATATCTTATGGATTCATGTTTGAACCCATTGCCAACTTAGTATAATCCTAGAGGGTCACACACAATGGAACGAATCCTAAAAGGACTATATTGGAAAATTAAGGCTCTCTGATCCTGGTGTGCGACCGTACAAACCAGGCTGGGTGGCCGCACAGGTTTTGCACGACCGCACACCTGATTTTGGGCGGCCGCACAGTGTGTCGGGACAGACTTCCTGATTTAATTTGGCAAAGGATTTTGGACGGGTTTTGACACAAGTTTCCTATTTGGAATAGGTCTAACTTGTATATAAACAGCCAAATTCAGGACAGAACATAATCTAGCTTTTGTGCAAGTCTCCAAAGAGTTTGAGAGAGTTTTATTTTGTTCTAAGACATCTTAGATTGAAGAATAAAATAATACAAAAATAATATTCCATATAGTTCATATTAGTTGTGAAAACTTGTTTCACAATTTTGGTCTAGCAACCAAGATCAAGTGTTCTTGATATTCGTTCAAGGTGTGGATACCGCTAGAGGGTGAAGCTCATCATCTTCAAAGTTCGTGTTCTTACTTGTTCGTGATTAAGGCTTCAATTTCTCCACCAAGATCAAAGACCAAATTCAAAGTCATCAACGGTTAGTTTTTCTAGTATTCATATTGCAAGTATTTGATTTAATCATATGAACGGATATATGGGCTTTGGGTTTCATAAAATTTTAAATGCTATTTTCAGCTGCGCATGTTACTCCGAAACCCAACACATGTGTATATTCTAAAACAGTTGCCATGCTAGTAATGATTGTATTTGGAACACTAATTGATTAGCAAGATTTAATGGTGTAACATATGAATACTTGTAAAACATTTTGGTGAGCAGTCTAGATGTTTGTGTTTACGCTTGATCAAAATTATTTATTTAAGTACTTCTTTCTTTATCTATTGTAATTGTAGCTTTTGTATGAAGATTAATTTTTTTCCTTAAATTTTATGAAGATAAATATGTCTGGGGATCGTAGTTGGATGGATAATCGTAGGAATCCTATCACAATTGAGTTCCTAGAAGGTTTAGAACATTTTGTGGAGTTTTCTAGATCGCATTCCAATACATACAAGATGGGAAGATTAGGTGTCCTTGCAAAAAGTGTAAGAATAAAAAATTTCTTTCTTATGGATTTGTGAAGAAACATCTTATGGAAGTGGGGTTCATTGATGGTTACAAGATATGGGTAGCGCACGGTGAGCACTATCCAGTTGAAACAATTTTTCAAAATCGTCCCACTATCGAACGTGATCAAGCGAGGGAATCCGAACAATTGGTTGATGAAATAGAGCCTTATGTGGGTATGAATGATATGGTTCGAAATGCAGCCGGTCCAGAGTTCGATTGGACCCCTAATCCAACAGAAGATCCCAATCCTGATGCAAAGAAGTTTATGAATTTAATGAACTCTGAAAATGAGAAAGTTCATCCCAGTGCAAAGGCCACAGTGTTGGAGTCAGTGGCTGAGTTTCTTAATATCAAGGCTGATTCAAATATGAGCCAACAAACTTACAACCGTGTCATGGCAGCAGTACAACAATTGCTACCCGAAGAAAATAAGATGGTTACTAATTTTTATGACACTAAAAAGTTGGTGGGGCATATCGGTCTTGGGTATGATAAAATTGATGCGTGCAAGAATCAGTGCATGCTTTTTTACAAGGAAAATGAAGGTCTGAATTCTTGTTCAATTTGTGGGCTTATTAGGTATAAGCCAGCACGTCGGGGTAGTGCGAAGCACAAGAAGAACGTACATCGGGCGTAGTTGCGTTATATGCCGCTCATACCCAGATTGCAACGAATTTTTTCATCGAAAGATACGTCAGAAGCTATGTGCTGGCACAAAGATTGCCCTCGTGAAGAGGGTGTGATGACTCATCCTTCCGACGGAGAAGCATGGAAGCATTTTGATGCTACTTACCTCGATTTTACCGCAGATGCTCAAAATATAAGGTTGGGCATCTGTACAGACGCTTTTTCTCCATTTGGGCCGGGGGCAAAATCTTATTCTTGTTGGTCTGTTATAGTCACAGTTTATAATCTTCCTCCATGGCTATGTATGACTGATCCTTATATGTATTTGAGTTTATTCATTCCTGGGCCGTGGAATCCAGGCAAAAATGTTGATGTGTATCTTCGACCTCTCATGGATGAACTAAAACAGTTGTGGAATGACGGTGTGCGGACATGGGATGCCTTCAAGTTACAAAACTTTAACATGAGGGCGGCAGTGATGTGGACAATTAATGACTTTCCTGCGTACGGTATGTTGTCGGGATGGAGCACTCATGGAAGATTGGCATGTCCGTATTGTATGGAAAATAATGATGCATTCAAACTCGAGCATTTTAAAAAGAAGTGTTGGTTTGATTGTCATCGGCGGTTTCTTCCTAGTAACCATCCATTTCGTAGGCAGAAGAATGCATTTACCAAAAATAGAGTTGAGCATCGGGGGCCCCCTCCTCATTTGAACGGTGAAGAAATTTTTGAGCGGGTATCTGAGTTATCCGATGTCAGGTGGGGGAAGAAGTTTTCAAAAGATAGATTATATGGGTTTGGTAAGGATCACAACTGGATCCAAAAAAGTATATTTTGGAAGTTGCCTTATTGGAAGATGAACTTGATTAGACACAACCTTGATGTGATGCATATTGAAAAAAATGTGTTTGACAATGTATTTAACACAGTGATGGATTTCAAGTCTACAACAAAGGACACCCCTAATGGTCGGCTAGACCTTGAAGCAATTTGTAATCGGGTAAATCTCAACATTGTTCAAGTTGATGGGAAAGATTACAAACCAGTTGCGCCATTTTTTTTGTCTAGAGAGGATAAACAACGTGTTCTACAATGGTTGAAAGATCTGAAACTTCCTGATGGGTATGCATCTAATATTGGCAACTGTGTCAATGTGGAAGAAGGAACAATATATGGGTTGAAGAGTCATGATTGTCATGTGTTATTGGATAGGTTACTTCCTATTGCATTCAGAGACATTCTCCCTAACGAAATATGGGTGGCATTAACAGAATTGAGTGAATTCTTCAGAGCATTGACGTCTAGCAATCTTCGTGTCGATGATATGAAAAAGCTAGAAGAGAGCATTGTGGTGACAATATGCAAGCTTGAGAAGATATTTCCGCCATCTTTCTTTGATTCAATGGAGCATTTACCAATTCACCTAGCTTATGAAGCTAGAGTTGGTGGTCCTGTTCAATACAGATGGATGTACCCGTTTGAACGATTTTTGGGGAAGTTGAAAAAGAAGATGAGTAACAGAGCAAAAGTTGAGGCATCCATCTCTGAATCGGTGATTATAGATGAAATTGTGTCATTTGTGTTGACATATTTTCACCCTAACATTGAGACAAGGTTTACCAAAGTGGGTCGCAATTATGACGGGGGTGTCACAAATACAGATGGGAAAATATCAGTGTTTTCTTCACCTGGTCGATTCCTTGGAAAAAAATGCACTCGCATGCTAAGCCGAGAGGAATTTAAAGCGGCTAGACTCTATGTTCTCCTTAACTGTAATGAGGTTGAAGATTATCTGAAGTAAGTGCTTTTTTATTTATTGCACGCAATTTCAATCCCAATAAAGTTCTTTTGTTGATTCAATTGATTTTTTATCACCATATATTAAACATGCAGTATGTTTGAAGATCAGGCTAGAGATTTGGCGCAAGATTTGATTGCTATTAGGACAGACAACAAATTTCCCGAATGGTTTAACAAATATGTAAATGTCTATTCCCTTGTTCAATTTGTATAGTATATTTAATATTTTTTATTTACTATAAATATATTTTATTTAGATTCTAAACAACCGCGGAGATGCAAAAGCTACGAGATTGGAAATGTTAGCCCATGGTCCGCTCTTAAAAGTGAATGTATATAAGGGTTATTTTGTTAATGGTTACGTGTTCCACACTGAAGAATATGGCCAAACAAAAACAACATGGAATAGCGGGGTTAACCTTAAAGGAAATTTGGACTATTATGGTATATTGCAAGAAGTTGTTGAATTGCAATATTATCATGGAAATTCAGTTGTTCTTTTTAACTGTGGGTGGCGTGATGCTGAGCAAGGTATCGTCAAACATGGCACATTTGACCTCGTTGATGTTAAACATTCATCTAGACATAGGGGTAACGATGTGTTCATTCTTGCATCCCAAGCGCAACAGGTGTATACGACCCCCTACCCACGTCGATGTACAGAGTTTAGTGGATGGTGGGCCGTTTGGAAAACCAAAGCGAGAAGCACTTACGATGTGTTCATTCTTGCATGAAACAACTTCTAGTTCAACAATTGATTCATCATTACATGATTTTTACCAGGAAGAAGAAATGCCCGCCCCTCCTATTATTTCCTTAAATGATAATGGCGAGGATGAAGCATTTAGAGGTGAAAACACTCATGCAGAATTGGAGGAAGTGAATTTGAATGAGACCGATTTTGATGATGAAGAAGACGAGGAGGGAGAAGGAAATGCAGATGGGGTTGATGATGAAGATGTGGATAAGGAAAGTGGTGATGAAGAAATTGAGTTTTGTTCTGATACCGAGAATGATAATGAAGAAGAAAATGATTCTAGTGACAATGAATGATTGTAATTGATTACTTTGGCCTTATATTTAGATGATGTTTTGTGTGTGATGTTTACATTTTGTTGTTTATGATCTAATTTAAATGATTAATCACTGTATTTTTAAAATTATGTTGTAATTTATTCATTTTTGTCTACTATTATTTGTTCTAGTTTAGATATGTCTGGTGATGGTATCCCTCCTCCAAAGAAAACAAAAGTTCTATCATTTGTTCATAAGGTGAGCGAGTCTTTTAAGGCCAGACATCCTACTCCACGACATGATGTAGACGATGAGGATGACTCCCTTAGAAGTCCGGGTGTAGGGAGCTCTAGTGGTGCAGGTCAGGAGCCTAGAATTCCCGATGGGAAGGTTCTTTTGGATAGAGTCGTACATGAAGGGAAACATGTAATCAAAATCTCTCCCACTATGCAGTAAGTATTTTACATTTCAAAGTGTTATTCTATTATATTTTGCACATATATTATTGATATATATATTTTATTATTATCTTTTAATTTTTTTATAGGTTCATCCATGAAGCGAGTCCAGATCCATCAAGATGGTTTGGAGAAATATTTCGGAAGCATCATTTTAATGCTTTTTACCCGACAGCAAAAAAGCTATCAACTGAAGTATACAACTTGTGGTTTACCCAGTTCCAGGTATCAACTGAAGTATACAACTTGTTGTTATAGCTACTTTAACTTTGTATTTATCGTACGTAGTTTGCTTTTCAATCTGTAGTTATGTTGCATAGATGGAATTCTTTTCTGAGGAGGAGTTGAAAACAAGAAATAAGCTGATTGCATAAAAAAAAAAATTGGATGGAATATGTTGACTGTGTTTTTAAGTTTGTGTTCTACAATGTGATGGTATTGCCTAAATCTTATGTGTTATTGTTTTAGCATGCCTGATTGATGGTTCTGATTATTGCAATGTTTTCTTCTTCTTGCACATAAAGCTATTACTGATGCTGCGATAATTGTTTTCCTGATTGAGGAGTGGTAATGGAATTTGAGTTGCTATGTCCTGCATGTAGCCAATCATGACACTAAGCTGAGTGTGTAATATAATATTTGGAACTCCGAAATGGAGTTACTGCATAAAAGTGGATACTTTTAGTACTTTTTTGACAAGGCATGACGTATCATGCCTGGCAAGCTCCTTCTTGGCACATGTAAATCGGGAACTTAATGCTTTAAATATATATTGTAGAAGTAGTTTTTAGTTGAGAAACAGCTTGAATTGATCAAGCAGACTTAATGATGGGAAGAATTGAGTCTATGGAGTTGGTTTCCCCTCATTTTCTGACCTAGATGCTCTTCTCGCAGAAGAAAAATACTCCTCATTATTTATTGGATACTTATTTTTTGTTTATATATTCCTCTTTTGTAGATGGAATATAGTTGTCCCGATTTCACAGAGATGCAGATAAAAGCAGCATTCAAAGAGATGATTTTTAAATGCTATAGGTTTAATGTGTTCGCGATGCATAAGAAGTGGAAAGAGACTAGTAAGCCCGCATCTAATTACACGCCACAAGTATGGGCCGAATGGGAAGAACATTGGAGGAGTTCAAGTTTTTTGAAGAATTCAGAGATAGCCAAGGCTAACAGGAACTCTAACGAGGGACAAGGTAGTGTGCACACCGGGGGGTCTCTTAACCTCAGTGAGTCATGGAATCGTTTGGTATGTTTACTTAATGACTGATATATTGCAGCTCAGTTTATGAGATATGGTTGCTATTTGGCTTCTTTATCAGTAAAGGGTGCCTGTGGATGAATTTCACACAGTAGGACCGGGGGGGGGGGGGAAGTGTGGCTCAGTTTATTATTACAACATAATATTTCTTTTTATTTAAGGTTGTTGAGTTCAAGTTACATTTTCGTTTTGGGACGGAATGAGTACATGATTATGATAATGACTTAAGTTATGATTATTTTTATGCTTTAAGGTTCAGCGACATGGGCCAGAAGTTGATGCCGCGGAGGCTTTTCTTGCTACCCACACTTCTGTGGCTCCAGATGGCACGATAAAGTGGGTTAGTGACTATTACAAGGACATTTATGTAGGTATTTATATTACCCTACTTTTTAGTTTTAGTTTTTTGTAGTACCAGTTATGACAGTCACAGTCCATTGATTTTGTTCTTTGACAAATAGCTGTAAGATATATACTCCCTCCGTCCCAAAATGAATGTCCAAAAAACTTTCAAATTTGCTCTTGATAAAAAAAAAATTGAAAATTTTTGGACACTCATTTTGGGACGGAGGAGTATCACGCTACTTTAATCAACACTAAAATTGAAATAAATCAAAAAAGAAAATTACAGCAAGTAGTTGATCAGCATTACTGCTTCTATTTTGATGAAATATTGTGTTAATAGTGCTTGTTTTTCTGTGTCTTTTATGGCTAATTGAAAAAATAATAATTAAGTGAAAGATTTCTCATGTTTAAGATCACTTTGATGAAATATTACAGCAAGTAGTTGATCAGCATTACTGCTTCTATTTTGATGAAATATTACAGCAAGTAGTTAATCAACACTAAATTTGAAATAAATCAAAAAAGAAAATTACAGCAAGTATTATAAGATGGAGGTGTTATTGAAATAATTGTATATTGTTGCAGGTAGTTATTGAAATAATTGTACTTCCTTAATTGATTTTTTTTTTCTATAATGGATAGGAAACATATGTGTCGCGTGCTCGTGATGAGGCTATTAAGGAGGGAATTATTGAGCCTGAAAGCACAACACGCCCCCCTTTCGTGCAGACCTTTGGAAGGCCATTTCCATTCATAACAAGCAACCAAAAGGTGATCGATTGCCTGGATTTGGAGAGTATGGAGTTGGTTTCTTTGACTTGCCATTGAGCAGCCGTTCTTCACAGTGTTTTTCTTCCTCAAGCAGTCATAATATGGACTATGATGATCAGATAAGACAAAAGGATGATATTATAGCAAGCTTGATTGAGACGGTAAACACCCAAGTAAACGCCCAAGTTGAACGAATGCGGGAGGAAATCCGGGAGGAAATTCGGGCGGAGATGCGGGCGGAAATGGAGCAGCAAATGCAACAAAAAATGCAAGAAATGATGACGTCTATGCTCCAACAACAACAACAACAACAACAGCTTCCTAGCGGTAACAACTCTAACTCCTCTATTGGGCAATACTATAATTCAAATGTAAGTGGACGGAGGGGTGGCCGTGGTGGTGGTAGCAGCTCCCAAACTCGTAGGAGTTGTAATGGTTGATGTTTTTACTTTGATGTTCTTTGATTTGGAATAACAAAAACACTTTTAGTACTTTTTTTTAATTTGGTTTGTAAGGTTGTGTATTGTTTTGAATCGTTGTTGTTTTGGACTATTAAGTATAAGTGTTTAGAATGGTGGGATTCCTAGTGCTAGTTGTATTGTTAGAAGTATTGTAATATATGTGGTCTTTTTACATGTTCAGGGGGTATTTTCGGTATTTTAAATTGTTTTTTTTATAAAACTGCTTAATTTACACACGGAAATTTCCGTGTGTAAAATCAATCAAATATTAAATAAAATTACCCACGGAAATTTCCGTGGGTAATTTTTTTGAATATTTAAATGATTTTACTCATGGAAAATTTCTGTGGGTAAATCATTATCACCGACAAAAAAAAAAAAAAATCTATCGACGGAAATTCTGTCATTAAAATCTGGCAAGTCCCGCCGGCAACCGGAGAAAGGTTTACCCACGGTAAATATTGCGTTTCCCACGGAATGTCCGTGGATAATACTCACGGAAATTTCCGTGAGTATTACCAACAAACATTTACTCACGGAATGCCCACGGACTATTTCCGTCGGTAATATTGATTTACTGACGGAAATTGTGATTTACTCACGGAATATTCCGTGGGTAAAGCGCGTATTTCTAGTAGTGTTTGAAATGAGAATGATGGGTTAACTAATTTTCTTCCTAGGCTTGCAGGTAAAACAATCAAGTGACTGAATTTTTTTCTCATAAAGCAAGTATGGAAGAAATTTGGTGAAGAAGTTCGGTTTGGAGGGGTAAAAGAGCTGTACGATTCCTATGGGTACTACACTCAAACTTGGCAAGGATCAAGGGGGAGAAGCGGTTGATCCTAACCAATACCGTTCCATGATAGGTAGCCTCCTTTACCTTACTTCTAGCCGTCCCGATATAATATTCAGTGTGTGTGTTTGTGCACAACACCAATCCAACCCCAAAGTCTCCCATCTTAATTCTGTTAAAAAGATAATTAAATGTGTCTGGGACAAGTGAATTAGGAATTTGGTATAGTAAAGATACTAATACTAATTTGGTAGGCTTTAGTAATTCGGATTCGGCAGGGGATATAGATGACCGAAAAAGTACTAGTGGGGGTGTTTTTACTTGGGTAATAATTTAGTGTCATGGTATAGTCACAAACAAAATTGTGTATCTCTCTCTACTGGAGAGTCTGAATATGTTGCAGTGGGGAGTTGTTGTACTCAATTAATATGGCTAAAACATATGTTAGATGATTATGGGCTTGAGAGTAAAATTATGACCATGTACTGTGATAGTTTGAGCGCTATTAATATTTCCAAGAACCCAGTTCAACACTCCCGCACCAAACACATAATTCGTCATCATTTTTTACGAGATATGGTTGAAAAAGACTTAATTACTATAGAGCATATTGATACCAAGTATCAATTGGATGATCTTTTTACAAAGGCCTTAGACCACAAGAGATTTTCTAATTTGAAGAACTCTCTTCGTCTTTCCATTCTCTTAAAATCTTCTGTTTTGTGGTATTACCTCGAGTGCTAACAGCACATGAGATAACACTTGTATATTAGTGTTTGTTTTTATTTTATTTAAAAAAAAAAAAGTTTCTTCTTTCTGTCTTAATCTGTTGATGGATAGTCCTTTCAATCCGTCAACAGTGGCACATACTGACCTTTTTGTTATGGTTGGATAACACTCTAGGTAACATCTTTGATAAAATTCCCTTTGTACTCAAAAGTGACAAAGTCACTAACTTTTTGATAAAATCAGAGGCATAAAGGCTAAAAAGCTCAGATAATATTTTCTTAGTAGCTTGGGGAACGGCGTTCACTGCGACGATGCATTCTTGCCAAATGGAGATATTATCTTGTGATTTGTACTAAGTATTAGGAAGATGGAGTTCGAAGCTACAGTGTATCCTACTTGAAAGGTACAATTCACTTAAGCATATTTACACTTTATAAGGACTCGGGGCACGGAGCTCGCTACTACGATGCTTCCTTGTAAATAAAGAAGTGTTAATATGTTTAAAAATTGCTTAAATTAAAGAACAAGCTTGTTATATTTGAAATACTTGAAAATAAAGCTTGTTAAGCCTCAATTGCTTATTAAAGAAGCATATCTCTGCCTCAAGTGTTCTAAAAATGAGGCTTGCCTTAAAATGTCTTGTTTTAAATTTATCAAGGGATGTTTATCACGAATGATATCTTAAGTGTTACCATCATTTCCATTAACACATTAGTGTGTGCTACATTAGTTTTTTATTATTTTATTTTCGAATTTGTTTATTAAATTTTCAAAGTTTGAAAGTCTTTTTATTATTCAAAGGGTTTACAATTTTGAAAAAGTTTTAAACAAATCCTTTTTATTTGAGGTAAAATTTTCAAGTAACTAAATCCCTAAAATCATGGAGTCTATCTTCAATTTGTGAGGGATCGGTTACTTCTTTTTTTTACCCGTTCGTTTTACTTATTTTTTTAATTTTTTTCTCTTTTTCGTTTTCTTTATTTAAAACAAAAACGGATGTGCAGGGAGTTGGGTTTTTGTGTGCAAGTAAACAGGGGGAGTTTTATTCGGATAGTTTAAAATGTGAGTAAATGTAGGGGTCTTAGTTAATTTAGATGAAAAGAGTTAAGTTTAAATTAATTTCTCTCCTATTCACATTCCTTAACCTCCTAAATATCTATCCCTATTTTCTCTCTTTCTCTCACAACACGCACCTATATACTCCTTCTCTCCTTCGTCATTCTCTCTTTCACAGCAACCTTCCCAAAATTCCCAAAACCCTTCTGTAAGGATCCCGCCCCGCGCGGAAACGTGACGAGTATGGGGGCGAAATGCCAAACACGGTTATCACGGAAAACATAACGGAGTCGCCATATTTGTTAATTATTTAACCCAACAAATGGAAAGGTTAGAGATTTTATTAGTTCGGAGGTCAGGTTACGCCTTGGGAAGAGTTTTACGTCACCCAAGTCGCCTCGGATAGAACCGAGTCTCCCTAGCGTTAGTTAACAAAGTGCATGTGTGTTTTAAAAATGGGAGAAACTGACTTTTAACAAAACTGGTTAATTATTTAACAGAAAATGGTTATTTTGCAAACATTCTGACCAAAAAGGAAAGAAACACACTAGGCATGAAGGGAATCACCTCATGATTTGGTTCCAATATACATATATAATCATAATATATAGCTTGAGAGGACAAGACTTGTATAATATATATATATATATATATATATATATATATAGTGCTTGAAATGGACAAGACTTTCAAAGGAATATAAAGTGCTTGAATGGACAAGGCTTGCAAGAATAATAAGAAATAACACAAGAATGAGCAATAATATGAACAATAATAAAAGAGTTTGAGATGAAGAAGAAGATGGGGAGAAGGAGGCTTCACCTATGATGGTTATGGCCTGTCTTCCTCTCTTTTCACTCAAATATATGTATCACTCACTTTCTACTCTCAAACTGGCAGAGTATCAGCTCACAAAACGTTTTCTCCCCCCCCCCCTGAAATGATCAGCATGGGGTTCAATTTATAGAGGCTGTGGGTGCCCAACATAGCCGTACGGCTAGGGACTTCATGTGCCCAAACCATCCGTACGACTCGACTTGGCGAGCTTCTGGATTTTTCCAAGTTCAATTCCAGTTCAGTCTTGGAATATCAGGTTTATCCTAGTGAGGTCCTGGCCCATTGGTTTATCCCTAAATGGTACCAAGAATTCCTCTAAAGTAGGTCAAATTCAGATTGGGGTACTTACAGAGCCCCTCGGCAACGTCGCTTTTGAAGAAAGCGGGGTTGTCGACAAAATAAGCATCCCAATCTGATGGGAGGACGGCTTGGCCGATTTGTTCTATGGTTGGACCTAGAGGTATAGGATTCCTACGTATCCCTATTCGAGGGAATCAAGCCTAACGTAGTTCAGGTGAGAGATTTTAAGGCTACTCAAACCTATGGGCCTTAGGTGGATATTCATTGATCCTTTCCTAAACAGGCATGGCTCAAAGGCCGGACTTGGTCAACTTGGCTCTATTCGGAGAGGGTTGACTAAGGGGGGCTGGCATGGCTCAGAGGCTCAAATAATGAGCATGGCTCAGAGGCTAGACTTGATCGACTTGGCTCTATCGGAGAGGGTCGACTCAAGGAATGGGCATGGCTCAAAGGCTCAAATAATGGGCATGGCTCAGAGGCTAGACTTGATCGACTTGGCTCTATCGGAGAGGGTCGACTCAAGGAATGGGCATGGCTCAGAGGCTCAAATAATGGGCATGGCTCAGAGGCTGGGCTCGATCGACTAGGCTCTATCAGGAGAGGGTCGACTCGAGGGTAACTGGTCTTATGTCCGACTAAGGACTGCCGGGACACATTGGTCAATTTGGTCAACTTTTCTCATGGCGGAGGGTCGACTACACAAACTGGTCAACTTATCTCATGGAGGAGGGTCGACTACACAAACTGGTCTTACGTCTCTCCAGACTGCCGGGTCAACAACTCTTAACTTTCATCCTGGACTTACGAGGTACTGCCGGGACTTTCACGATTTCACTTTCTACCCTGGACTTACGAAGTACGGCCGGGTCAACCAAAATCTAATGGTCTTACGTCACGCCGGACAGCCAAGGACGAATCTCACGAAACCTAATGGTCTTACGTCATGCCGGACGGCCAAAGGACAAAACCTAATGGTCTTACGTCACGTTGGACGGCCAAAGGACAAATCTCACGGAACCTAATGGTCTTACGTCACGCCGGACGGCCAAGGACGAATCTCACGAAACCTAATGGTCTTACGTCACGCCGGACGGCCAAGGACGAATCTCACGAAACCTAATGGTCTTACATCACGCCGGACGGCCAAAGGACACATCTCACAAAACCTAATGGTCTTACGTCACGCCGGACGGCCAAAGGACACATCTCACAAAACCTAATGGTCTTACGTCACGCCGGACGGCCAAAGGACACATCTCACAAAACCTAATGGTCTTACGTCACGCCGGACGGCCAAAGGACGAATCTCACGAAACCTAATGGTCTTACGTAACGCCGGACGGCCAAAGGACATATCTCACAAAACCTAATGGTCTTACGTCACGCCGGAGAGCCAAAGGACACATCTCACAAAACCTAATGGTCTTACGTCACGCCGGACGGCCAAATGACACATCTCACAAAACCTAATGGTCTTACGTCACGCCGGACGGCCAAAGGACACATCTCACAAAACCTAATGGTCTTACATCACGCCGGACGGCCAAAGGACAAATCCCACCGAACCTAATGGTCTTACGTCACGCCGGACGGCCAAATGACGAATCTCACGAAACCTAATGGTCTTACGTGACGCCGGACGGCCAAATGATGATTTTTCACATTTTTAACTGGACTTACGAAGAACGGCCACGTTAACTTCATAAATTCAAACTCTTAACCTTGACTTATAAAGCGCGGCCAGACTAATTTCATACTCTTAACCTGGACTTACGAAGCGCGGCCGGGCTAATTTCATATTCTTAACCTGGACTTACGAAGCGCGGTCGGGTTAATTTCATACTCTTAACCTGGACTTACGAAGCGCGGCTGGGTAAACGCAATTCTAACCTGGACTTACGAAGTATGACCGGGCTAAATTCACATTCTTAACCTGGACTTACGAAGCGCGACCGGGATAATTTCATATTCTTAACCTGGACTTACGAAGCGCGGCCGGGCTAATCTCATATTCTTAACCTAGAATTACGAAGCGCGGCCGGGTTAATTTCACAAGGATGGTCTTACGTCCATCTAGGGACTGCCCGGTTTTTATTTTCATTGGGAACCTAATCTTTCTAGGTTCAAATTAAGTTGCATGAGCCAAAAGGGGCATTTTTCGGGGGTATTTATGACATTGGTTGGGAAGGGGCTTTGAATGGGTAGGACCACAAAGTTAACTCTCAACAAGAAATCATTAATTCTGGCAGGGCTAAAGTAGCCGTACGGCTAGGGGAGGAAACACTCCTTTTCATTCAATTTTGTTCCAGGCCTGGTCATCTTCTTAAATGCCACAGTCTGAAGTTCATCCATCAGTTCATCATCTTCATTTCGAAAGCTTTCTCTTCCATGGAGCCTTTTCTTGTGGAAAAACCACCAAAATTATCCAAAATTCATCAAGAATGCTTTGAGGGCAACCTTAGGCTTTGGATGAGGTACCATATGAGGAATCACAAGGGAGTTTTCCAATCCAAACTTGGTCTCCGATCCCTTTGGTCTCTCAAGGAGTTCATCCTAGATCTTGAGCTATAAAGAGCCGCTGCGTCCTTTTGGGATGTTAGGAGACATGTATATTGTTTCTCCTACAACGAAATCACTCTAACCTATGAGGATTTCAAGGATTTGGTGGGTGGCGTAGACACGGAGGTCATTGCTCTCCCCTCGGTTGATGACACCATGTGTGTCGAAAGGTTGGTCTCTTTTCTCGACATTCCTTTGGAAGAGGCTCAATGCATGGTCCTTAATCACACTTTCATTGACATTTTGGATCTCCCTAAGAAGTTCATGGATCTCACGGATGAGGCTTCTTGGAATGCCTTTGGTTTGTGCATTCTCGCCTTTTTCTACATGGTCGGCTCCAAAGGTACCTGTCATAGGGTTTTACTGAGTGTCCTTGAGGAGTGCCGTGCGGGGAAGGATATTGTCCCCTTGATCTTGGGTGAAACCCTTCATGGCATGGACCGCTTGGCTTTGGGAGACGGCTTCATGCATAGCGGTAGCCCTACCTTACTCACTTTGTGGTTGAGGGAGAGGTTGATGGCCATTCCTGAGGCTCCTATCTCTCACAGACTGTGGTCTTATTCCTTGAGAGGCATCCTCTTGGATTTTGTTCAGAGTGACTGGGAGGCTTACATGGCTTGCCTCACGACTGTAGATACCCCGGGGAACCACGGCTTGGCTAGAGCGGTGAATTATCCTAGGATGTCTAACTTGTTTTAGATTGTTTAGAGTCGCCACCTATGTTTTTAAAGGAACATACGAAAAACCTAGAAATAGCCTAATTTATGTACAAAACCAGAGATTCGGGAGAGAAGGGTTCGGGGGTTAGGTGACGGAGTGGGAAGTATTTAAACACCCACTCCGCCCCGCTTACGCGGGTCTTGCTACTATTGGTGTTCTAATATTTACATGTCCTTCAATTAATTAAATAAAAATGTGCTAACAATTGTGATGAGAAGAAAAGGGGAAATAAAGGGGAAATAAAATAGAATTGTTTTTATTTATTTAATGATAAAGATTACATGTAACAAGTAATGTTAAAGAATTACATTAAGAGATGAAGAGAAATTAACATGGTGAATTAAAGTTAAGATTAAAATGTAGGGAGATAACCTTAACTAACTTCAATATGTGAAGTAGTCATGTTGGTCATGTCCCATTAATGGGGATTGCATACATCAAGAAGAAGAAAACAAAGGAAGAAAATGGAGTTGTACCTTGAGAAAGAGGACTTGGAACCTTGACTTGAAAGTGTTGTTGTTGTAATGAAATTGTTGTAGAACAATTTGTGTAGAGTCTTGTTACTAAGAACTCTTGTTGGGAGAATTTGTGTATAAAGTAGTTGGTGAATCAAGGTTGGAGTCCAAAAAGAAGTCCCAAAAAGAAGTCCTTTTCTAAGGTAGAAGATGATGGTTTTTATAGGTAAAATTAGGAGGGAAAGGTTGGAGGGAAATTGGTCAATCCATGTGAGATGGAATTGACCAATCAAAAATAAGATAAATAAAATAATTAATAAAAGGAAATAAAAGAAAATCAAATAATAAATGAAAGAAATATTAGTTTTTTGGGAAAAAGGCTAAGAATATGGGATTGGGAGTTAATGAATAAAGGGGGGATGGATGTGGATGTAAAGAGAGGCTCTTTTGTGATCAAGAAGAGATGTGGTAAATAAGAAAAGGGAGGGGAAAATGGTGCAATCCGTTACTGCCAAAGTGGGAAGCGCGCGGGTCCGGCTTTTGGGGCGGGACGCGCGCGCGTCTCACTGACAGTGCCAGAATCGCCCGCGGGTAAAAATGACAGAATGACAGAAATGACTCTAAAGTTAATTATTTTATGCAGTTTAGTCCAAAACTAACGGAATCAGTTAGGAACTTAACCGAAGTAACAGAAATTAATGAAAATAAGTTAAATAAAAATACTTTGTATGCAATCGGGGTGAGAGGTCCAAGGCGGGGTGTCTACAACGACCGCCGGGATCCGTTGGTCAGTCCCACATTGGCGTATCAGCTCAGTGCGGGAGTATCAGGACAATTCCCTTTCGTTCGGGTGCTGGGACTCTTGGGATCGTCTTACTACATCCCTTCTTTGGTCCGTCGTCAGTTTGGATTACTGCAGACTCCACTATTGGAGTGGTCTGGTGTTAACCCGGAGCACTTAAGGCTTCCGCCTTTGTTTATGTGGGATTCCTCCACTATTTCACTTTTTTCCCGATTGTGGACTTGTTCCCTCTTTCCGGCTCGGGTACTCCTTGGGCGTGCAGCCAGCATGGTTCTAACCACGGTCTAATTGGACTGGTATGAACAGACTATGTGACAGACTCAGAGGCTCATTGAGGAGAGGCGTGAGGCTATTCTTGGTGGGACCCATGACCTTAGCAGGGTATTAAGAGAGACCGAGGCCGTGGCGAGTGTCCATAACATTACTGGAGACATTATCGAGGACTATCAAGCCTTGGCTGATAGAAGGATGGCTGCGATGCCTAGGGCAGGGGCACGAATGGAAGATCTTCGGGCTCGGGCTGCTGCCAATACGGCTTTGAGGGCAACCAGGCTGGTTGAGGATTTCGGGAGGGTACCCGATCATGGAAGGGGGAGATCGACATCTTTGATGTGAAGAAAAGGAAGACTCGAAGAAGTCAGAAGAAGAAGTGGAGGGACGAGGAACAGTGATAGTCCTACATTTCCATGTATTCACCCATTGCCATTGCAGACACCTTAATTCATTTTAGGTGTCTTGGTTATGTCTTAAGCATGTTAGTTGAGTCGAGAGTAGACCGTGCTTGAACTCATCAAAGAAGTGTTTTAACTGTAATGAAAATGGTTACTTATGAAGCCAATTTGCATTCACATGGAGTTTTTGCTCAAAACCAAATTTGACTTTTATTCATTTTTTAGACCGGACCAATAATTGGCTGCCTACGTTCCCCTTTTACAAATGAGACTAAGGGGCTCAGGTCATCGTAGCTCACTTTTTATAAATTTTGGGCGCGACCCTGTTTTTTCTCTAGACCGCCAAAATGGGTTTTCAATCTAGGTGAGTATATTCTTTTGGCACCTACAATCTTTTTTTTTTTTAAATGAAGTAACGACGGAGCTTATCCCCGTTGACCGGGTGCATGAAGAGGTTACCATCCAAGTCCGCAAGCCTCATTGCACCTTCTGAGAAGATCTCTTGTACCACAAAGGGACCAATCCACACGGATTCCCATTTTCCGTCGGGGTTAGACCTCCCCGGGGGTTTTTCCTTAAGGACCAAATCTCCTACCCGAATTTCTTGGGGATTCACCTTCCTATCAAAAGCTCGCGCCATTCTCCCTTGGTAGGCGCGGATGTACTGCATTGCCTTCAGACGACGTTCGTCCAACAAGGCCAATTCATCATGCCGGCTCCGAAGCCAATCAACCTCATGGATTTGTTCTCCAACAAGATTCTCAATGACAGTACCTCCAACTCAGCCGGGAGCATGGCCTCCATTCCATAAGTCAAAGCAAAAGGGGTTTCCCCAGTGGCGGTTCTAACCGAGGTCCGGTAGCCCCACAATGCTAGATGTAGCTTTTCGGGCCAATCTCTCCCCCGTGTTGCCATTTTCTTAATAATCCTTTCGAGCGTTTTGTTGGCGGCCTCCACTGCACCATTGGTCTGAGGCCTATACGGGGAGGATTTGTGGCGAGTGACTCGGAACTCTTCCAATAATTAATCACATTCACCTTCGAAGTGCGAGCCATTGTCGGTGATGACCTCGTTCGGGATCCCGTACCGGCACATGATGTTTTCCTTTATTAAACCCCGCAACCTTCTTGGAAGTGAGGACCCTGTAGGATTTAGCCTCTACCCACTTTGTGAAGTAATCCACAGCTACCAAAACAAACTAGTGGCCATTGCTCCCGGGCGGGGAAATTTTCCCAATGATGTCAATGCCCTATGTTGACAAGGGCCATGGTGTGGTCATACAGTAGACATGGTGAGGTGGTAGGTGGTTGAGGTTGGAAAACCGCTGACACTTATCACACCTCTTCACAAATTGTATGCAATCGGTCTCCATTGAGATCCAAAAGTAGCCCATCCATAAGATGACTTGCATTAATGCCCTCGCATTCATATGAGGGCCACACACTTCGCCATGAACTTCTTGCATTAGTTCTTTTGCCTTTTCCATGCTTATACACCTAAGGAAAAGGCCCTGATGGCATTTTCTACCTTTGAATCTTTCTTTTCTTGGGCTAACATTGCTCCTATCGACGTATCAGTCACTGTTAGGTAGAGCAAGAGTGGCTTGTCCTTGTACGGGGGGCATAGGATTGGCGGGTGGATGAGATAGGCCTTAATTTTGTCAAAGGCTCTTTGGCATTCCTCATTCCATTCAACCTCGGCATTCTTCTTTAGCAATTTGAAGATGGGCTCACATGTGGGAGGATGGTTTATGAAGCGGATAATGTACTGTAACCTTCCCATGAAGGCCTTTACCTCTGTTTGGGTGCGAGGTGGCTTCATTTCCACAATTGCTTTAAAATTTTAGGGATCAACTTCGATGCCTTGTCCAGTGACCATGTACCCCAAAACCTTGCCACGAGAAACCCCAAAAGTGCACTTGGCTGGATTGAGCCTCATGGAGTGCTTCCTAAGCTTGTCAAAGAACTTTCTCAAGTCTATCAAATATTGCCCGTCGGTGCCCTTGGAATGCACAACCATGTCATCGACATACACCTCTATCTCCTTATGGATCATATCATGGAAGAGTTCAGTTGCGGCCCTTTGGTAGGTAGCCCCAGCATTTCGCAACCCAAAAGGCATCACGGTCCCCATGGGGTGGTGAAGGCAGTCTTTTCCTAGTCCTCCTCAGCCATCTTAATCTGGTTATACCTGGCAAAACCATCCACAAAAGATTTGACCTCAAAACTAGAGGTTGTATCTACGAGCATGTCGATGTTCAGGAGGGGGAAATCATCTTTGGGACTCGCCTTGTTGAGATCCCTAAAGTCGACACAGCATCGGACCTTTCCGTTGGCCTTTGTGACTGTTACTATGTTGGAGAGCCACGAGGGGTACTCTATCACCCTTATGAAGCCGACCCAGAGCAATCTTCTCAATCTATTCTTTGACTTACAAAGACCATTCTGGTTTGATTCGCCGAAGCTTTTTCTTGACAGGTTTCACCTCGGGATCCATGGGGATCTTGTGTTGAACGATCGAAGAATCCAACCCCGGCATATCCTTATAAGACCAAGAAAACACATCCACATACTCCTTAAGTAGCTCAACCAAAGCTTCTCTTTCGGCTCCTTTGAAGTAGCTGCCAATCTGCGTCTCTTTCGGCTCATTTTCAGTCCCCAAATTCACCTTAATTAAAACCTCTTCGGCAGCTTGGGCACAGTTTTCCTCTCGATCAACAACCTGCTTTGATGATTGTTTAATGTTTTATTCATTTAGTACATCTGCATTATTAGGTGATTCGTCATTAGCCGTTTTTAGATTATTAGTTAATTTATCATCTAATAAGTTGGCAATGAGGGGATACTCGAAAAGGTCTATCATTTCATTCAATGCAAACGGGAATACAACGTTGGCTACAAGTTCATAATCCTCGGGCGTGAGGCCCTCGGAGGAGGAAGACTCAAATTCAAAGACAAGAGATTGAGGGGACTCAACTACATTGGACCCTATGACATTTGACTTTAGGGGGCGGGGAACCAGTCCAAGCTTCGTGGTCATTTCCTCCTTTCTCGCCACCGGTCCAGATAAGGTTACCCAATTCTTCATAGGCATGTCCGTCGGGCTTACCAAGGAGCGAGGGTCAAAGGTCCCAGGAGATCCATCTCCTATCACAGCAATCATTTACTTTTCGAGGCCAATCAGATTAGGCACGACCAACTCCTCCCCAAACATTTCTTGCATTACCACACCACTCCATTTGTCGTCCATGACTTCTTTGGTGGCGTGCTCGGGAGCTACCTCCTCAAACTTGCATCTACCATTTTGACCCCAAACGGGTCCCCTTTTTTGGCTAGCCTCCACCATAGACAAGGTTTCAAATTCCCTTACCATCTCGGGCACTCCCTTAAAGGTGTATTCGTGACTCATAGTGGTCTCGGTAGGACCGGTCATCTTGGGTGTATCCAGAAATGCTCTCCTTACGGGGTTAGCCACCATCCCTCGGAATCTTTTGAGATCCTCTTGTAACTTATCTCAATTGGTCATCATTGGCTCCTTCGGCTCTGGGTCCTCGGTTTGGACCCCTCCTTTCACAAAGTAGCGGCTCATGTCAAAAGTGTAAGGGCGGAGGTTGGAAGCCTTAAACGGAATCCCTCGATCTCTGGCTTGGCCTCTTTTTCGAGCCATTTCCTTATCCATCCTAAGGTCCTCGGGGGTGGGTTTGTATCCCAAGCCATGGAGCGTCTTTTGCTCTTTGATCTCAACAATCTTGTGGGTCCCTTGGAGTTTCTTTCCAAGACCGAGCCCCGGGAGGTAG
Organism: Campanula takesimana; assembly: GCA_026119855.1. Taxonomy (NCBI): domain Eukaryota; kingdom Viridiplantae; phylum Streptophyta; class Magnoliopsida; order Asterales; family Campanulaceae; genus Campanula; species Campanula takesimana. The sequence goes on along the minus strand of JAOWBW010002133.1, from coordinate 47,949 downwards.
CGCATCAAACGCATCATTTTCATTGCAGGGGGAATCCTGTCCTTGGTGAGCATAATATCTACACAACAGATGTGGGTTTTGGATGGTATCTCGGTGAAGCCGGTCAAAACCATGCCGCTCTCCTCGTGTTTGATTTCTAACACGGGAATCCCATTGGTGTTGGTTCCTTCTGTAGTAACACTGTCCCCATAAATGGTTGTCAAATTACCCTCTTGCACATATTTTACGCATTGGTGGAAGGTGGAGGCTACCCCGCTGACTTTATGGAGCCATGGGCATCCCAATAGGGCGGTGAAGGATATGGGGATGTCAAGTACTTAGAAGTAGGTTGGCATCATTTGTTTTCCAAACCAAAGGTTCAAGATGGCCATCCCTAGGACTGAGCGGGCCGTGGAATCGTAAGCCTTAACAGTGATCATGGAAGGCTTTAGGTTGGTGGTCTTAAGACCAAGTAGATCCATCATCTTAGCGGGGAGGACATTCATGGCGGAACCATTATCAACCAAAACCCGTGGGAGGCGGCGCTCATCCAATTGCACCATGATGTAGAGGGCCTCATTGTGGTTATCCCCAAATTTCGGCAAATCCAAGTCCGTGAATGTGATGACATTCCCATATTGAACATTCCCAATCATTTGCACGGCCTCTTCGGGGGTATCCGTGGTAGGTACCATAGTTTGGGCCAAGCATTCCTCCAACTTGAGCTTGTGAGGGTAGGAGGAAGTGAGGAGGGACCACAAAGATATGTTAGCTTGTGTCCTCTTGAGTTGGGTTAAGACGGGATCCTCTTCTCCGGAATCTAGGTGTTGATCAAATATATGTTTAGGACATAGAATTGCTTAATCCCAATCATAGTTATCACTTAGGATCCCCCAATTTTATTAGAACCTTTGTAAGGTACTCTTAGGATTCTTGGTGACCAGCACAGGTGTATTCCAACTCTTCAAACAAGGCAAACCAGCAAGAGGAAGCAAATCAGCAGACCAGTAAAACTAGTTGCCGATCAACTTGCTAAACAAGTTGCCGATCAACTCCATTCTCAACTTGCCGATATAGAAAGACAGTCTGTACTGTCAGTCAGGTTACATCGTTTCATCTTAAAGTCAACCTTGCTGATTGTCCCTGTCCTTTCTTACTGTTTTATCTAAAAGTAGTTTACCTTCTCTGTAATGATTGCTGCGCCGTCTGACACATAGCTACTTTTAGCTATACTCTGTCTCTACTTGCTTTTTGCAGGTAACCGGTTGAGACAAAGGGGTCTTTACCCATCAGACTTTTGCGAGCATGCGTGTACCACATATCTTCGTCATTAATGCTAAAGATACCGCATTTAATGCTCCTCAACTACCCAGCTGGATATTCAAATTGCAAGCCTTCTTCTACAAGACTCAAGACATTTACTCCTCTTATAAATAGTGGACTTGGAGCATTGAAGAAGGTTGGTGAAAATAGAGCATTGAAGAGAGTTGAATGTTTTTGAGTATTCATTAAAGACTCAAACATTCTGTGTCCATATAATCATTAGATCATTTAATAGGACATACACTTGTGAACCAACTCAAACAACATTGTTAGTATTCCCGAACTAGATCATATAAGGAATACGTTGTTTAAGTTATTCACACACCCACCTGAGTGAGATAAGTTTTCTTGAACTTGCCGCTCAAATACACTTGGTCAGAATTGTTTTACGATCCATTAGAAATTTCTAGAACTTAGTCTTTGTATACCGGCAAAGCCGTGCTTGTAATAGACTAGAAAAATCTAATAGTACTCTTAACCCAAATCCAAGTTCTGACCAAACTTGGTAGAGGACGTAGCAGTATTTACACTGTGAACCTCTCCAAATCCCTGTGTCTCTGTTGCTTACCTTATCATTGCTGGTTGGAATTCTATCACCGGCAGATTGCATATGTTCGTACTGATTCATTGTAATTTCCATTGACCAATCTCTTGAAACTGCATTGAACTTTTAGAAATAACTTTGTGTCTAAACTAAGCTCTGAAAATCTTTTATACACTGATTTTGTGTGAGTTAAAACTAAGTCATATTTTACCCGCTGCGCTTACTGATAATAGTTTGCAAACTGATAAGTGACTTTGCATTTAAAAGGTGTTTCTTGTAAAAGTTTTAAAAAAGGCTATTCACCCCCCCCCCTCTAGCCTATTTTCCTACCAATTGGGCCTAACACTAGGGCCTTTGCCTCACTAGAAAGAGGGGGAGGCATTCGGTGTCCCGGTGTCGGAGGTTTCTTAGGGTTCTCCGTGTGCACTTGCCCAGATCGAGTCAGTACACTCACTTCCAAAGGGTTGTCAACCTCTTCCGCCCCTTTTTCGAGTGACGGGGGGTTCTGGGTACCATATGGCCATGCTTCCTTTCTTAACTCATTCACCATGACCATTACTTTCAGGGCGTATGCCGACTCACGAATCTTTTCTAGAGAGATAGGGTGATGGCTTTGGCTCTTCCTAACTCCTACGGTTTCACGAAGTTTTTCCAAAGTAAGAATGCAACAATAGTAATCCGGGAATACAGACCCATCAATCAGCGGTGGCGGTGGAGACAACGGTGGCAAAGCTAAGAAGTCATAGAAGGCCGGGAAGCCTTCTTCTTCCAATCTCAGGGAAGGAACATGGGGAGGCATATTTGAAGATACCTCATCATCATCACTTTCCAACAGGATTCGGAGCTCCTTACGGGGTATAGAGCGAATGGTTCCTTTCATTCGGGCGAGATACCCTTCATAGTTGGTGATTTCCGGGGTTTTTGCAATTTCGGACCCATTCTTTCCATTAGGGTGACCTACCTGCTTAATTTTCCTTTTGCCGGTGGATGAACTACATGCTTCGATGACATGGAAGCAATCATCGGGTGGAGGACAAACCCCATTTGAGCCTTGGCTCTCGCTGTCCAACGTGTTCTTAATGGACTTTTCCATTTCCTCCATGCACTCTTTGAATGTTAGCTCATGCTTGGTGAGTGTTATTACGATCAACTCATCGGCATTTTGGTGGGGGATCCTTGAACTCATCACATTGGCAATCATGGAGTCGGATGGGCACTTCATGTTTCCCTCCTGCACACATGCCCATAGGGTTTCCTTCCATTCCTCCTCAATCTCAGTCATCGGGACATTCAACTCTAAAAGGTTCATCGGTGCCGGCTCCCCGAACTCAATCATATTCACCTCTTGATCACGTTCGGCCTTTGGGGGTGTTCGATCTTCCCTTTAGCAATCAAATTTAGGATGATGTGCTTTACAGCGGAGCAATCATCGGTATCGTGCCCATGGTAGCTGTGGAATGCACACCTCTTGCTCTCGTCACGCCACCTCTCGGGGTTTCTGGGTTGGAAGTTAACCAGGGGTTTTTCAAGGTCTTGTTTAACTAACCCTTCAAACACCTTACCCAAGGGCATCCCAAAGTCCTCAAATCTAACATACGGGCGACTTTCCAAGTTCCCAGCCTTTTGCGGAGTTTGTCTCGGATTCTCCCCTTGGATATTGTTTACCGTTCCCACGGCTTCCTTCCCTTTACCGGCTGTCGGGGGACGATATCTGTAGGAGTTCCCACTGGCCTGAGTAGAGGATTGCTCATTAAGGGCCTTCTCAAATTTGGACCCGGCAGTGACCATTGCCCGGAGGTTGGGGTAAAAATGATAACTGATCAAGGCCCGCAGTTTAGGTTTCAAACATGATTGGAAAATGTCCAATTGTTCCTCTTCTGTGGGTGGGTTGGAGATCTCCCCAAGTTTATAATTCCACCTCTTATAGAACTCTCCTATTGGTTCATCTCCCTTTTGCAGGGTGCTTTGCAGATCAACCCGGTTAGTTTCCCATTCTAGGTTTGACCGATATTTGTTGAGGAATGCTTCCTTGATTGCATCCCACGTCGCTTGGGATTCGTCTTTCAAGTGAAATAACCACTTGAGGGCGTTTCCTCTCAAGGACAGTTGGAAGTGATCGTCCATTTGCTGCATGGTACACCCTTTTGCTCTCACGGCTAAAGTATAAGCATTGAGATGAGTCTGGGGGCAAGAAGTCCCATCAAATTTATCTATCTCTGGAATTTTGAACTTGTGAGGCAGAGGAACAATCTTGTTGGGGACGGTGATCCCCAAGGAGGATTTCTTTTCGTTCATCCCCTCAAATCTCTCTTCCATTTGTTTCAATTTCTCTACCAACCACCCCATCTGGGGGTCCACATGTGGGCTTGAGTTGATTGATCCCACGGTTTGGCTCGTTACTGGCATTGTGGCGGGAGGTGAAGTGGTGGATGGGACCATCGGAGGAGGATTTTGAGGTGGCAAATGGGTGTAGACATACCCTGGTACCGGGTTACTTGTCGGGATATATGATGGGATAGCCTCAGAGGTTTGGACCATTGGGTGGTAAAGTGGGTAAGGCACTTCTCGAGATGTGGTTGACAAAGGCGGAGGTGGCAGGCCAATGGTAGCTGGAGCCAAGGGTGCTCGGCTATTTGGGATTGTGTCATACAAGTTGAACCCTGGTGGGTACATGGGAAAACCGCCCGGCGGGACAAGGGAAGCCTGAGTGGTAGGCACATTTTGGTAAGTGCTGGCTTGGAATGTGGGACGTGAGGTCTCCACATTTGGGTAAGATTGAGGGGGTGGAACCCGGTTATATCCTCGGGGCTGCATATTCTTCAATTCCCTCTTCATCAGTGATCTCCACAAAACCTCTGTCATTTTCAAACACAACGACTACCCCTCTCTGCCTCATGGCTTCCATTACCCTATTCTGCATATCCTCATGGCGTTTCCTGACATTCTCTTCCCGGGCCCTGGCGGCCTCTAGAGCTTGTACCAGCCCTTCCTTACTAAGACCATTCGGATCCGCTGCGTTGTCACCCCCAATACTACTTCCTGCCGGACTAGCCATTCGGAGAAGTATGAGTGAAGCTGCTGATGAACTATCAGACTCGGCACTAATCAGACGATGACCCAGAACTCTGACCCACTTCTTACGAGCTACGGAGGAGAGGGAGGTTCATTTCAGACTCGGGTATCAACTCGGGTTGGTGTTTGGGAGAATGGGTTTAGGCTCATGCAACATAAAGGCTCATTATTATTAATTATGTTCAATGTTTACTTAAAACGCATTTATTCCTAACTGGTTGGAAAAGATTTCTCTTCTTTTTCGCAACTATTCTACATCCTGGGTCAGTGGAGGCCATCACTACGCCTATAGACCCCTCGTTTTTCACCTGCCTTGCACACTCCCACGGATGGACTGTCCCGGGCGAGGGTCCTATAGGGCAAGCGGCTTCCACTGACCAAAAGAAACGAACCTAGGGTCTTGTGCATCGCAATATTCCCAATGCGTGAGCCATTCCAATCATGATTAAGCCCCGGTTAAGATCGAGATTCGTCTTAGGGATTTAAGGGACTTCCGGCATAACCTCATCTTTGATGAGGGCTCTCGAATCTTATCCATGGGATTAAGGATGATTAGTATGAACCATTCATTAGGGCTTGACAACACAGTGTCACCCTATCCATAACACATGACTTAGTTTAATTATAGTCAACATTAACGCATAAGTCAAGGACCGGGTCAAAGTTGACCATGGTCACACTTGCTTTCACAAGGAGTCGTGACTCGGGCATTAACTTGGCCACAATTAATCTCAGACACGTATTAGGGACGTGGTAACGTGAGCTAGACCAAAAACCAACCAAAGTCTCGGTATTTGTGTGTCACGGACAAGTGTGGTTGCTCGGCTCGGAGGGGGAGGTGGAATGGACCCGTGCGCGCTAGAAGGGCACAAGAGCGCCAATCAAGCTGCATCGTGGCATCCATCCTGGGTTTAAAGGGCATTTGGAGCGTGCAAGGTCAAGTGCGCGTAGTGTAAAGCCATTCCATGTTCTCTTTTGAGTTAAAATAGAAATTTTCAATTCGTTTTAGCATTATGAGCAATGTACAATCAACACATGAACAAGCATGAATAAGCATAATCAACAAAAATGAACAAGCATGAATAAGCTATTTACACAAGCAATCAAGCAAGAATCATATGAACAAACAAAGCCAAAACTTGTACATATAATAAATTGTGCACAACAAAAATTCTTTGAAACCAAAACTTCACAAGAAACAATCCTTTTGAAAACCATTTGCAAAACAAGTTGTGCACAACAAAAGAATTCAAATTTTTTACAAAATGGGTCATGCACAAGGAGGCTTTGAAAACCCAATTTTATGTCCAAAAAGACTTGTGCATAACCAAGCTTTAAAAACAAAGTTTTGGCTAGAAAAGGAGAAGGTAATGTGCACAAACAAATCTGTAAATTTAGAACCTGGATAAGCAGAAGCAAAAGGGACACAGAATGTTTCTGCCCTGCACAAAATTGTCAAATTTTGAAACATTCTGTTCCCTGCCCAACATAGCCATACGGCTATAGCATCCTGGCTATTATTTTTTGTAGTTCTTCAACTTCTGATCATCAAGCCCCAGTTTATTGCACATCCAGAACAGTTTCCACTCCAGAAAATTCAAACAGAAACTCAGCACACACAAAACAAACACAAAAGTTAACGAAAACGGGGGACGGGAGTTTGACCCACACAAAAGTGTCCTCAAATTTTCTAAAAAGAAGTTTGCAAACACTTTACTCCCCAGCGGAGTCGCCACTGTAAGGATCCCGCCCCGCGCGGAAACGCGACGAGTATGGGGGCGAAACGCCAAACACGGTTATCACGCAAAACATAACGGAGTCGCCACATTTGTTAATTATTTAACCCAACAAATGGAAAGGTTAGAGATTATATTAGTTCGGAGGTCAGGTTACGCCTTGGGAAGAGTTTTATGTCACCCAAGTCGCCTCGGATAGGACCGAGTCTCCCTAGCGTTAGTTAACAAAGTGCATGTGTGTGTGTGTTTTAAAAATGGGAGAAACTAACTTTTAACAAAACTGGTTAATTATTTAACAGAAAAGGGTTATTTTGCAAACATTCTGTCCAAAAAGGAAATAAACTAAAAAATACACTCCCCGGCCAAAGTAGCCGTACGGATGGGGATGGCATTCCAGGGATTTTTTACAGTTTATCAGAAAACTGTCCAGTTTTCAGGCAAAACAGAGTGTTTTTGCTGAAACTGGACTGAGATGATCATTTTCAGATATTTTCTTTAACAAAAACATGGATTAAATCATCCCTATGTCATTGATCACTAGTTGGACACCAAAAACAAAGGTTTTGGGTGTGATCAAGACAATCATTGGGGAAATTTAAGAAAAAAGGTGATGAACAAGCCCTTTGGGCTAAAATGACCATTTGATGAGTAAAGATTGAAACTTTACCATCAAGATGGGCTTATGATGCAAGATTAAACCTTTAGGGACAAAAATATAACATAAAGATATGCTTGGTGATTTGTGGCTAGGTCATGGTTGGGATGATAAAGATTGAAACTTTATCACCCAATCATGACTCTCATGGCCAAACAAGAGCAAAATCAATATGAAATTTAACAAATCATGATCATCCTTAGGTTTTATCCCATAATCACACACTAGGCATGAAAGGAACCTTGAATCACCTCATGATTTGGTTCCAATATACATATATAATCATAATATATAGCTTGAGAGGACAAGACTTGTATATATATATATATATATATATATATATATATATATATATATATATATATATAGTGCTTGAAATGGACAAGATTTTCAATGGAATGTAAAGTGCTTGAATGGACAAGGCTTGCAAGAATAATAAGAAATAACACAAGAATGAGCAATAATATGAACAATAATAAAAGAGTTTGAGAAGAAGAAGAAGATGGGGAGAAGGAGGCTTCACCTATGATGGTTATGGCCTATCTTCCTCTATTTTCACTCAAATATATATATCACTCACTTTCTGCTCTCAAACTGGCAGAGTATCAGCTCACAAAACGTTTCCCCCCCCCCTGAAATGATCAGCATGGGGTTCAATTTATAGAGGCTGAGGGTGCCCAACATAGCCGTACGGCTAGGGACTCATGTGCCCAAACCATCCGTACGACTCGACTTGGCGAGCTTCTGGATTTTTCCAAGTTCAATTCTAGTTCAGTCCTGGAATATCAGGTTTATCCTAGTGAGGTCCTGGCCCATTGGTTTATCCCTAAATGGTACCAAGAATTCCTCTAAAGTAGGTCAAATTCAGATTGGGGTACTTACACCTTCTCAAAATTCCCAAATCCTACCTCTCAATTTCAATAATGGCTTCTCCTCCCCGAAACCCTAAACAATCCACACCTCAAGAAGAGTCTCAGGGTGTTGTCTCGAGTGTTATTTCGCCCATGGACATATCTCCCAAGGATTCACGTTTTTATCCTTCCATGGCTATGTCCATTGATGAGCCATCAATGGTTGCTACCTCGGCTCAACCTACACCCACCGTGACTGCTTCTCAACCACTCATTGCCGCCACCAAGAAACCAAAAAGAAAAGCCCTTACTTCCTCCAAATCGGCTGCTCAACCCTCCAAGAAGAGGACTTCAAGCTGACTATGTGCAAGGAACATTCCAAACCCTAAGGCCCGTTCGAATACCTCCTCTGACCCTGTTTCCGTGTCCGATGAAGAAGATTCACTTGGCATTTCTTCTGATCACAACTCGGAAGAGAACTATGTTGTTACAGCAGCTGAAAAAACTCAATCAGTGGAGACTTTGGAAGACTGGGTAGCGGATGAAAACGAACCCCTTGCTGCAGTTCAAAAACGTACTATCAAAGGCAAGGAAAAATAAAGTGCTACCTCACATGCTACTAGGAAGCAGGTAACACGAAAGGTAACATCTGCTTTGTCTAAACCGCCTAAGGTTCCTGTTAATGCACTGGATTCTCGTAATTCTTATGATGATTTTTTTGAAAGAGGATTTGATGATGATGATGATGCTTTCCCTAAACCTTACCTTACATTGGAATAATTTTATAAGAAGGTTAATATGGAAAAGTGGTTAGAAAATTCCTCTTTGAAAATGCATCGTGAAAAGTACATTGATGAAGCACATTTGAAAAAGCATGGGGTGTATCAATTCTTGGACGATAGAAAGTTCCTTAATGCTAATCTCTATCCTTCTAATTATGTGGAAAGTGTAGTTAGGAATTTCTATGCCAACCTTCATTCAAACCTTGACAATGAACAATCCCAACAATATGGCAAATTCTTTCTTAGGAGTAAAATCTTCAAGATTAACCCTACACTGATCAGTAAAGTGTTAGGAATGCCTAATTGTGATGATGATGGGACACTTGCTGATAGGGATGTTAATGCTAAGGTTCTTTCGAATAATGTTGTTAGTAGTTAGCCCACCAAGAAGAATGAACACTTTCTTGCTTCACACCTCACTTCACTCTTTTCGGTTTTGCACAAGTTGTGCATTTTTAATTGGCTTCCCACTTCAAATGAGAAATATGTTACCTTAGAGCAAGCTAGGGTGTTACATAAATTGAGAATGAACCGCAGGGTGAACATTGAGAGATTGATCTTCAAACACTTGGCATTTTGGGGTAGAAAGAAAAAGATTTCGGTTTTCCCCTATCCTTCTTTGATTTTCCAAGTGGTGATGGCTTAAAATTTTTCAATAATGGATTCGGACGTGTATACCCATGAGCTTGAATATTATAAGGTTGACAGTCTCTTGACTAAACAAGGCCAAGGTGGTGTAAGATACACGGGTGATTTACCTTGGGACAAGTCAAAAGATGTTAAGTCAAGTAATGTTCCAATCCGAGGTGTTGGGAAGAATGTTGTTTCAGATGTTACTCCAAGTTCTCCTAGTCCTTTTATAGGTACAAATGCTGAGAATGTGCTGGCTTGTGTGTTCCATCTCTTGGGTAATGCTTCACCAACAATTCCAAAGACTACCATTGTTGCTTTTCTCAACAAACAAGTGGCTAGTATGGTGACAATGTTGCATGATTGGAACAAGCTCAAGGATGAAACCATTGGTTTCATCAATCTGATTTCTTCCCAACCTGGGGGAGAGGGTGCTGGTACTAGTGCTGGTACAAGTACTGCTACAGATGTTGTGGGTGATGCTGCTGGTACTGCTCGTGCTGCTAGGGATGTTACTGGAGATGCTGGTACAAGTGATGAACCAGATGATGGAGAACAACAACAAAAAGAAGAGGATGTTGGAGAAGAAGAAGAAGAATAAACCTGCTTGAAGGTTGATGTTTCCACAATACTTGGGCAATGGTTTTTTTTTTTTGGTACTTTAAAATGGTTTCAAAACAATTTCTGTTTTTCGTTGGTTCGGTTTTTAAAACAATTTTGTATTTCGGTTTCTTAGTTTAGAACTTAAATACTTTGGTGGTTATTTTGGTGATTATCTTTGGATAATATTTTGTGGTTTTGTGGTTTCAAAACTTGGATTTACCTTTGTTTTTAAACTACTAGTTTGAGCACAAAAGTTGATTTTATTTTTAAACTA
>JAOWBW010002133.1:0-32500 GCA_026119855.1 Campanula takesimana | reverse complement strand
CCCATTGTGCTTCCTCTTGCTGAGCCCCACCAGATGTCCCCTCTCCTGGCTGTGTAGCGGTGTGCCCCCGAGTCAGAGATTCTATATTAATGATGGGCCCCGGAGTCAAATCCCTTGGAATCTGGGTCAAGTCCACTCCTGCCCGCCTTATCATAGCTGTTATCATAAGGGGGTAGTTGAAGTTGGAACTCCCCATGCTTCTGATGGTGTTCTGAATCTCATTCTGAATTATGAACCCGGTGTTAATGTTACCACCCTGCAGGACCACATGCATCAATGCAGCTCGTCTCCAATGCACATCATTGTAATGTGAGCTCGGAAGTATCCTCTCACATATAAACCGGTGTAGTGCGCGCATCCTCAAGTCGAGATTCCGGGCCTTAGTTACAATGCCACTCCTCATCATGTCCGGGTCAATTTCCCCGAACGTAGGTGCAATTAAGTGCAAATTGCCTTTGACATTAGACCTCATTTCCTGCACTAGTCTCCAGTATGCACAATCCGGAATCTCAGTGGTGCAATTGATACCATAGAACTGGTTGATCTCCTCTTCGTCATATGGGATTCTAACTCCTCTCACCCACGAAGTTTCAGTATAACCCGGCACTGAAGCATTAGCATAGAACTCTTTTACCAAGTAACTCACCCCATTACAAGAAGGGCGAGCCGCAAGCCTTTTCCAATTATAGTGATCAAAGATGTCATTTAAGTCCATTTTCTTAATTTGAAATTCTTTCTCAACATTAAACTGTCTATGATCAAAAGCTAGGTAAAATCGTTCCGCCTCAGGAGCTACAAAACGAATTCTATCAAATGGGGGTTCAAGCAATTCATCTGGGATAGGCTCATGACGTACACCTCTGTTTGCTCTACGGGGAGGCATTGATATACTACCAACAAAAGAATGATTCTGAAAATTTGTTCTTACTTGACCGGAAATTTCGCCGGAGTTGGCCGGAATTTTTCGCCGGAGTTGAGAGAGTTGATTCTTGAGAATGCCCTCGAGCTTGTGAACACCTTCCCCTTCTGTGGTGACTCCAAAATCCAAACCAATTTGCTTCAAAACCCAAGTTTTGCCTATTTCTTCTCTTTGCCCAATCTTCCCCAAATCACCGGATTTAATGGTGTTTTGGGTTAGAAAACTTGGAAATGATGGAGTAAATGTGGTGAGGATTATGATTTGGTGGGTTAGAATGGTAGGATTGGGTGTTTGGGTGGGTGATTGTTAGAGAGAGAGAGTGTTTGGGTCGGTTTTTGTAGAGAGAAGGTGAAGAAGGAGTGACTGGGGTTTGGATTTTTGGAATAAATCCCGACTATAATCCCTTTTTCTGGCAAAAATCCCGACACCCAGGTCACTGGGCAGTCGCCCAAAGTACATGTGCGGTCGCCCAACTATCTGGAACGAAATAGAGCCTTTTCGAATATTTTTGGGCGGTCGCCCAAAAACTTATGTGCGGTCGCCCAACTTTCTGGAAATGCATTTTTCAGTTTAAATCTCTGGCTCGTTCTGCCTCCTTGACCCCTTAGTGCATGATTGGTTGTCTCACATATATCTACACATCACCCAAAACACAAACCACAAGCGTAATACTTCTAAAAAGCAATAAACATAAAAATTAAAATTCAATCTTTTGGAGGGTGACAACTATTTACACTCCCCTATAAACCCACAAACTCGGAGAGACCCGTTAGGGTGACACGGACATATTTGTGACCGCACTTTTGTTGCCTACGTTCCTCTTAGGACTATAAGAGGCTCAGGTCACCGTAGTTCGAACCGACTCCGACTTTGAAACTAATTTAAAAGAAAAAAAAATTCACTTCAAATTAAAGGCTTTTTTTTTTTTTTTTATATGATCGCTACACCCCCAAGCTCAGAACAAACTATGTCCTCATAGAGTGCAACTTAGCATGTTCCAAGTTAAAGAATGCTAGGGAATTGAAAATAGAAAGAAAAAAAATGATACCGAAGTGGGTTGCCTCCCATAAGCGCCTTTCTTTAACGTCGTTAGCCCGACGTGTTGCTTCGTCAATCGCTAGATTCTGGGACAATGAGGTGTACCACTTCTGCAATTTCTCCATGCCTTGGAACATTTTCATAATAGGGCTTAACCCTATGACCATTCACCTTGAAGACATCCCCGTCTTTCAGGTTTCTTAGCTCAACCGCACCATGTGGAAAGACTTTCAAAACTTCGTACGGCCCCGTCCATTTGGACTTAAGCTTTCCGGGAAATAACTTGAGTCGAGAGTTAAACAGGAGTACTTTCATACCCGGCCTAATGGATTTGGGCCTGATATGCTTGTCATGATACCACTTGGTTTTCTCCTTATAACTTCTCGCACTCTCATATGAATCCAACCTCAACTCTTCCAATTCATCTAGAGCAAGTAATCTTTGCTCTCCTGCCAATGCTACATCCATATTGAGTTGCTTGATGGCCCAAAAAGCTTTGTGTTCCAGCTCCACGGGAAGATGGCATGACTTTCCAAACACTAACCGGTAGGGGCTTACTCCAATGGGAGTTTTGAATGCGGTCCGGTAAGCCCATAAAGCATCACACAACTTTTCAGCCCAATCTTTTCGGTTTGGCCTCACCGTCTTTTCTAACACTGCCTTAATTTGCCTGTTGCTGACCTCCACTTGACCGGAGGTTTGTGGATGGTAAGGTGTGGCAAGGCGGTGTACAACCCCATATCTCTTTAACAACTTGTGGAGCAACCGGTTGGTAAAGTGCTTGCCTTGGTCACTTATGATAGCCCTCGGTATCCCAAATCTGCAAAACAAAGTCTCACGCACAAATTTACAAACCACATTAGAATCATTAGTGCGAGTGGGAATGGCTTCTACCCACTTAGAGACATAGTCTACAGCAACAAGAATGTATAGATAGCCGAAGGACGGAGGAAAAGGTCCCATAAAGTCAATGCCCCAAACATCAAAAATGTCTACAACCAAGTTATTAATTAGGGGCATTTCATCTTTTTTAGTGATCCCTCCCGACCTCTGGCATCTATCACATTGCGCACAATATTGATGGGCATCTTTAAACAAACTTGGCCAATAAAGTCCCGATTGAAGGACCTTCCGGGCAGTCTTTTGCCCACTGAAATGCCCACCACATTGCAACTCATGACAAAAGTCTAGGACACTCTTTTGCTCATGTTCGGGCACACACCTTTTGACTGTCTTATCTGGGCAAATCTTAAATAAATAAGGGTCATCCCAAATGTAGTGCTTAACATCAGAGAGGAATTTACGTTTTGCATGTGAGTCCATTCCAAGAGGTAAAGTGTGTGAAACAAGGTAGTTGGCAAAATCCGCATACCATGGTTCATGCACATGTACCACAAAAAGTTGTTCATCAGGAAAATGTTCGTTAATGGGAATCAACTCATCATGTGCATTCATAAACGTGAAATCCTCTAGTCTAGAGAGGTGGTCAGCAACTACATTTTCACTCCCTTTCTTATCTCTGATTTCCAAATCAAATTCTTGCAATAATAACATCCACCTAAGCAGTCTAGGTTTTGCATCTTTTTTATTTAACAAGTATTTCAATGCAGAGTGGTCAGAGTAGATAATCACCTTAGATCCAAGCAAGTATGAACGAAATTTTTCAAGTGCAAAAACCACAGCTAAAAACTCTTTTTCAGTGGTAGTGTAATTTAACTGTGCATCATTAAGAGTTCTACTTGCATATTGGATGACATGGGGTAATTTATCTACTCTTTGACCCAAAACAGCTCCTATGGCAAAGTCAGAAGCATCACACATGATTTCAAACGGTAATGACCAATCAGGGCTCGACAAAATAGGAGCACAAGTCAACTTCTTTTTCAATTCATTAAAAGCCTCCAAACATTCTTTATCAAAAATGAACTCAGTATCTTTTGCAAGCAAGTTACACAATGGTTTACAAATTTTTGAGAAATCTTTGATAAATTTCCTATAAAAACCTGCATGCCCAAGAAAACTACGAACACCTTTAACCGAGATTGGAGGAGGTAATTTAGAAATGACTTCAATTTTTGCCTTGTCTACCTCTATACCCAGACTAGATACAAGATGACCTAAAACAATACCATGCTTCACAAGAAAGTGACTCTTTTCCCAACTCAAGGTTAAGTCGGTCTCACAACAACGTTTAAGCACAAAAGCCAAGTTCTTGAGACACTGGTCAAAACTATCCCCGAACACAGAAAAATCATCCATAAACACTTCCACCCCCTTTTCAATCATGTCGGAGAAAATAGATAGCATACACCTTTGAAAAGTCGCGGGTGCATTGCATAAACCAAACGGCATTCTCCTATATGCAAAAGTGCCAAAGGGACAAGTGAAGGTAGTTTTGGATTGATCCTCTTTAGCAATGGGAATTTGATTGTATCCCGAGAACCTATCCAAGAAACAATAGTAGGCGTGGCCTGCTAATCTCTCAAGGATTTGGTCAATGAAAGGTAAAGGGAAGTGGTCCTTTTTAGTAGCCGCATTTAATTTCCTCAAATCCAAACACATCCTATGACCAGTGACTTCCCTCGTGGGCACTAACTCATTCCTCTCATTTGGGACAACAGTAATACCCGATTTCTTGGGTACCACTTGAACAGGACTAACCCACTCACTATCCTCGACCGGGTAAATAATACCAGTATCAAGTAATTTGAGCACCTCTTTCCTCACAACCTCCTGCATGTGGGGATTTAGCCTCCTTTGCCTTTCTCTAGAGGTTTTAGCATCCTCTTCAAGATTTATGCGGTGTTGGCAAATGGTAGGACTAATCCCCCTAATATCTGCTAAAGTCCAACCTATAGCACCCTTGTGCTCACACAACACTTTGATCAACCTCGCCTCTTGTTCTTGAGTTAGATCTGAGGCAATGATCACAGGAAGAGTTTCACCTTCCCCTAAGAACGCATATTTTAAAGTCTGGGGAAGTGGTTTCAACTCAAGAATGGGGGGATTAAGAATGGACGGAGCCAACTTCTTGTTGAAGTGGCCTAGGGGGTGAAACGGGCCATCATCATGATGGTGTTCATCGGCCTTATCAGCAATAGCCATCACAGGAACATCCGTATTATCCCTAGAATTCTCACCGCCCCCCGACTCAAACTCACAATTTTTATTTTTCACCTCATCCCATAACTTCTCATGAACACATTCATCAATATCATCTATATAACAACATGAATCATCAAAAATTTGTGGTTCTTTCATGACATCAAAAACTGAGATTTCTACCTTTTCATCGAGAACATGCATGGTAAATTTCCCATTTTTAACATTGATGTTGGTGTCGGTAGTTGCCATGAACGGGCGCCCAAGGAGAATGGGTGGTTCACGACACTTACTAACACCTTGTTCCATGTCTATTACAACAAAATCAACAGGAATGATGAGCTTTTCTACTTGCACCAAAACGTCCTCCACAACTCCCATGGGGCGTTTGACCGAGTGATCGGCTAACTGAAGGGTCATTGTGGTAGGTTTAAGCTCACCCAATCCCAATTGTTTATATATAGAAAAAGGCATCAAATTAATGCTAGCGCCCAGATCCAACATCGCCTTCACCGACTTAGAATCCCCCAAAGTGATTGTAATGTTAAAACTACCGGGATCCTTAAGTTTTGGTGGAAGGTGGGTTTGAAGCACGGCACTCACATTCTCAGACATGATCACATTCTCACCTCTTCCCATCCTTGGTTTCCGGGTATTAAGATCTTTGAAAAACTTGGCATAAGATGGAATATTTTTGATGACATCCAACAATGGTAAATTGATGTTTACTTTTGAAAACATGTCATAAATTTCAGAAAATTGTTTTTCCATCTTTTGCCTCATATATCGACCAGGAAAAGGCATGGGCGGTACATATGGCTTGGGCATTGGAGAAGTTACATTTTGCTTGTCTCCCAAGTCATTAGTACCATTTTCCTTCAAATTTTCAGACTTTTCCTCAACATTATTATTAGAAGAAGTGGAGGGAATACTTACCTCCTCACCGACGACCTTACCATTTCTCAGTGTGATGATTGATTTGGCTGAGTGCTCCCCTTGGCTAGGGAAGGTTCCCGGTTTGGTAGCTCGCAACACTTCCGCCATTTGACTCACCTGGGTCTCAAGCTTGTTGATGGCAGCTTCATTGTTCTTCCTTTCTTGCATCATTTCCAACCTCATCTGCTCCAAGATTGTTTCGACTGAAGGTTTTGGAGGTTGTTGTGCTTGATGTTGTGGTTGTGGTTGTTGTTGCACCGGGTGGAATGGTTGATTGTTACTCCATGAAAGATTTGGGTGGTGCCTCCACCCTGGATTGTATGTGTTGGAGTATGGATTGTTGTATGGTTGCCTTGGTTGAAATCCATTTGCTGCTTGTGCCTGTTCAGAAAATTCTGAAAATTGTGCACTAGATGGACAAGCATTAGTAGCATGAGAACTTAAACCACAAGTAGTACAAACTTCTTGAACTTTGTTAGCAATGAGAGGTGAAACAAGATTTGTGAACGTAGAAATTTGGTTAGACATATGGATAAGAGCATTTTCCAATTTATCTACCTTCTCGTTAGATTGAACTTCATAAATTCCCTTTTGATTTCCTCTCACTCCTCTCTGCTGAGAATTTGCACCTAACATCTCAAAAATGTCCCTAGCTTCTTCCGGAGTTTTCTCACCTATTGACCCTCCCGCAGCATTATCAACAGTGTTTTGATACAAATGACTTAACCCATCATAAAATGCTTGATTCAAATGTGGAAGGGAAAAGTCATGGTGAGGGCATTGAACTAAAAGCATTTTAAAACGATCCCATGTTTCGTGAAATGCCTCACCAGGTTCTTGTTGAAAACCTATGATTTTCTTTCTTAATGCTGATAATGAGGGATGCGAATAATATCTTTGAAAGAAAGCTTGGTACATCTTTTCCCATGTGTCTATGCTATTGGGAGGCAAAGTCATGAACCACGTTTGAGCTGCACCCTTAATACAAAGAGGAAAACAACGCAACTTTAACTGGTCCTCCGTAATACCAGCAGTGATAGGGAATGTTTGCACATTGGCTAGGTATTCACGGATGAAATTAAGCGGATCCTCATTAGTTAAACCATGGAAAGTAGGCAACAAATTAAAGTATTGCCCTTTAAGCTCATATCCTTTTGCCGCGGCCGGCAAATTAATACATGAAGATGCATCATCGATTTTAGGACGGAAAAAATCCTTCATATGACGAACCTCACCCATGTTTAAGTTTACTTCCACCTCAGTGGTGGAAGTTTCGGTTCCACTTAGATCTTCTTCTGTCCCGGTGACAGAAGTCTCTGATTCAGATTCAAATAAATTGAAAAGGAGAGTATTTTCCTCGAGATTATCTATTTCTTCGTTCAACGGAACCAACTGGGGGTTCAGTGAACGTCGACCAAACATACGCTATTGAAAATTGAACTGTGAAATACAGAACAAGTCCCCGGCAGCGGCGCCAAAAACTTGATAGAGAAAAACTCCACTTGTAATAAAAATACCTAGCAAGTGTACTAGTCACCGTAGTAGTAATACGCTATGCGAGGGTCGATCCACAGAGACTTGTGTATTTCACGATTCGATTTTCAGCAGTATAAACAAGAAATTAAAAATGACTGGTTTTGTTTTGATTTTAATACTACAAAAACACTTAAATTAAACTAAGATAGCAATTAAACAAAATAGAATGGGTTTACCGGAATTTCAGCAATGAGAGGAAGATCTATGGATTGGTTTCACATGTATTTCATTAATATATATAACTAATAATATCATCATTCCTTGTTGGGGATTTATTCTCTTAAGTAAGATTGAATGCTCACACATCTTCAATCTAATGTTCTTTCAATATCATATTTTCTGCAAAGGCCATATGATATTCAAAGAACTCATTAAAATCTTAGGAATCTTAAATCTATAATTTTGATAAGAAATCACTTTACAAATCAAAATTATATTATTTCAAAAGTCGGACTTTGTATATCTCAATCAATCACTTGAAATCCTTATACACAAATTAGTTTAAGAGCCAAGCTAATCTAAACATTAGATTGTAACTAGAAAACTCTTATAAAAATACTTCTTGAAAAACCCAACAAAATGAATAACAATACTATCAATTAAAACATAATAATTCCATACATGTTACCTCCAATCCATAGAATGAGGAGATTAGCCAAGCATACACATATTCATCTTCAACAAAGCTTCAATATTCAACATAAAACTTGAAGAAGTGAAAATATTTGGAACAATGAAAAACCTCTCAATCTTTCTCTACAGTGTTTGAAGGAAGTAAAAACTATCTATTCTAGATCTGAATATGTGGCTGCTGTGTGGAAGAGATGTATTTATACTAGGATCAAGCTAGGGTTACACAATGGGAACACAAGAAGAGGATATCAAGCTTGTTGAAAAACTGCATTTTCCTGTCGGGTAGGATGTGCGACCGCCCAAAATGGTGTGTGCGACCGCACATCTTTCTGAATTGATTTGGTCATGGAATGGGTATGAATTGGGCGACCGCACGATATGTTTTGTGCGGCCGCACAGTTATCTGACAGGTTGATTTTCTTCTTATTCCCGTCCTTGACTCGGTTGACCGCTGTTGACCATTGATGGTGACTCGAGCAATCATTGATCTCCACACTTTTGAGCATCCAGGCCTTTGCAAAATATCAAAATAACACTAAAAAGTGTTTTACAACATTCAAATCCTTACAAAGTTCCTTATACAAAATAGATCAACAATTACATCAATAATGTTCTAAATTATATCCAAAAGTCAATAAAACTAGCACATGAACATAGAGATTATATGTAAATACTACTCTATCAGACATTTTGCCATTTTTTGTGTCATACTCGACGTAGTACGGCCAAAAAATGGAAAGATAATATTACTTTTGTTCTCATAACCTCCTCCATTCATTCTAGTTCCTCTTAAGTCGGGCGGGACGAAAGCCGTATATGTGTGTATGTATGATGTATGTATTATATGTATATTATATACATACATGTAACAGTATACTATATTATACCCTAGCGTAACGTACGTTTTACTAAATACAGTTGACTAAGTATAATAGCGTTATTTAAATGCCATATACTAACCAGAAAGTTTATCTGACTTTGACTTTCATGGTCAACTCCATAAAACGTTGACTACAATATGAAAACCTACCTATCCTTATGCATTTCAAAAATTGTTATGAATTCACCGTTAGAATACGGTCGGCCTCAACTTTTAAATATAATTATTAAAATAAATAGTTAACTATTAATAGTTAAATATAATAGTTAGCTATTTATAGTGAAATATAATAGTTAGCTATTTATAGTGAAATATAATAGTTAACTATAATTATTAACTACCATAGTAACTATTTGTTATTAAAAAAAAATTACCATAGCAACTATAATAGTAAATATAATAGTTAACTATAATAGTAACTACCCTTAAAAAAATATATAATAGTAACTATTATAGTTAATTATTTTAGTAACTATTACTATTATAAGTATAAGTTAACTATAATAGTAACTATTATAGTTAACTATTATAATAACTATTACTATTATAAGTAATAGTTAACTATTATAGTAACTATTACTATTATAAGTATTATTTATTATAATAGTTAACTATAATAGTTACCCTATATAGTAACTAATACTATTATCTAATACTATTAGAGAATAGAAAAAATGAAAAGTCACTTATTTATTATGGTGGAATTAATGTGGCATCACCAAATACTTTATTTCCCCATGACTTGTCCACATGTCAATACCATGACTCTCTTTACAAAATTTAATATATATATATATATATAAGACTTCTTAAAAAAATACTCAAATAATTAAATACACAAGTTATATTAATACATCCTCAAAAAGAAACACAAAAAAGTAATTTTCTTCATTTTTAATTTTCTTTGAAAATAAATTAGTTTGGCAAAGCAAACTTAGAGTGATAAATGATAATACAAAAATATAACAACCATTTTTAAATGTTTCTTGGTATGAAACTAGTACTCTCTATCTCAAACTTTTGGTTATGTAGAGTCAAACTATTTGAATTTTGATTGATATTTTATGTAAATTATTAATTTACATAATTTATTAATGATTTAACAACCATTTTTAATTTTTATGAGAATTAATAATTTAGTGTAAAATATTAGTTAAAATTTAAGTAAATTTGATAAGTAAATAAAAATTTGGGACAGAAGGAGTATATTACAACCTGATGGTATATATACGATTAAATTAATCGTTTGTAATATGAGAAGTTAAATGAACAAGAGTTTTTCAAAAAAAATTAAAAGAAAAAGTAAACAGGAGGTTACATTTGTAAATTAGACACATATTTTGAGATTAAAAAAAGAGAAAAAAAATAGAGTTTTTGTTCAAAATGCAGAGAATACTTATCAGAGCTCGGTAAGGCTCGAACTCGATAAGGTTCGAACTCGAGCTCGTTTGATTTCATAAATTTTAGAAAAATGTTTAAGCTCGAGCTTGGCTCGTAAAGACTCGAGTTCGAACAGCTCGTGAAAAGCTCGCGAGCATAAGGCTCGAACTCGAGCTCGTTTGATTTCATAATTTTCAGAAAAATGTTTAAGCTCGAGCTCGGCTCGTAAAGACTCGAGTTCGAACAACTCGTGAAAAGCTCGTGAGCGGCTCGAAACTCGATTCGATTCGAGCTCGAACAAGGAAAAGGGGCTCGAGCTCGATAAAAGATCGAGCTCGATAATTCGTAAACGATCTCGAGCCCAAAACTCCAAAGCTCGGCTCGGCTCGTTTACAGCCCTACACCGCTCCAACTTTAGCTAATAAAGCACGAACAAACTCTATAGTAATGCCCTCTTTAAACTCAATTTCTTTAGGCTAAAATTCGTTTTTGTCGACCGTACTTTGAGTACACTTTTAGTTTTATCATTATACTATTTTATAACATAAATACCACTATACTAATTTTAACTCTCCTCCACAACCCCAAAAGTTAACCTCGTTAGTTTTTCATGGATGGGATACTTTAATTTTTGACACTTCAACCCCCTTAATTTTTAAATGAAGGTCCACATCACTACCATTCTCTTAGACTTCCATAATCACCATCATTACTGTTGGGTTTCGTTGTAACATGCGCAGCGGAATTTAGCATTTAAAATTTTGAAACCCAAAGCCATGGATCCGTTCATATGATTAAATCAAATACGACATAAGAATAAAGGAATAAACTAACCCTTGATGGCTATCGAATTCTCTTGGTCTTTGGTGGAGGTTTGAAGACTTGATCACGATCACAAAGCTTGAACACGAACTTTGAAGATGATGATTTTCACCCTCTAGCGGTATCCACACTTCGAACGAATATCAAAGGAGCTTCTTTGATCTTGGTTGCTAGACCAAATTGTGAAACACTTTTCCACAATCAAAAGAACTATATGGAATTTTGCTTTGTGTATTATTTTGTTCCTCAACCAAGAATATCTTGGAACAAAATAAACCCTCTCTCAAACTCTTTAAGACTCACAAAATCATTAGCATAGAGTGCTGGCCGAATTCGGTCTTTTATACACAAGTATGACCTATTCCAAATAGGAAACTTGTGTCAAAATCCGTCCAAAATTCGTTTCCTAATCAAATTAGGAATCTGCCACCCGACAGTACTGTGCGGCCGCCCAGAATTCACTGTGCGGTCGCACAACTATCTGAAACAAAACTGGTACAAAAATGGGCTAAGTGTTCGGCCGCCCAGTCAATACTGTGCGGTCGCCCACTTCCCCAGAATGTCCAGAATTTCCAAAATTCCAATATAGTCCTTTTAAAGATTCGTTCTATTGTGTGTGACCCTCTAGGATTATACTAAGTTGGCAATGGGTTCAAACATGAAACCATAAGATATGATTAGGTTCTAGCAAACCGTCATACCTACCCAATTAGTATAACTAGATACAAGTTCGCATTCCTCTTAGAATATGTCATAATCCCTTTGTCCTCGACGTCATTGAACACAAATCATGGTCAAACAGTCAACTTGTTTTGTTCAATACTTTCTCGATTCCGAATATGTTGATAATCCAAATGCTATTGATCCAATCAATCCATTTGAGTCCGGCCGAACATTTCATCAACATCATTCCTTCGAGGGGCCCAAGCTTGACGTCTCTCCGTGGAGGGACAAATCCATTTAGCTTATTATTCTTCCCAACGGGAATCCGATTATGCCAATCATACCCTTTATAACTTCCCGGTTAAAGGTAGCGTTTGAATATGTCAAACATAATGTTCATCAAGTGGAAGACTATAATAACTTCATGTCTAAGGATTCATATGACATAACTAATATGATATATATGTATGACATAGACCATGACATAAATCTCATAGAGCGGGTCATGTCCAGTACCTTGTTCCAAACAAGTACCCATAAATCTAACATGATCATCCCATGATCATTTAGCCTTTATACTAGTGCTTAACAAGTACTAGGGACGGAGATTATTATAAGTAAACATGAACAACAATAATAATCAAAACATCTCTTTATTGATATGAAATAAATGATAACAATTACAACGTTTATTAAACGTGCCTAGGGCACCACTACCAACAATCTCCCACTTGCCCTAGGCCCAATCTCCCATGTATCTAATACCCATGGACCTAACGTGACCATCATGTTTAGCTTGTGGAAGTCCCCTTGTTAGCGGGTCCGCAACATTGTCATCAGTAGGTACTCTGCATATATTTACGTCTCCCCTATCAACGATCTCTCGAATGATATGAAAATGCCTAAGTATGTGTTTGGATTTTTGATGTGCTCTTGGTTCCTTTGCTTGAGCAATAGCACCATTATTATCACAATAAAGGTCTATTGGATTAGCAATACTAGGGACCACTTCAAGTTCAGTTATGAACTTCTTAATCCAAACAGCTTCCTTTGCAGCATCCGATGCAGCAATATACTCAGCTTCTGTTGTAGAATCAGCGGTTGTACTTTGCTTGGAACTCTTCCAGCTTACAGCTCCACCATTTAACATAAACACAAAACCCGATTGCGATCGGCTATCATCTTTGTCGGTTTGGAAGCTTGCATCCGTGTAAGCATTTACAACGAGATCATCTTCCATTCCTCCATAGACCAAAAACGAGTCTTTAGTTCTTCTTAAGTACTTAAGAATCGCTTTTACAGGTATCCAGTGATTTTCGCCAGGGTCAGATTGGTATCTACTTGTCATGCTCAAAGCATAAGACACATCCGGCCTAGTACAAATCATGGCATACATGATGGACCCAATTGCCGAAGCATATGGAACATCATTCATTTTCTCACGCTCACCTTTTGTCTTAGGACATTGAGTCTTGCTTAGAGAAACTCCATGTAACATGGGCAAGGTGCCTCTCTTAGAATTTTCCATACGGAATCTTCTAATGACCTTGTCAATGTATGTACTTTGGCTTTAACCAAGTAGCCTCCTTGATCTATCTCTATAGATCTTAATGCCAAGTATATATGCGGCTTCACCCATATCTTTCATTGCGAAGCACTTTCCTAACCAAGTCTTCACAGACTGAAGTGTAGGAATGTCGTTTCCAATGAGCAATATGTCATCCACGTATAAAATAAGGAATAGCACTATGCTCCCACTAATCTTCTTGTATACACAAGGCTCATCTTCGTTCTTGATGAAACCAAACTCTTTGACCGATTCATCAAAACGAAGATTCCAACTCCTTGAAGCTTGCTTCAATCCATAGATGGATCTTTGCAATTTGCATACCTTAGAATCTTGTTCAAAACCTTCTGGTTGTGTCATATACACATCCTCTTGGAGTTTTCCATTCAGGAAAGCGGGTTTGACGTCCATCTGTCATATTTCATAGTCATGATATGCGGCAATGGCAAGCAAAATTCTTATAGACTTGATCATTGCTACGGGTGAAAAGGTCTCATCATAGTCAATACCATGAACTTGCCTATAACCCTTCGCTACAAGCCTAGCTTTGTAAGTATGCACCTTCCCATCCATGTCAGTCTTCTTCTTGAAGACCCATTTGCATCCTATGGTTTTTACACCTTCGGGCGCATCAATCAAATTCCAAACTTGATTGTCTTGCATGGATTGCAATTCGGATTCCATGGCTCCAAGCCACTTGTCCGAATCAGGAGAAGACATCGCCTCTTGGTAGGTTGACGGTTCATCATTCTCAATGATTTCTACCTCATTACTATCCGTTACGAGAAATCCATATCTCTCGGGCTCGGATCGTAACCTACTAGATCTGGGAGATGCTTGTGTATTTTGAACAGGTTCCACAACTCCTTGTGGTTCTTGTTCTTGTTCCACTATTGGTTCAATGTTATTTTCTGGGTCTCGAATTTCTTCAAGATTTATTTTACTCCCACTGATTTCTTTGGAGAGAAACTCTTTCTCTAGAAAGACACCAGTTCGGGCAACAAACACTTTGTTGTCCTCTCGATTGTAAAAGTAATATCCTTTAGTTTCCTTAGGATATCCCACGAAAATACATTTATCAGATTTGTGTGCTAGTTTGTCAGAGATAAGTCTCTTGACATAAACTTCGCAACCCCAAATCCTCATGAAAGATAAACTAGGTTTCTTTCCACTCCACATCTCATATGGAGTCTTTGGAACCGATTTAGTTGGAACTTGATTTAGTGTGAAAGCAGCGGTTTCTAGGGCGTAACCCCAAAAGGATATTGGAAGATCAACTTGACTCATCATTGATCGAACCATGTCTAACAAAGTCCGATTTCTCCTCTCAGACACACCATTCCATTGTGGTGTTCCGGGCGGAGTCAATTGTGAAACTATTCCACAATTCTTTAGATGATCGTCAAATTCTTGACTTAAGTATTCACCACCTCGATCTGATCGAAGTGCCTTTATACTTTTGCCAAGTTGTTTTTCTACTTCATTTTGAAATATTCTAAATATCTCAAATGCTTCACTTTTATGTTTCATTAGGTAAACATACCCAAATCTACTATAATCATCAGTGAAGGTTATGAAGTATTGAAATCCTCCCCTAGCATTGCTACTTAATGGTCCGCATACATCGGAATGTATCAACCCCAATAAGTCGCTTGCCCTTTCACCCAACTTGGTAAAAGGTGTCTTAGTCATTTTTCCAAGAAGACACGACTCACAAGTGTCATATGACTCTAAGTCACATAAACCCAAAAGTCCGTCCCCGTGGAGTTTTGAGATACGCTTATCATTAACATGACCAAGACGGCAATGCCACAAATAAGTATGATTTACATCATTAGGTTTAGATTTCTTATTTACATGATAGACATTATTTTCATTCTTGACATCCAAGATATAAAGGCCATTAAATGAATTAGCAATACCATAAAGCACATCATTTAAATAAATAGAAAATTTCTTATTCTCAATAAGAAACTTAAAACCTTCATTATCCAAACAAGAAATTGAAATAATATTTCTGCTTAAATCCGGAACATAATAACAATTGTTCAAAACAAGAATTAATCCGGAAGGTAAAGTGACTTCATAAGTCCCTACGGCTAATGCAGCAACTCTTGCTCCATTCCCCACGCGTAGATCTACTTCACCTTCTTTAAGCAGTCTCCTATTCTTTAGTCCCTGCACATTTAGACAAATGTGAGAACCACATCCGGTATCCAATACCCAAGAATCAGTGGTAGAAAGGAGAATATCTATCATATAGATACCTGAAGTCGACGCAGCCTTGCTGCTCTTCTTCTTCTTTTGCTCTTCCAAGAAAGCTTTGCAATTACGTTTCCAATGACCAATTTCTTGACAATGGAAACAGATTGCATCCTTTTGTGAATCAGGTTTTGCCTCAGAAGCCTTGGCAACCTTTGCCTTGCTTATCTTGGGTTTGACAACTTTTGCCTTACCCTTGCCTTTGGCACCAGGCTTCTTCCCATCATGAACCAAGAGCACGGGAGAACCTTTCTCCACAATTTTCATCTCTGCAGTTTTGAGCATCCCATGCAACTCAGAGAGATTCTTATCCATTCCATGCATGTTATAATTCATTACAAACTGATTATAACTTTTAGGCAATGAATTAAGAATGAGATCCGTGGCTAGCTCCAATGGGATTGGATAGCCAAGTTTCTCAAGGTGCTCTACATAACCTTTCATTTTAAGAAAGTGAGGACTCACTTGTTGCCCTTGTTAGTACCCGATCTGAAAATGAGTTTATTAGGGCTTTCCCAAATATACAAGGACTTTATGGGAATTAGAAACCTTGCAAAGACTTGTCCCGGATTCCCAAAAATAGCTCAATGTTCTAGAAAACATTAAATATGGACATTTAGGGTTGCCTTGTATGAACAGTAAAACCCTAGCTTGAATTTCAAGTCAGCGCGCAACGATGGCCACGCGGCCACTTTCGCCGCCGCCCTCAATATTGGCCACGCGGCCACTTTCGCCGCCGCCCTCAATATTGGCCACGCGGCCACATCCGCCCCGGATGATCTGGACCATCAGATCTTCCCCTCAGTTTACTATATAAACCAATCTCATGCTATTGGTTTAGAGGGATCCGAATTTGAGAGTTCTTAAACACAATTTTGCTCTCTAATTAGCATTCAAACCTCCAAGAAGATCAAGGTTTATTTCTTGCCAACATAGGTAAGTTTTCTAACTTATTTCTTCACGTTCTTGCATTATTTCTAATGTAGATCTTTAATATTCATGTTCTTGCATGTTTATTCATAGTTTCTTCATATGCTTCGCATGTTTATTCATATGTTCATATATGTTCTTCATATGTTCATCGTGTTCATAGATTAAAACCTTATTTATGCTATATTTAGGGTTGCGATCTTCATGTTTGCATGTTATTTCATAGCCGATGATGATCGAGGGTTCATCAACCCGAGGATGATCTAGGAACTACTTCTAAACCCTAATCTTTAGGTAATTCCCCCCTCATTATGCATGATCTCGATTCTTCTGCCTATTCTAATTCTCTGCGAACTACGCTGACCTGAGCTTCTCACATTGAGAGGAACGTAGGCAATCTTCGGATCCGGTCTCAAACACTAACACACCACTAACACATTCATCATGATAGAAAGACCGATCATTCGGGCAATAGGAGTGATAACGTTCAATATTCTTCTCTTGTTGTAATTTGACCCCCGAACCCATTAAACATGCTTTTTCTCAATGTTTTGGCTATAATTAAAACGGCGTGGCGACTCTCATAATTTTAATGTTACTATGAATATTCTCAAATTCAAACACACGTATTCACAGTGGCGACTCTGCTGGGGACTGCTTTGAAACTTTTTCAAACTTAGTGGGTCTAACTTTCGTCACATCATGATGCTTGCCATGTTTACACATGCACACACTTGCCATGTTTACACATGCACACACCTTCCATGTTTACACATGCACACACCTGACATGTTTACACATGCACACACTTTCCATGTTTACACATGCACCCTACACACACCTGCCATGTATACACATGCACCCTACACACACCTGCCATGTTTACACATGCACCCTACACACACTTGCCATGTTTACACATGCACACACTTGCCATGTTTACACATGCACACACCTGCCATGTTTACACATGCACCCTACACACACTTTCCATGTTTACACATGCACACACTTGCCATGTTTACACGTGCACCTCACGCACACTTGCCATGTTTACACACGCACCTCACACACTTGCCATGTTTACACATGCACCCTACACATACTTGCCATGTTTACACATGCACACACTTGCCATGTTTATACATGCACCTCACATACTTGGCATGTTTACACATGCACCCGTGCACCCCGCAATGTTAATACTTTCTACTTTTACTTTGTATATACCTTGTATCCTTGTACCTTTGTTGTTTTCGTCTTAGTATTAGGGTCAAACAAAACTCTGCTATGCTCCCTTGTACATTAGTCTCTCTCTCTCTCTCTCTCTCTCTCTCATGCATTGCATTGCATCATCCTAACATTAAAAACTCCTCTCTTTTCTCCCTAAAAAAAGAAGAATTAGTTTTTTACCACACACTACCACTAGTCCGTGTCAGCACTGCACAGGTCCCCATTACCCGGAGTATTCGATGTGCAGGAATTTGTGCGCTACTGCCTCCATCTTTTCGAGTCACTCGTCTACTCCACTCACCGTGTACGTTCCGCGAGCGGTGGGAACCTTTTACCTTACCCGTGTCAACCCACACATAGAGATTAGGACACTCCTTAGACCAACCATTTAGGATGTAAATAAATGCAGAACTTTTCGCAAAATAAAATGTGCATTGCATCTAGACGACCTCTAAGGTCCATCGCTCACCCCTTGGGCCATCTATCAAAATTCCTCATCTTGGCCTATCTAGGTTACCTACCCATCATTGCGATCCATTTGGGCCTACCCTTCATCTCGACCCGCTTTGGTCAAAATCCCACCATCCTTTGGCCTCTTAGGACAATCTTATCTACCTTTAACCTCCTAGGTCAACCTTTGACCCCCTGGGTCAACCTTACCTACCTTTGACCTCCTAGGTCAACCTTCGACCACTTAGGTCAACCTTCCCAACCTTTGACCCCCAAGGTCAACCTTATCTACCTTTGACCTCCAAGGTCAACCTTATCTACCTTTGACCTCTTAAGCCAACATTTGACCCCATAGGTCAACCTTTGACCTCCTAGGTCAACCTTACCACCCTTTGACCTCTTAGGCCAACCTTTGACCCCCTAGGTCAATCTTATCCGTTTAAGTCAACCTTTGACCCCCTAGGTCAATCTTATCCGTTTAAGTCAACCTTTGACCCCCTAGGTCAACCGTACCAACCTTTGATCTCTTAGGTCTACCTTTGACCCCCTAGGTCAACTTTATCCGCCTTTGACCTCTTAGGTCTACCCTTGACCTCCTAGGTCAACCTTATCACCCTCGACCTCTTAGGTCACCCCTCGACCTCTTAGGTCAACCCTTGACCGCCTAGGTCAACTTTATCCGCCTCCGACCTCTTAGTTCAACCCTTGACCTCCTAGGACAACCTTATCACATTTAACCCCCTAGGTAAACTTTATCGTCTTTGACCTCTTAGGTCAACCTTTGACCCCATAGGTCATTCTCATCCGCCTTTGACCTCTTAGGTCAACCTCATCCAGCTTTGACCTCTTAGGTCTACCCTTGGACCCCTCGGTCAACATTATCACCCGTTGACCTCTTAGGTCAACCTTTGACCTCCTAGGTCAACCCAATCACCTTCGACCTCTTAGGTCAAACTTGGACTCCTAGGTCAACCTTATCCGTTTTCGACCTCTTAGGTCAATCTTTGATTCCATAAGTGAACCCAATTACCTTTGGTCCTAACCCGCTTAGGTCAAACCGTCATATTGACCCACCGTCGTCCAGACCAACCTAGGTCAACCCGTTTAGGTACACACACCATCCTTGACCCATTTAGGTCAACCTGCCCGTCTTAGGTTAAAACTACCCCTTCACCTTTGACCCTCCAAGGTCACCCCGTGACCCGCTTAGATCGACTTACCTATCTTGGATCCATCTAGGTCAATCTCCAACCTTCCTTAATCCACCAACCCGAATAGGTCAACCTTAGACCCGCCTAGGTCAAACCATGTCCATCCCTCTTAGATCATCCCATAGGCAAACCGCTACAACCCGCTATCTTGATTCATTCACCATATAGGTCAATCCAACCCTTCTCATTTAGGTCGACCTATCCTTTACCCATCTAGGTCAACCCACCATTATCGTCGCATCCTAGCTTGAACCACTTCTTGTCTCAAACCTTAGGTCAAACCTTAGGTCAAATTTAGGTCAAACCATACCCTACTCAATCAAAACCAACTCCTATAGGTCTTCCTCACCCATGCTTGACCAAGGACCGAGTCATCTCCCTCTTTTTGACCCTATGGTCATCTCTCACCTCTTTTTAAAAGTCTAACTTGATTCGAACTACGGCGACCTGAGCCTCTTATTGTGTGGGACCTCTCCCTCATGATAAGGGGAACGTAGGCAACTTCGGCCCGGTCAAACTTTCAATTTTTTACCAAAATGCATTTCAAAAATGTGGAGACCTACTCTTTTCCAAAAAATGATTCTTATAACGATGCCTTATCATTAAATACGAATCTAATTCTTTCATGACATAGAGTTCTGCATCATGTCGGCTGCAAGGAACATCGAAGTTGCAACTGAAGCTGCTACCCAAGATCCCGAGACAATCCTCTACACCGGTACTGCTCTCAGTAAGCAAGCATCCCACTTCGAAGCCATCCTCGATGAACAAGCAATCCACTTTAAGGCCATTCTCAACGAGCAAGCAACACACATTCAGAAGGAGATGCATAAGACCCTAAGAGATATCGAGAGGCGCCATTTGTCTGACATTCGTGGCGTTTATGATTACCTCAGTCGAGTTCTCCCTCTTGCTCAATGTCAACACCCGTACGATCCTCAAATATACGGGCCGCCACAGACTGTCCCCGTCGGGATGCCTCCTATGACTACTCATCAACAAGGGGTGCCGCTACCTAAATCACCCTCAAAGACAGTTCGTGAAAGGAAGGACGAGCGCGAATTCGACAACTTAGGTATGCCGTTAGCCAAACTCTTCAAAAGTCTAGTTCAAGCCGGCAAGTTGTCTCCTTTGTTCAACTATGAACCAAGTAGGGTGAAGCAATGCTTGGATCCCTCCAAACACTTCCAATACCACCAGTACGTTGGGCATGACACCGAAGATTGCCTCCAATTGAGGAGAAAGATTCAAAGCCTCATTGACAGCGGAGCCATCACCCGCCAACGGAATACATGGGCATGGGCAAAAGAGGAAATTGGGGCTACCTCCTTTAAATAAAAAAAAAAAAAAAGGATCATTCAGTCTTCGTAGGTTCTAGAGTGTCCTTAGTCAAAAGTCCACCTTGGACGATTTTTGTTTCTTTAGTAAAAGTCCACCCTGACTAGTCAGTTTAAATCTTTTAGTTCCAATAAAAGAGTCTTTATTTCTTTTCTCTCTAGACTTGAGACATAATCTTGCATAAATCAATTCCGTGAAAATTGTCTTATTCACCATTTTAACTTGATTGCTATATCTTTATATGATGAATTAATCTTAATCTTAATCATTAATGACGACTCATTAAAAGGTAAATGGACCCACAAACCATTCGCACAACTAAGTAAACAATTAGTCTCAAGATAACAAATGCTTTGACCAATTAGGATGAACGAATCACCCCATACACTCTCTCTATACACTCACCCCTTGTACACACTTCATGTACACTCTCTATATACACCTTCCCCATACACTATCCTCATACGCCTCTCATCCCACCATTAGACCCCTTTTTATAAGGTCGTGACAAAGAAATGGATTGCGGTTGCTCATCATCAAATAGACATCCATGCTGCCACAATTTAAAGGGTTGGTTTGTTCCCTTCATGAGTAATACATGCTGTTACACTGGGGCTATCCGTATTCCATCGCAAATGTAAGACAAGTGCACGAAGTCATTCATGCCATTAATTGGTGCACGTGATAATCCAATGGAGCTCTACCGGAGAAAATCAAGGGGCTAGGATGCCCGCCGCCAGCAAAAGGCCGCTTGAACTATAAGGAAGCTACCTCACAATCGAGAGAGGCGAAAGCAAACTAGGGGCTTGTCTTGCCCAATGTTTCATGTACAAATATAAAAAAAAAAAATATACGGCTCGCTAGGATGAAACCCAAAAGGGCGACCTAGGCAAAAGTTAGAGCATCGCACAAAAAGAAGCCCGCTAGGTTGAAAACCCGAAAGGGCGGCCTAGGCAAAAAAAAGGGTGTGCACAAAGAGATAAAATAAAAAAAAATAAAGAAAAATAGAAGGGGCTATCACCATAAAAAAGTAAAAGTCCCATTTTATTTTCACTTCAAATGTTCTATTTTTCTTTCTTTCCCTACAAAGAAGATTAACGCGGTAGCAGCAGCCTTGACAACTACAATGGAGCAATCCACCGCAATGAGCTGCAATGAAGCAATCCAAAGCAACAAGCTACAACGGAGTAACCTATCGCGACAAATGAACCTCATACTCAAACCCCAACTTCATCATCATCCGGGCATCCCCCGAACTACGCGGACCTGAGCTCCTCACCTTGAGGAGAACGTAGGCAACCTCCCGGTTCGGTCCAAAATATACACAACCCACCTTGAGCCAATCTCCTTTCTCTTCTCTCTTCCCCATATATTTCTACTTCTGATCTCTTCACTCACAATTGATCAAAACATTTATTATTTCGAGACTACTTGTCTAAAACATAATCATAAGATGCATAACTAATCAACGAGGTCCATTCTCGAGCAATCAAACGAGAATCTTGAGATGTCTCGACAAGTCTTCCGTTCTACAATCTAGGAAAGAGCTAAACACTTACTTTCTATCAAAGGAGGGGCTTCCTCCCTTTTGTACATATATACACTCAGTTACCCAAAAAGTCAAAATGTGAGTACTATCTCTCTCTCTCTCTTACTCTCCCCAAAATGCCCCCGCATGTTTTCAAACAATTCTTTTTTCCTTTTTTGAGTCGACTGAATGATTTCAAAAAAAAAAAAAAAAATTGACGCAAAAGAGATGCCCGCTAGATTGAAAACCCGCAAGGGCGGTCTAGGCAGAAAAAAGGGTGCGTCTTAAAAGAGGTAGGATACCCCGCTCTACGCAACTGGGGCTTCCCTAACAATAAAGGATCGACTATGTGGTTTCCCAGAGAATACCGAGGCGTCAACAAGGATACACTTAGAAGAAGGGCACCCCTCATCGTATAACTCGGCACGCGACGACCTATTTGGATTGATTAGAATCATAATTAATTATAAGGCATCTGTATAAGATCATAACACTTTCATAAAGTTTTCTCCTCCCCGACACTTTGTTTATAAACCCGCACGCTCGGTCTCCACAAAATTGTAAAAACATCCTCGATCCATCTGAGACCCATCTCCGTGATTCTTGAGTTGACTCGGTCCTTCACCCTATTTCCTACACAATAGGATACCCTTAGGTCCCAACCTACCTGGTTCAAAACCTTAGGTCCCAAGCCTACCCGGTCAGTCTTGCCTAAGTGACACCATAAACTCTCTAGGTCCTGAGCCTACCCGATCAGTCTTACCTAGGTCCCAAACCTACCCGGTGAGTCTTACCTACGTTACATCATAACCTCTTAGCTCGACCTTCCGCAAGTTCGTAGCATGACCCCTTCGGCCTCAAACCGGTTCTACCCAAAACTTCAGACCTTAAACTAGTTAACCAAAGCCAAATCCTTAGGGTGACCCATTAGGTCCCGAACCTACCGGTCCTGAGCCTACCCGATCTCCTAGATCTCAAACCTACCAACACATACTCATCCTTACCTTGTCTAAGCAATGGCTCTCTTATCCTCCTCGTTCCAACCTTTTAGGTCTACTCAGTCTAACCTGTTGAGTGATCCCTGAGATCCCAAGACCATTCGAGTCTACCAAACACCTACCTTTTAGGTCTCTAGAATATCTGATTCATACCTTAGGCCTCAACCCCTAAACCTTTAGGTCACAAGACTTTCTACCCTTTAGGTCCCTCACCTTACATCTCCACCCTTTGGACTCTTTAATTCCCAAGCCTACTTGGTCCGACTAAAAGCGACACATCTACGTCTCCCGACTCCCGTCATGTCCAAGCCATGACCCTACCACTCTTAAACCTACCAAGTACCAACCTAGTGTCACCCATTAGCCTCAAAAGACTTCCTAGTCTGACCTTCGACCCCTTAAGGACTCTAACCTACTTAATCCAAGCCGAGTCCAAACCTCGCCACCTACAAGGTCCACCTTGAACTCCATGGATCTCAAACATCACTCCCCCAACGAGTCCAAATCTCAAACCTTGTTCAAGTATATAGGATCTACTGCGCACCGCGCCATGCCATAGGGATCTCAAAACCCATCCGGTCAAGACTCGTGTCCTTAGTCCCATCCCTAACCTACCTTCACAATTGCCAAATGAGGTTGGTCCCGCGCATGACCTCTAAGACAAAATTAAGTCCTAAGCATATCCAATCCTGTTAGGTACCTATTGCACTCGAGCAAAGTCTTTGAGACTCAAGTCCATACCTATGCGCCAACATGGTCACATATCCAAACCCATTTCCCGCACCTATGGTTCGCACCTAGCCTAAACTTTCAAACACTCTAGGATCCAAGCCCGACATGCGTATTAGGTACTAGGATCATCCAATCCCAATCCATTGCTCCTTGGCCGGCCTCAAGCCTGCTTGGTTCTAATCCATAACGCGATTTCTCTAGGACAAAAGACTTACCCGCTTGAAAGCCTTATGTCCCAACGCTACCCTGCCTAGCCTTCGATCTCCTAGATCTCACGCCTACCATTCCATTAGGACCCGGTCTCCTTAACACATGTCTGAGTCTTACCCTAGCTAAACCCCAGAACTTTAGCCTAGGTCTAATCTATCGAGCCTATCCAGCCACGAGGTATCAAGCTCATTTGCCCCAAACCGCAACACTCTTAGACCTCAAACTTGCTCAGTCTAAACCAAGACAAACCTTCAAATGCTTTCGGTCTCCAAACCCTAGCCTTAAACCTAGGTAAACACATTCTCTAAGCCCTAGCCTCAAGCCTAGGTAGTCATATCATTCTCTCTGAACCCTAGCCTCAAGCCTAGGTAATTACATCCTTTCAAACCCTAGCCTAAAGCCTAGGAAGTTAAATCCTTCTTAAAACCTAGCCTAAAGCCTAGGTAGCTACACCCTTCCTAAACCCTAGCCTTGATCCTAGGTAGTCACATATCCTATCTAAACCCTAGCCTTAAGCCTAGGAAACCACAACATCCCCTTTAACCTAGGTAAACACATTCTCTAAGCCCTAGCCTCAAGCCTAGGTAGTCATATCATTCTCTCTGAACCCTAGCCTCAAGCCTAGGTAATTACATCCTTTCAAACCCTAGCCTAAAGCCTAGGAAGTTACATCCTTCTTAAACCCTAGCCTTGATCCTAGGTAGCTACACCCTTCCTAACCCTAGCCTTGATCCTAGGTAGTCACATATCCTCTCTAAACCCTAGCCTTAAGCCTAGGAAACCACAACATCCCCTTTAACCCTAGCCCAAATTCTAGGGAATTTCCAAAGCCCCGTATGCAACATCATTCCAAATTCCCGAAACCCTAGTCTCGAAACCTAGGAAATTTACAATCTCAATTCTCCGTTTTATTGAACCCTAGTCCAAAACCTAGGATATAATGCCCTGTCCAAAACTCAATCAACCCTAGCCTCAAGCCTAGGAAGCCGCATTCGCTCTAAACCCTAGCCGCGAGCCTAGGTAGTCGCATTCGCTCTAAACCCTAGCCTCGAGCCTAGGTAGTCGCATTCTCTCCAACCCCTAGCCTCAAGCTTAGGTAGTCGCACTCTTTCTAAACCCTAGCCTCGAGCCTAGGTAGTCGCATTCGCTCTAAACCCTAGCCTCGAGTCTAGGTAGTCGCATTCGCTCTAAACCCTAGCCTCGAGTCTAGGTAATCGCACTCTTTCTAAAACCCTAGCCTCAAGCCTAGGTAGAAATTATCCTCTTTAAACTCTATCATCAAGCCTAGGATTCAACATTCCCTTCAAACCCCAGTCCTAGACCTAGGAAACTCCGTCACCTTAGTCTCAAAATATAGGAAGTTTACAGTCCTTAGCCTTAAAACCTAGCCCAAAGCCTAGGTTACCACGAACATTTCCAAGCCATAGTCACCAATCCCGGAAAATGGTGAACCCTAACATCAAGCTTAAGTGGACCTTCCACAAAAGCAATCCCTCTTCCCAACGGTCCATGGTCTCAAGCCTAAGAAGTCACAACCTTTCCAACTCCCAGCCTTATGTCTAAAAGCCAACGCCTTTGCAACCTCTGAGCCTACCACAACTCCAAGCCCTAGCCTCCTAGACCTAGGAAATTCCTAAACCATAGTCCCAAACCTAGGAGAGTCATGGTCCTTAAACACCAGTTTCCAAACCCTTGTTCGAAACCCTAACATCTAGGAAGTTCCCAAACCTCAACCTTTCCAAGCCCTAGCACTAAGCCTAGGATAGAATACTCTCCTCATGCTTAAATAAACTCCTATCCCTAGCCTGTAAGACTAGGAAACCCACAGTATCTCCAAGACAT
Source organism: Campanula takesimana (assembly GCA_026119855.1). Taxonomy (NCBI): domain Eukaryota; kingdom Viridiplantae; phylum Streptophyta; class Magnoliopsida; order Asterales; family Campanulaceae; genus Campanula; species Campanula takesimana. The sequence continues at coordinate 6,290 of JAOWBW010002133.1, read as the reverse complement.
AATCTAAAGCCCAAGAAGCCGTGACATCTTTGGCATCACTATCTCAAGATTAGGAGACCACCATCTTCCTTATTCCCTTTCCTTAAAAGAGCCTTAGGTCCTACCTCTAGGCAACCAAGAAAAATATCCCTTACCTAACACCTTGGTCTCAATGGCTCGTAGCCTCATCCCCTCCTAAATTAGGATAAGCGGAACCCAGATCATGTTTCCCATATTAGCAACTCCCCGAGAGTCCATCTCCTTCGCGTCTCCCTAAAGGTCATTTGCCCTTGTGACTCACCAAAGAGTCCCTTGTGACTCCCCGAGAGTCTATCACCTTTGTGACTCCCCGAGAGTCCGTCACCCTTGGGACTCCCCGAGAGTCTATCACCTTTGTGACTCCCCGAGAGTTCATCCCGTTTGCGACTTCATAACAATCCATCATCTTTGCCTCCACATGCAAAATTTCAGTTTTACCCCTAGTACAATCCCCTTTGATTCATTTTAGGTGTCCTTAATGCTATTTTGACTGATATTCGTTACCTTTGGGTACGGAAAGCCCCTTAAAATTTCCATTCTCCACCAAATATTTGCTTAGGATTCATACGGTTGCAGAGACCTCGGCACCTCTGTGACATACGCATCCTAGATCGATCGCGATTGGCAGAAGCCTCGGCGTTTCTGTTTGCGAGAGATCCAGCATCTATTATTTTAGCACTTCCTAATATTTGCTTAGGATTCGTATGGTTGTAGAGACTTCGGCGCCTCTATGACATACGCATCCTAGATCGATCGTGATTGGCAGAAGCCTCGGCGTTTCTGTTTCCGAGAGATCCAGCATCTATTATTTTAGCACTTCCTAATATTTGCTTAGGATTCGTATGGTTGTAGAGACTTCGGCGCCTCTATGACATACGCATCCTAGATCGATCGCGATTGGCAGAAGCCTCGGCGTTTCTGTTTACGAGAGATCCAGCATCTATTATTTTAGCATTTCCTAATATTTGTTTAGGATTCGTATGGTTGTAGAGACTTTGGCGCCTCTATGACATACGCATCCTAGATCGATCGTGATTGGCAGAAGCCTCGGCGTTTCTGTTTGCGAGAGATCCAGGATCTATTATTTTAGCATTTCCTAATATTTGCTTAGGATTCGTATGGTTGTAGAGACTTTGGCGCCTCTATGACATACGCATCCTAGATCGATCGCGATTGGCAGAAGCCTCGGCGTTTCTGTTTGCGAGAGATCCAGCATCTATTATTTTAGCATTTCCTAATATTTGCTTAGGATTCGTATGCTTGTAGAGACTTCGGCGCCTGTATGACATACGCATCCTAGATCGATCGTGATTGGCAGAAGCCTCGGCGTTTCTGTTTGCGAGAGATCCAGCATCAATTATTTTAGCATTTCCTAATATTTGCTTAGGATTCGTATGATTGTAGAGACTTTGGCGCCTCTATGACATACGTATCCTAGATCGATCGTGATTGGCAGAAGCCTCGGCGTTTCTGTTTGCGAGAAATCCAGCATCTATTATTTTAGCATTTCCTAATATTTGCTTAGGATTCGTATGGTTGTAGAGACTTTGGCGCCTCTATGACATACGTATCCTAGATCGATCGTGATTGGCAGAAGCCTCGGCGTTTCTGTTTGCGAGAGATCCAGCATCTATTATTTTAGCATTTCCTAATATCTGCTTAGGATTCATATGATTGTAGAGACTTTGGCGCCTCTATGACATACGCATCCTAGATCGATCGCGATTGGCAAAAGCCTCGGCGTTTCTGTTTGCGAGAGATCCAGCATCTATTATTTTAGCATTTCCTAATATTTGCTTAGGCTTCGTATGGTTGTAGAGACTTTGGCGCCTCTATGACATACGCATCCTTGATCGATCGCGATTGGCAGAAGCCTCGGCGTTTCTGTTTGCGAGAGATCCAGCATCTATTATTAGGATTCGTGCGGTTGTAGAGACTTCGGCGCCTCTATGACATACGTATCCTTGATCAATCGTGATTGGCAGGAGCCTCGGGTTTCTGTTTGCGAGAGATCCAGCATCTATTATTTTAGCATTTCCTAATATTTGCTTAGGATTCGTATGGTTGTAGAGACTTTGGCGCCTCTATGACATACGCATCCTAGATCGATCGTGATTGGCAGAAGCCTCGGCGTTTCTATTTGCGAGAAATCCAGCATCTATTATTTTAGCATTTCCTAATATTTGCTTAGGATTCGTATGGTTGTAGAGACTTTGGCGCCTCTATGACATACGCATCCTAGATCGATCGTGATTGGCAGAAGCCTCGGCGTTTCTGTTTGCGAGAAATCTAGCATCTATTATTTAGCATTTCCTAATATTTGCTTAGGATTCGTATGGTTGTAGAGACTTTGGTGCCTCTATGACATACGCATCCTAGATCGATCGTGATTGGCAGAAGCCTCGGCGTTTCTGTTTGCGAGAGATCCAGCATCTATTATTTTAGCATTTCCTAATATTTGCTTAGGATTCGTATGATTGTAGAGACTTTGGCGCCTCTATGACATACGCATCCTAGATCGATCGCGATTGGCAAAAGCCTCGGCGTTTCTGTTTGCGAGAGATCCAGCATCTATTATTTTAGCATTTCCTAATATTTGCTTAGGCTTCGTATGGTTGTAGAGACTTTGGCGCCTCTATGACATACGCATCCTAGATCGATCGCGATTGGCAGAAGCCTTGGCGTTTCTGTTTGCGAGAGATCCAGCATCTATTATTAGGATTCGTACGGTTGTAGAGACTTCGGCGCCTCTATGACATACGTATCCTTGATCAATCGTGATTGGCAGGAGCCTCGGCATTTCTGTTTGCGAGAGATCCAGCATCTATTATTAGGATTCGTATGATTGTAGAGACTTCGGCGCCTCTATGACATAAGTATCCTTGATCAATCGCGATTGGCAGAAGCCTCGGCGTTTCTGTTTGCGAGAGATCCAGCACCTATTATTAGGATTCGTATGATTGTAGAGACTTCGGCGCCTCTATGACATACGTATCCTTGATCGATCGTGGTTGGCAGAAGCCTCGGCGTTTCGTTAGCACAATCGGCAGGAGCCCTGGCGATCCTGATTGCGTTTACCATTCCATCTCGGGATTATTTAGACAACGTAATCTTTATTTTTCCTAAATGAATTCATTTCCTAACGAATGTTCGTTCTTCATACAGGATAGTGCCCGTAGGTTTATTATCCCTAGCAGAAGTCCGATGGCTCGCTTTTCCTTAATCACTCTGAACTACGACCGGCTTGATTCCTCGGAGGATACGTAGGAAACCTGAAAAGGTCCAGCCACCCGACCAACATGGTCATCTCTCATCCCCAGCAAGTGCATTTTCCCCAGCAGAAAACGTTGTTCCCCATCAGAGGACAGTCCTTCCCAATTTCCCCATCAGATTTGAACTACGTTCGGCTTGATTCCCCCGCGGATACGTAGGTCGCCTGTCAAGGTCCAGCCGTTCCCTTACCTTTCCTCTGTTTTGAAACTCATGTTTCAGAACGGTTCCTATTTTTATCATCGACCCTCAATTGCCTTGCAAGAAGCGTCGCCGAGGGGCTACTGTTAGTACCCGATCTGAAAATGAGTTTATTAGGGCTTTCCCAAATATACAAGAACTTTATGGGAATTAGAAACCTTGCAAGACTTGTCCCGGATTCCCAAAAATAGCTCAATGTTCTAGAAACATTAAATATGGACATTTAGGGTTGCCTTGTATGAACAGTTAAAACTAGCTTGAATTTCAAGTCAGCGCGCAACGATGGCCACGCGGCCACTTTCGCCAGCCGCCCTCAATATTGGCCACGCGGCCACTTTCGCCGCCGCCCTCAATATTGCCACGCGGCCACATCCGCCCCGGATGATCTGGACCATCAGATCTTCCCCTCAGTTTACTATATAAACCAATCTCATGCTATTGGTTTAGGGGGATCCGAATTTGAGAGTTCTTAAACACAATTTGCTCTCTAATTAGCATTCAAACCTCCAAGAAGATCAAGGTTTATTTCTTGCCAACATAGGTAAGTTTTCTAACTTATTTCTTCACGTTCTTGCATTATTTCTAATGTAGATCTTTATATTCATGTTCTTGCATGTTTATTCATAGTTTCTTCATATGCTTCGCATGTTTATTCATATGTTTCATATATGTTTCTCATATGTTCATCGTGTTCATAGATTAAAACCTATTTATGCTATATTTAGGGTTGCGATCTTCATGTTTGCATGTTATTTCATAGCCGATGATGATCGAGGGTTCATCAACCCGAGGATGATCTAGGAACTACTTCTAAACCCTAATATTTAGGTAATTCCCCCCTCATTATGCATGATCCCGATTCTTCTGCCTATTCTAATTCTCTGCGAACTACGCTGACCTGAGCTTCTCACATTGAGAGGAACGTAGGCAATCTTCGGATCCGGTCTCAAACACTAACACACTACTAACACATTCATCATGATAGAAAGACCGATCATTCGGGCAATAGGAGTGATAACGTTCAATATTCTTCTCTTGTTGTAATTTGACCCCCGAAACCCATTAAACATGCTTTTTCTCAATGTTTTGGCTATAATTAAAACGCGTGGCGACTCTCAAAATTTTAATGTTACTATGAATATTCTCAAATTCAAACACACGTATTCACAGCCCTTCATTCATTTTACTAGTAGTGAATGCAACAATGGTCTTGTACCTCTCTTGCCTAGCTTGCTCTTGAAACATAGTTCTCAACTCCACGCCTATCTCATAGGCTTCCAAATGTTTCCAAACTTTTGTTGGAGTTTTGAACACATAGCAGAAAGCATGAGACAACTTACATCTCTAGAATCATACGATGTTTCTTGTAATTGTCTCTTTCTACCCTAGGGGCAGTAGGCGGTGGTTCAGCGGGTGAGAGGCCCATCGAGAATGTACAACTTATCTTCTTGCCTAAGAACAATTCTTATGCTACGAGATCCAATCCATAAAGTTTGTGCCATTCTCTTCGAGCTTATCCTTCTCAAGGATCGATCGCAACGACATTGATTGAGTGTTATTAGTCATTATCTACAAATATGCAAAAATTTCCAAAATTTAATAAGTACCGATTTTCATTAAAGAGATAAATAATGTATTTTTCAAACAAAATACTCCCACTAAATTATATAACCTTCATATACATCCAATGTATAATATATTTAAATGGTTAAGATCCAACTTTAATTTAATTTCAAGTCCGCTAAGGCGGATTACACAAAATCAAATTAATTAGGTAGACAACTCTTGTCAATCATATCTCATATGACTCTTAGTTCCTTTTATGAGATTCTTTAAGAAATCAAATTTCAAAAAGCATGTTAAACCTCATCTTTGCCTAGGCCCAAAACTGTTTTGACTCCCAATTAAGTCTAACCATTTTAAACGAACAGTTAATGTGTCCCGCTAGGGCGTGCCCACACTATCTATCTTGCTCATACATAAAAAAATTTAATGCATCTCGCTAGGGCGAATCTACATTAAAATCACTCATGTACTAACAATGTTTTTAATCATGGCATGAATAAAAGACTTAAAACTTTCTTTGAAGGTTTCATCACATATAGCATATAACACATTTATGAGCACATAAATATAAACATGTTACACATCAAGTTTAGCCACTAAATTAATCTTCATTAATTTAAGCATGATATTTATGTGTCATTATTTCTCTATAATTATGATGATGAGACTATTTCAACTTTGGTTATTATCTCCAAATCAAGACAACAAGAAGTGCGGTCGAACTAAGCCATTAGGCAACCACAATCCCGCACTAATTCAAGAAACCAAGAAAGTAGTCATGTGGGGCCGAAACTAAGCAATAGATGGTCTCGATGAACGTAGGCCAATTGCATTCACAATTCCACATGGATCTCCAATCATTGAATCAAGAACTTTGTTTCTCATTTTAGCAATTATGAACTCTTCATAATTCTAACTTCGTTTTATCTTTGAAACTTTGATTGCGATCAAGTTTGGGAAACACAATCTCGATGACCGCAGATTAGCCATCCAAACCTTGAACCAATCTTAGAATCACAAGACTAAAACAATAGGAAAATCAAACCCCAAAATCCACACACAAACCAACTACCCAAAACCCATTCCAGATCAGCAGTCTAGACTGGTTCTGTTACTTGGTTTTGTTGAATTTTTCAAAAAATTCCAGATTCTGTTTTTCAAACCAAAATCAGACCTTCTGATCCCCTTGTGCGGCCGCCCAAAAACCCTTGTGCGGTCGCCCAAAACTGTGGGGC
>JAOWBW010002132.1:37499-121989 GCA_026119855.1 Campanula takesimana | reverse complement strand
CATCACAGCGAGGATATAGACGGAGGCTCGCGCCGGGTGCCTCGATATGCGGGCAGCGCTAATGGCCCTGGAGGGCGGTTCCACCACCGCCTCGACTGACCCCATTAATCCCCTGCCACGCCGCAATCCCTCCGCCCGTCGTTCCCAGCTTGGAAGCGAAAGATGACCAGGAGTCGTCACGACCTGATAACCCAGATGCAAGGGATGCTATGCTCCTGGATTTGCAGAGGCGGGTACACGAGATGGAGAAAGCAAAGAAATCAACGACCAAGTTGGCAAGCACCATGGCCCCCATTGCTTGATGTGATTCTGGAGAGCCCCCGCATCCTACCTTGAAACTCCCTCGCTGAGTAAATACACGGGAACGGAGGACGCTCGTGATCACGTTCACACTTTTGAGGCTATCATGGCCTTAGTATCTCATGATGATGATGTGCTATGCAAGGCAATGGTCAGTACGTTGAACGGGCCCGTGCTAGCTTGGTTCCGAGCTCTACCCCGGGCAGCATTGGCAGCTGGGACGAGCTGAGGAAAAAATTTGTTGAGAACTTTTCCACAGCAGGTGATCACAAGAAGCGGCCCACTGATTTGGCCAATGTGAAACAAGGAGATAATGAAACGAGCATGAGTTTCTATCAAAGGTTTAGGAGCCTCGCCGAACAAATCGAGGGTATCGCAGACGACATGGTGATGGTTTGCTTCACCGCCGGAATGGGAGACCCAAAACTCAAGTTCGAGTTCGACGTAAGACCCCCAGAGACAAACGGAGACATGTACGAGCGAGCCTATCGAGTTGATCTAGCTGAGCTGGCACTAAAGAAGGAACCGAACAAGTACAAGGGCAAGGCCCGAGCTGAGACCAAAGCAGTAGATGATAAGAAAGGTTATGATGAGGATTACCACTCTCGACGAGGGAAGAACCGCACTTGCAGGACCGAACATTACAGCCGCGGTACTGAGCATAAGGAAGACAAAGTAGACTTCACTCCATTAACTAGAACAAGGAAAGAAATCATGAATGTGGTCGAGCTAGATCCGCCTCGTCCCATGCAAGGACACGAGGAATCCAGGCGAGCTTCAGGAAAATGGTGCTCTTTCCACAGGGATTATGGCCATGACACAGAGAGTTGTTTAGATCTCAAAAAGGCCATCCAACAAAGGGTTGATATGGGAGAACTGGATCGATTCATAAAAAAAGATGGTAAGAGAGAGCGAGAAGCCAAAGGAAAGACCGACGAGCACTGCCAGGAGCGAGCTCCTCGTAAGAAAATTGGTGTTATTAGCGACGAGGCGTTGTCCATTACAACTCTGAAGAGCCAGATCTACAGCCTGAAAAAAGTCCCTTTTGTGCCTGCGTGGAGCAACAAGGAAGAGACCATCTCCATCTCCCCGAACGAACTCGCAGCCAGCCGAACAGCCAGGGAACAACCCATTGTATTAGAGGGACGAATTGACAATTGCATCGCCGACAGACTCCTTGTTGACACAGGAGCAACCCGGGATGTACTCTTCTATAAAAGCTTCAGGGATATGGAGTTATCTGATAGTATGCTCGTGCCCTACGCTGGTCGCTTAGAAGGTTTCACCTACCACAAGGTTGATGTGAAGGGCACTGTAGAACTGCTAGTTGAACTCAGCACCGTCCCTTATAAAGTGCAGGAGCTGGTAACATTTATGGTCATTGATGTCAGCAGCGATTACCACGCCATCCTGGGAATTCCCAGCCAAGTGAGACTCTGTATGGTTGTCTCTCTGCCCCATCAACGAGTCAAGTTCCCCACACCAGCAGGGATAGGGTGTCTCCGGGGATGAGCTCGAGAATTTCTGGAGTATGTTGTAGAAACGAGGAAGGCAAAGAGGAAGTACGAGCTAGAAACACCCGGAGAGAAGGTGACCATCTCCAAGACGGTCAAAACCAGAGAAGCCATGAACATTGGGGTCGTAACAGAAGTGAAAACCAACGAGCAAATTGCCAGGGAAATCATCGATCTCAAAAAAGAAGTAAGCAGCAAGATCAAGGAAGAAGCTCGGGCATTGTAGAGGAGGAAGTTGAGAAAATAACGGACATCATCGTGGACACCCTGCAATTTAGGGAAGGCCCCGAACTAAAACCCATCGATGAGCTAGAGGAGGTCGTAATCAACGCCTCTTTCCCGAGCAGAAAGTTAAGATTGGGAAGCAACTGACTCCCGGAGAACGAGCCAAACTGCTTAATCTTTTGCGCGCTAGCACTGACATCTTCGCGTGGCAAGTGGAAGATATGAGAGGGATCAGGGAAGAGGTAGCTGTGCATGAGCTCAATGTTGACCCCGAGTTTAAGCCTGTCAAACAAAGCGGAAAGCATTTTCATCCGACAAGCAGCAGGCTATCAGAGAAGAGGTAAACAAGTTACTGCGTGCTGGGATAATCAAGGAGGCCTACTACCCGTCGTGGTTGGCAAACGTGGTCATGGTAAAGAAGGCCAACGGCAGATGGAGGATGTGCGTAGATTTTACTGACCTCAACAAGGCCTGTCCTAAGGATTGCTTCCCCATACCAAGGATCGACAAGCTCGTTGATTCTATTGCCGGTCACAAGACCCTAAGTTTTCTAGACGTCTATTCAGGCTACCACCAGATAAAGATGGCCAAGCAAGATGTTGAGAAGACCGCCTTCCAGACCAGCGAGGGGACCTACTGCGACAAAAAGATGCCTTTTGGCCTAAAAAACTCGGGAGCCACCTACCAAGGAAGGGGACCACTGCCCCGACTTGGCAGAAATAAGGAGGTATATGTGGACGACATGGTAATCAAAACCAAGGAAGGGGACCACTGCCCCGACTTGTTCGAAACGTTCTCAACCATTCGAGCTAACGACATGAAGTTAAACCCGAGCAAGTGCGTGTTCGGTGTAACCGCGGGGAAATTCCTAGGCTTTATGGTCTCTCAACGAGGAATTGAAGCAAATCCAGAAAAGATCTCGGCGCTCTTAAGCATGAAGGAGCCAACCTCAGTCAAAGAAGTTCAGAGGCTCAATGGCCGGGTATCAGCCCTAGGTCGATTCATCGCCAAGTCGGCTGAACGATCTCTCCCATTCTTTAAAACCCTCAAAGATGGCAAGGAATTCAAATGGACGGATGAGTGCTCAGAAGCTTTCCGAGAGCTAAAAGTATACTTGAGTCAACCGCCAATACTTAGCAGCCCGGTCCTAGGGGAGACCTTGTACGTTTATCTGGCCGCAACGGACCGAGCTGTTGCAGCAGTCTTAGCAAGGGATGACAGGGGAATGAAGCCTGTGTTCTACGTTAGCAAAGCGCTGAATGATGTGGAAGCCCGCTACTTCAACGCGGAAAAGTTAGCGTATGCTGTGGTGATTGCTGCTCGGAAGTTGAGGGCATACTTTCCGCACACCCGATCGTTGTTTATATTAATGCTCCATTGAGAAGATACTGCACAAGCCCGACAGTTCAGGTCGGTTACTCAACTGGTCGATCGAATTGACGGAGTTAGATATCTCCTACCAGCCGAGGAAAACTCTTCAGGCTCAATCTCTAGCGGACTTTATAGTAGAGACGACCTTTAGCCTTGACGGTGATCAACCATATCCAGAAGTCGACCCCGAACAATCAGGAAGTACAAATGTACCGTCCAATTGCTGGCAACTTTTCGCTGATGGATCGGCAGCAAAAAATTGTGGTGCGGGAGTAATCCTGCTCGAACCCGGAAATAGCGAGAGCATCGAGAAAATACTGAGGTTTAAATTCCCGACCTCAAACAATCAGGCCGAATACGAAGCGCTGATAGCAGGAATCGACCTGGCAAAGCACATAGGAGTCACAAAACTTCAGGCTCACACCGATTCCCAGCTCGTTGTAAACCAGCTAAAGGGGCAGTATGAGGCCATCAATCCTGTCCTCTCAAAGTATAAAGACTTGGTCTTAGAGATGGTGAAAACTTTTGAATTTTGGCAGATCGTCCAGGTCGCTCGGAAGGACAACGCCCGAGCAGACTTACTCTCAAAATTGGAAACAATGGAAACCGAGGAGGTAGATCAGCCCAAATGGATTGAGTTTTTGGAAAAGCCGGCTATTGAGAGAGTCCAAATAATGGAAATTGGTGAAGAAAGCGAAACACAGCCCAACTGGGTTGACGACCTTAAGAACTTCATTGAAAAGGAAGAGCTCCCTGAGGACGGAGCAAGGGCGAGGATGGTGAGAAAGAAAGCCCCTCGGTTCACCGTGGTCGAAGGTGTGTTATACAGGAGGTCGTTTGTCAAGCCGCTATTAAGATGTGTGCCCCCCGAGCAGACTCTGAGCCTGATGGAGGAGGTGCACGAGGGAATATGTGGGGCCATCCAGGTGCTAGAACCCTGGCAGAGAAAATTATAACGATGGGATACTACTGGCCCACTATGAGAAGGGAGGCCGTTGAATATGTCAAAAAGTGTGATAGGTGCCAGAGATATGCAGACATTCCCCGAGTCCCAGCCACCGAGCAAACTCCTGTCGTTGGTTGTTGGCCATTCCATATGTGGGGGATAGACATGATCGGACCTTTCCCATTGGCCCGAGGGAAATTGAAGTATGCTGTGGTGACTGTTGACTACTTTACAAAGTGGATAGAAGCCAAGGCATTGGTAGAAATAACCGAGGAAAACGTGCTGAATTTCGTTCATGATCATATATGGTGCCGTTTCGGAGTGCCTAAACACATCGTTTCAGACATGGGGTTGCAGTTCTCAGAACGGTTCACCACTGAATGTGCCCACCTCGGGGTCAAACACACGAAGTCATCAGTTTCTTACCCCCAAGGGAACGGCCAGGCTGAGGCCGCAAACAAGTTATTGATGCACGCCCTTCACCGAAATCTGACGGGACGAGCTGGGAAATGGGTAAATGAACTCCCCCTCGCTCTTTGGGCAATTCGAACAACAACCAGAGGGCCCACTGGAGAAACCCCCTTTGCTCTGACCTACGGTTCGGAGGCCATGGCTCCAGCCGAACTTGCACTTCCTACAGCTCGGGTATCTTTCTTCGATGAAGGATTGAACGAAGCAAGGAGGAGGACCGACTTGGACCTGCTGGATGAGAGGAGGCTTGAGGCCCACCTCAGGTCGATAAACTACAAGCAGATGACCAAAAGATACCACGATCAAAAGGTGAGGAAAAGGTGTTTTCAGGTCGGTGACCGGGTCTTGCGCAGAATCGAGGCAACGAGCAGAAAAGCCCAACAGAACAAACTCTCTCCCAACTGGGAAGGACCTTTTGTCGTGACAAGAATAGTGCGGGAAGGAACACACATGCTAGCAACCCCGGAAGGTCGGGAGCTCAAGAATCCATGGCACTCCACCAACCTCAGAAAATACTATCACTAGCAACTAGAATGATTCCATGTTTAGATGATTTAGCAAGGGTAGGTCTTTTCGAGCACTTGCATGTTCGTTGATCTGTAACTTAGAGTATAGCCTTTACTGTCACTCTTAATGAAAATATCCCTTGTCATGTCAATCTGCATACATTGGTTAAGTCCTGCTCCGAGCAGGCAACACACGACTCGTTTAAACGAGCTCAAGCCTTGCTATGAGCAAGCACATTGGTTAAGTCCTGCTCCGAGCAGGCAACACACTACTCGTTCCAAACGAGCTCAAGCCTTGCTCCAAGCAAGCACATTGGTTAAGTCCTGCTCCGAGCAGGCAAGACACTACTCGTTCCAAACGAGCTCAAGCCTTGCTCCAAGCAAGCAAATTGGTTAAGTCCTGCTCCGAGCAGGCAACACACTACTCGTTCCAAACGAGCTCAAGCCTTGCTCCAAGCAAGCACATTGGTTAAGTCCTGCTCCGAGTAGGCAACACACGACTCGTCCTAAACGAGCTCAAGCCTTGCTCCAAGCAAGCAAATTGGTTAAGTCCTGCCCTGTGCAGGCAACACAACTCGTTCCAAACAAATCGACACTAGGCTTCAGGCAAATGATCAACACTACATAATAACGACTTAGAAAGAGGCTTCATTTACTATGGGGGCCAACAGCCGGCCCCAATGGCTTACAAAACGAGAAATACTAAATTAGACAATGTCTTCCCCATCGTTATCCCTAGTTAGTTCGTTTATCATGGCCCCACCTTCTTCACGAGCACGTTCAAATTCCCTCCGCACCAGCACGGTATCAACATTCATAGGCAGAAGCTCAGGGGCGACCCAGGGCTCTTTCTTATCAGTCTCATCCTCTCCTGCTAACTTCTCCAGCTCGTCTTCGTTAAAGGAAATCATGGCATCGGCATTTCGGGCGAAGTCGTTAAATTGCACATTAGAGCACTCCACCAAATCGGCCAAGGTCTCGGGGTCTTGTGGAAGAAACCCTCGACCAAAAGCATCCCTCAACCCATGTCTGTGACCGGACTTCCAGTACGGAAAAGCTTTGGCCACCAACTTCTCCTCGTACTCCTCCGATTTCTCGTATTCATCAATGATGGCCTTTTTGCTTGATGAGCCGGAGTTAGCGAGTTGTTCCTTGAGCTGGGCAATCTCTGCCTCCAAGCCACTGACGAGAGCCTGGGCCTCCCTAGTACGACCCATAGAAAGGCCCAATTCCTCCTGAACTTTGTCCACCCGTTCCCTCTCCGCCTTTAAAGCCGCCTCCGCCTTCTGGGCCTCAGTCTGACTCTCTTTGGCCAAACTCTCAGCGTCAACCAATCTCTTCCTCTCTTCCTCCAGCTCCTTGTTGCGAGCAGCCAACTCCTTCTCCCTCTCAATAAGGGTTGCCGCCTTGAATTTATCACGGTCCTCCAATTCCTCGCCGGTCTGAGTCAAGCGGATAGCAAGAGTGGATAGCTGTAAAAGAAAACAACGAGTTAGGACCCAAAGAAATAAACAGTAATGATGAATGAAACCTTCAATCAATACCTCAGAGATGACCAGGCCTATACGGTCACGAAGAACGGAGGGAGGAGCCATCTCTTCCTTCAGCTTCTCCAGATGATCATGGTCGGCAGCTCGGCGGAGGACGGCACGACCAAGGCCCATCCTGACTCCCTTACGGGCATTAAGATTCAATCCCCTCAAAAGGGCCACGTTCCCCAACCGATCAGCGAGCTTGTCAACTTCCTCATCAGTAGTGGCATTAGCCAACTCATCGCGAGTGACCAAACCTTTAGAGGCCGCTTTCTTGGCCAGAGGAACGTCGTCGTCAGAATCCTGAGATCGGCTCCTTTTCTTCGTCACCTCCTCCTCAGTTCGTCCCTGAGGTTTCTTAGGAACTTCAGCACGAGGAAGGACCGTAGAGGGGCCTCCACTTGACTTCGCCGCGCCTCCTGCATCCCTAGCCTTCTGCCCGTCAAAACTGGTGAGGGGAACGTTGGTCGGTGCTTTCTTGCTCAGCTCAGCTTGGCGAGCCTTGCCATGATCTTTGGCCACCGACGAATTGGTGCTCTTATTTAAACCGCCGAGCTGGCGAAAAGACATCTCGACCCTTTTCTTCTGGGTCTCCGCTACATATTGCTCCCCGTGGCCGCTCATATCTGCAAGACAAAAAGGAAAATTAATTAGATCCACGAAAGAAGTTCAACTAAAAGCAGAGTCTAGATCTTCACCCCCAAAATGCTCAAATCTGTAGCACGGGGCAGATGAGCCCGAATAAAACAGGCAGTCCACTTCGAACGAGCATCCCTCGTGGATCACCTAACCAGGATAACGCCTATCTGGAACGATCGAGACAAGAGGCTCCACCCCTTCCTCGAAACAACCCGCCAACCCAGCTCGAGCAAAGTAGCAAGTTCGATTCTCTAGCTCTTCCCAATTAACGGCCCAGTCGTCTCCTTCGTAGGGCCCGACCAATCGAGACAACGCCTTCTCCAAATCCGTGCTCCATTCAGGTTCCCACCCTTCAGAGAGCCGACCAAGCACACCCTGGGAACACTCAAATTCCCAACCATTCCGGCTTTCCACCATTACAATATGATTGGCGAAAGAGTTGAGCTTCCCAGGGAACACATACAACAAACGAGGAGCGTGGGGGACGACTCCTAAGCACACAGTTTTGAAGGGAGGATCAGCTCATTTGCTCTTTACTCGGGATATCCTAAAAAAATTCTTAAAAACCCCCATGCACGGCTCAAAGCCGAGGTGACGATAAACGACCAGGAAGCTGGTAATCGACCTTATTGCATTAGCTACGAGCTGAATGGGAACCAATGAGGTTTCCGTAAAAAACTGATTGATGAAAGGATCCAAAGGCAACCTAAGGCCCTGTTCGAATTGGCCGACGTAGAAAGCCACTCGCTCCTGTCTTTTATTAAAGAATCGATGGATACACTCCCTTTGGGAACGTTGGTGAGGAAGAACACGCGGCAAGTCATCAGGAAGAGGGTCCGCCCCCAATTGACGAGAGGACAACGGCACAGCTGTCCGAGCAAGTTCCTTCGCTAGATAGTCGTAGCCCATGTCCTCAATGATCTGTCTGTCAACCTCACTCTCGTCCTCATCCTCTTCACCCACATATACATGACCTTCCGCGTCACATCCACTATCCTCACCTCTTGAAACATCTTCATCATCACCTTCTAAAGGGTAAGGCCTTGAACTCGTGCCTGTATCAGGTCGATACGTAGATATAGGATCGACGTCGTGAACCTCTTCATCAGATACAACTTCCAGATCGTTACCCGGTACGTTTACGAGGAGAAATTGGTCCTGAGAAGCACCCCCAGCACTTGATGCCGAATCCTCCTGAGACATACCTGCAAGATTAGCATGGGGGTCAAACCCCGTATTAAAAGCCGAGCTAGGGCCCGTTTGGGGTCTAGACCCCTCTCCTGAGCTGGTGCGCGCTGCGACAAACGGAGAAGAGAATCTGCCCCCAAAGGTGTAATGTGTGGCTAAGTGTCTGAGGAGATGACCAAAATTCGTGAAACGGGCAACGTGGGAGTGGTCGGAACTCAGCCAATTCTCGTTGTTGACGACGGGCAACCTTAAGTCGTCCCTAACTTGGTGGGACTCTAGAAACTTCTGAATGGATCCCAAATTCATTTTTTTCCAACCACCGTCCTCACTGTTGTACACCAAATTGGTCTGCTCATGATAGGAGAACTCCAACGACATTGCTAAAGAAATAGGCTGTTACTAACCAAGAACCCCCCGCCGTCGCCGGAAAATTTGAATTTTCCGGTGACTACCCAAAAACGCTAGAGAAAAGGGGAAAAACTCGAAAATAAACTGTGAAAAATAAAGGTTAAAGAAGTTTACCTTCGTAGGAAAGGAATAACCGGTGAAAAACTGATCGGAAAGTGAGGAAACGCCGAAGGACTGTCGCCGGAGAAAGCTTCAGGTATTTTTCTCTCTGCACTCTTTAGAATCGTGAGAAGAGGGTTATGGAAGGCGATGGAAGGTCTTACATAGCCCCTAAAACGGGCCATACCCATGGCCCGACCCGAATTGACCGGCGACCCGACGCATAAAGGAATGCACTAATGAGGGGTCCTTTCCCAAGCGCCACCTCTGTCTCTTTTTCCGTGCCCTGTGTACTCAAAACGACGCCACAGCACCAACTGTCCCATCATCTCCCTCACCCCCGAAAGCCTGCAACCGCCAGCGTAGTCAACCTCTCATTGAACGACACGTGCCTTCGTAGCCACAACTAGATCCCTATCCTCTCAGTAAGCGACCCGCTCGTCCAGATCACTAAAAGTATAAGAGTCATATTTTCACCTTTTTTTTTCCATTTTTAAGAAAAAAATCATAATATTATTTGGTCAAATCTCAGTCAAATCTTATAACTAAAGTATAAGAGTCATGTTTTTTTTGTTTTTTTTTTTTTTTTTTTTTTTTTTTTTTTATCTTTTTTCATTTTCAAGATTTTTTTAAAATATTATTTGGTCATATCTCGGCCAAACTCCTATACTTAATGTATAAGACCAAATTTTCTCTTATGATTGAAATATAAAAGTCATTTTTTCACAAAATAAATTAAGAATACTAATATTTGTTAATGTTGACTTTCATATTCGGTCAAACAACAGTCAACTCTCATAAACGACACATAAGACATGTCCACCTCTTATAATTAAAGTAAAAGAGCCATGTTTTTTTTTATGTTTTTTTAATTAATAAAAAAAAAACTAATATTATTAAGTCAAAGCACGGTCAAACTCTTATAATTAGTGTATAAAACCAATTCTCCTATACTTAATGTACATGACCGATTCTCCTTTTATAGTTGTTGAAGTATTAGTATCATTTTTTCACAAAATTAAATAAAAATAAATATTTTATTAATGTTGACTCTCACATTCGGTCAAACAGTAATATGCTCTTATAAATTACGTATAAGAGTATAAAAGTTATTTTTTTTTGATACTTTCTCAAATAAGAATCTTTTTTGTATATATATTTTTTTATTAATATTGACTCTTATATTTGGTGAAACATAGTTCCGATCTTATAACCGACACATAACACCTGTCCGCCTCTTATGATTAACATATAAGAGTAATTTTTTTTACTCTTATATGTTAATATTATTTGGTCAAATTTGATCAAACTCAGTCAAACTTTTATAATTAGTGTATAAGACCAATTATCCTCTTATAGTTGATATATAAAAGTCATTTTTTTCATAATTTTTCACAAAACAAAAATTAAAAATTTAATATTTAATTGATGTTGACTTTCATATTCGTTGCAATCAGCTCTTATAACTGATGTACAAGACTAAATGAAATCATATACTCCCTCCGTCCCACCACAAGTGAGACTAATTTCCTTTTCAGTCCGTCCCACCACAAGTGAGACTGCCCAAAATGGAAATGTTTTAATTTAACCCCACTCATTCTCTCTCTTCATTTTCCACCTATCATTTTATTCAACCAACACTACTAGTATTTACCCAACTCATTCTCTCTCTTCATTTTCTACCACACATTCACTAGCTTTTTCTTAATTATTATGCCCCACAAGTTGGTCTCACTTGTGGTGGGACGGAGGAGTACTAAAAGTATTTTTTACTGAAACGCTGCAGTTAAGCCACAACTAGATTACTACTACTGCAGTTAAGCCAAAGTCACTGTTGAAGTCATCGGAAGAGGGAGGGCAACCTGAAACCTGCAAATCTCAAATATCATGCGAGGAGCTGTTGAAATAAAATGAATTAATTATATAGCACTACAATTGCAAAGAACACTAGCTCGGATGAAAGGTGGTGACACAAAATCTGACTGCAAATACATGAACTTGAAAATCAAACAGGATTAAAGAAAGGGCAAATTGCAATTTAATTACCTGAGTTTTACACGATGTTTCAATTGGTTCCCAAATCTGGTTTTCGACTATTTGGTTACCTAGGTTTGACAATTAATTGCAATGTGATATAAAAACTGTTGGATAATGCCTTTGATGAATGTGGGACGCCATATTAGGGGATTATACAACAGAGGGTTTCGTAATGCCTAGACAGAGCAGAAGAGAAGACAAAGAAAGGAGAATCAGACTGAGCACAACTGAAGGTTGTGAAGAACGTTGCTGCACTAGTACAAGACCTGTGAGCACTAGTGGACGTGCAGAGAACAAGTCGTGCTCCAGAGCACAAGTCGTCCCAGTGGCAAGTTTGTCATTCACAAGAAAGTAGGAAAACGTATGGAACAACTCAATTCCGTTTGGGAGTTGTATTTTGGGACTCCTAGTGTCTTCAGAGTTAGGTTATGACTAGTATAAATAGAGGCTATCATCCTAACAAGATTGATTTGATGAAAATCCATAGAGTGCTCATAGAGAGATCAATAATTCTAGATCTAGGGTTTTAGCACAGTCAAGAATTATTGTGATCAATAATTCGTGCTAGCATAGATTAGTGTGATCTTGTAAAGAATTCTCCAGATTGATAATAATATTCTCTCCCCTTCCCGTAGACGTAGTCAAGTTGGTGAACCACGTAAATCTGTGTTCTTGTGATTGCTTTCTTTTCGCATCAAGTCTTGTTCAATTGCTCTAACAAGTGGCACCAGAGCTTTGGTTCGTGGTTAGAGATTCAGGGATTCCGCTGCAGAGAACGAGAAGATGGGTCAAGGAGCAGATTCGATCTACAAGTTCAATGGGAAGAATAGTTTTTCTCTCTGGCAGATCAAGATGAAGGCTTTGTTGATAGACAAGGATTTATAGGAACCGTTGGAGATCGCAAGGGTCCCAAGGGTAAGGCAGTCACCACAGAAGGGTCAGAGAAGGACAGGCAGGCAGCCGCCAAGGAGGAAGCAGCATTGAAGAAGTTAGATCAGAAGGCTCATGCTAAGATCATCAGACAGTTGGATGATGAGATCCTAACCAATGTTGCAGGAACAGACTCCGGAAGCGATCTTTGGTTAAAGTTGGAAGATATGTACATGACACGTTCATTGACCAACAAGTTATACCTGAAGAAGAAGCTGTATGATTGTCGTATGACCGAAGGTACGCCCATAAATGATCATCTTGACAGATTTACTTCTGCATTACTTGAACTGCGTAATATAGGAGTTGTTGTGAAAGACAAGGATGCAGCCTTGCAATTTTAGTATCTTTACCTATGTCTTATGAACATTATGTCGATTCGTGCATAAACCGTAAAGATGAGATCTCTCTAGAGGAAGTGAAAACTTCTCTCAAGGCGAGGGAATTGCGCCGAAAGGAGAGGGAATGAGGCAGGTACCCAGTCATCAGGTTTATTTGCTAGTAGCAGTAACATGGGTTCTAGTGGGAAGAAGAACAATCAAGGGAATTCTTCACACAAGAAGGGTCCGAAACCTGGGGATATCTGTAATTTCTGCAAAGAGAAGAGGAATTGGAAATTCGATTGTCCCAGAAAGAAGCAAGGCAAGGCACCGATCAGAGCAGAGGCCATGATGGCCAGAGATAGCAGTTCAGAAGAGGATTATGCTTTAGTAATTAACATCAGAATCAGCATGCGCATCTGATGCGTGGATTCTTGATTCAGGAGCTTCTTACCATATCAGTCCTAGGAGAGAATGGTTTACTGATTACATGCAGATGGATGGCAGTGATATAAGCATGGCCAACAGTGCAGTCTGCAAGGTTGTCGGTATTGGTTCGATTAAGGTCAGGACTCATGATGGTAGGTTTGTCACTTTGAACGAGGTTTGACACGTTCTGCATATGACGAAGAATCTGATTTCTCTTAATCAGTTAGACATCAAAGGGTTCAGTTTCAAAGGTAAAGGTGGAGCAGTTAGTGTCTGTAACGGTTCAGAAGTGGTGCTGAAAGGCCTTAAGCGGGGCTCCTTGTATTTCCTCCAAGGAAAGACGCTTGCAGAGTCGACTATGGCTGCATCAGAAGAGGTGAACGAGGGAGATATGTCTAAGCTGTGGCACATCAGGCTCGGTCACATGAGCACTCGAGAGATGCATGAGTTGACTAAAAGAGATTTTCTTTATAGCCATAAGATCAAGGATCTTAAAGGCGTTCTGGATTACATCCACTCAGAGTGTTGGGGACCTTCACGTCAGGAATTGCTAAGGGGGCACAGATATTTCTTGTATATGGTTGATGATTATTCGAGGAGGACTTGGGTGGTTATCATGAAGCACAAGAATGGGGCTTTAAGGAATTTAAAGGACTGGAAGACGGTAGTGGAGAACCAGACAGAGAAGAAGATCAAGAAGCTCCAGACAGATAATGGTTTGGAGTTCTGCAGTACTGAGTTCGATTCATTTTGCAGAGAGGTGGAGATTTCTAGACATCTAACCAGCAGAGGCACGCCACAACAGAATGGTGTAGCAGAACGAATGAATCATACATTGCTTGTGGGAGCGTGGTGCATGCTCTCCAATACAGAGCTGTCTGAACGTTTCTGGGCAGAAGCGCTTAGTACAACATGTCACTTGATTAATCATGGACTTCACACCAGTATTGGCCTCAAAGTTCCCTATGAGGTATGGACTGGTAAATCCACGATTGTTTCATGTGTTGGCGGTGTTGATAAACAGGTGGAGAAACAAGATACTGGAGAGTTAGTTGTCCCACAGTCAGATGTTGAAAAACAGGTGGAGCAACAAAATACTGAAGAGTTAGTTATCCCACAGTCAGATGTTAATCAGGATCCACCAACAGAGACAGAGACTGAAGCACCAGAAAGTTCAAGTTCAGTTGCCGAAGAACATGGGTTAGCACAAGGAAGGTCTAGAAGAGCTAATTTCGGGAAGCCTCCGGAGAGGTATGGATTTGAAGACTTGGTGTCATATGCACTGTTGGTTGCTGAGGAAGTGGAGCCTGTTCTTACGGAACCTTCTACTTTCAATAAAGCAGATACATGTTCAGAGTCATCTCAGTGGTATGTGGCTATGGGTGATGAGATGGAGTCTCTTCACAGTAATCAGACTTGGAAGTTGACCACAAGGCCAGAAGGCAGAAAGATTGTGACCTGCAAGTGGATCTTCAAGAAAAAGGAAGGGATGTCACTGGCAGAAGGGATCAAGTATAAAGCTCTCGTTATTGCAAGGGGTTTCACACAGAGAGAGAAGGTGGACCACAATGGGATCTTCTTACCAGTGGTCAGACACACTTCGATCAGAGTGTTGCTAGCAATTGAGGAAGAGATATACATGACAGAGTCGGAAGGATTCCAAGTTCCTGGTAAGGAAGATCAAGTTTGTAGATTGAAGCAATCGCCTAGGCAGTGGTACAAGAGATTTGACAGCTATATGATAGCAGCAGTCAAGAAGTCAGAGATTCAGAAGCTGAAAGGCTTATTGGTCGCAGAGATGAAGGGTTTGGGTAACGCGAAGAAAATTTTGGGTATGGAGATTTATAGAGATAGAGCCAAACGAAAACTGTTATTATCCCAGAAAAGATACATCAAGAAAGTTTAGAGAGGTTTGGTAGGTCAACAGCTAAGGCTATAGATACTCCGGGTGCAGTGAATGCACAGACAGTCGCGTTTGGGCCTAAATTGATTAAGGAGAAAGAGTATATGGCTCGAGTACCCTATGCTAGTGCAGTTGGTAGTTTGATGTATGCTACAGTGCGCACCAGCGATGTCAGACTTGTCTATGGAGATGGGACAGAATGTGCAGTCGAAGGTTTCTCAGATTCAGGAGATGTTGATACAAGAAGATCGATGACCGGATATGTGTTCACGCTTGGTGGGTCAGTTGTCAGTTGGAAGGCTACATTGTAGGCGACAGTGACATTGTCTACAAAAGAAGCAGAATACGTGGCATTGACAGAGTCCGCTAAGGAAGGAATATGATTGAAGGGATTGATCAGCAATCTTGGGATACATCAGGATCAGGCTATTATTTATTGCGATAGTTTGAGCGCAATTTGTTTGGCCAAGGATCAAGAGAGGACCAAGCACATTGGTATCAGATATCATTTTCTAAGGGATGAGAAACGGGTAAGGGTGAAGGTAGGGACAGCGGACAACCCTACAGATATGTTCACGAAACCCGTGACGGGAACCAAGTTCCAACATTGTTTGGACTTGCAGAATGTTCGCAGCTATTAGATAGCAGAAGAGGCGAGGGGGGAGAAAAGGTTTGTTGTCATGGAGATTCAAAGTCAAGGTGGAGATTGTTGGGATAATTCCTTTGAATGTGGGACGCCATATTAGAGGATTATACAACAGAGGCTTTCGTAATGCCTAGACAGAGCAGAACAGAAGACAAAGAAAGGAGAATCAGACTGAGCACAAGTTGTGCCCTAGAGCACAAGTTGTGAAGAACGTTGCTGCACTATTACAAGACCTGTGAGCACTAGTGGATGTGCAGAGAACAAGTCGTGCTCCAGAGCACAAGTCGTCCCAGCGGCAAGTTTGTCATTCACAAGAAAGTAGGAAACCGTGTGGAATAACTCAATTCCGTTTGGGAGTTGTATTTTGGGACTCCTAGTGTCTTCAGGGTTATGTTATGACTAGTATAAATAGAGGCTATCATCATAACAAGATTGATTTGATGAAAATCCATAGAGTGCTCAGAGAGAGATCAATAATTCTAGATCTAGGGTTTTAGCACAGTCAAGAATTATTGTGATCAATAATTCGTGCTAGCATAGATTAGTGTGATCTTGTAAAGAATTCTCCAGATTGATAATAATATTCTCTCCCCTCCCCGTGGACGTAGCCAAGTTGGTGAACCACATAAATCTGTGTTCTTGTGATTGCTTTTTTTTCGCATCAAGTCTTGTTCAATTGCTCTAACAAAAACGGATGGGGTGTTAAAAAACTAACAAAGTAGATGAAAAACATAACAATATTCTTTCAAAATTATCATAATCACCCCTATAGTTTATATCATCACATTTCGCCCCCAATATCCTAACAAATGTCAAACAACTAATATTGGTCTCTTTACCACTATACAATCACCATACCACAACCACCAAACCTCCACAACCCCCACGAAACCAAATCAATTACCAATTTCAATCTCTTACATAACATCTTAGTTCCAATCACATTCTCAGTTAAGAATTAAATTTAGCTCTACCACTAGCCTCTACATGTTGGGAATTTAGTGGTACCCCTATAGCAATCGAGATCAAGAACACTAAACCCACAAGCACAACAAGAGAGAATCACACACACAAGAACACAAGAATTGTTTACCCGGTTCGTTCAACACATGAACTACATCCGGGGGCAATCGCCAAGCCAATATATTATTAAACACCTTTTAATATGTTGCTACAATGTGTTCTAGGTCGGAGCTATGTTTTATATAGGCTAACAAGAGAGACCTAAACCAAATACATGTGAGAAACCTAGAAAAATCAGCACTTTTCCGAAATTCTGACACGGCACCAGGCGCCTGCCTGGAGTAACCCAGGCGCCCGCTTACTCTTCTCGCCAGAATCTGCTCCTTTCTGCCAAGACCGGGCGCCCGCCTGGTATGGTCCAGGCGCCCGCCTGCTTCCCTGTGCGATTTTCCTCTTCCGTTTTGATCTCCCCCAATCCCCGTTTGGTTTGAACTCCTTTGCCTCCTTGTCCCCTTTTGGTTTTAGGACTCCACTCCCAACAATCTCCCACCTGGAGACTAAAATCATAAGCATAGACTGATCATCACTCCCACCACGAAATGAACCTCATTTGAACACATCTTTACTCCGTATTGACTTGGCATTGCCTTGCCTCCCCGCTTAAGTCCTAAGGCGAGTTGAAACCAAGCGACGTTTCAACCCCTCCGTGTTAGATAGTTCTTGCCTCCCCAGATCAGCTTCTACCTTGATCTCTCTACGCAAGTATAACTTCGCCTTCTCCCTCCAGGTGTATATCGCTTCATTGATTCTGCATCCTCACTTGCATGACAAGAAGCTCCAGAATCCAACACCCAATCTTCAACCGACTGCTCCTCTCATAGGATTAATACATCCTCATCCACCATGTGTGCATCACCATCCTTATCCGGACAGTCATAATTAATATGACCTAGCGCGCCACAATTGTAGCACTTGACCGATTTATTGTCCCCCTTTTCGGTCCTCCCCTTCCCCTAGTTCTCTCCACCCTAAGTGCAGCCCCATCTGCGGAAGATTCCCCCTTTTCTCTTTCCTTCTCAACTCCTTTTGAAGGATGAGATCTCTAACTTCCGTATACACTAATGGTGCCTTCGACGTACTAATCGTTGTGACAGTAACCTCCCAACTATCTGGCAACGATTTTAGAAGAAAGCATGCTAGCACTTCATTAGAGAAAGTAATATCGACACTTTTTAATTGGTCCACCATACCTTTAAAACTGCCGATATGACTCGCTGCCCCTCCGACATCTTCGCATTCGCAAACCTCTTTATCAAATGCACCTTATTGATATTAGACGGCTTCTCATACATGTCTGACAGCATCTGTAGCAATCCCACCGTTGTCTTGGCCTCCATCGCATTCCGTGCAACATCGTCGGTTAGAGCACTCCTCACCGCTCCTAACGCCTTACGATCCAACGTCTCCCAATCCCCTTGTGACATGTCTTCGGGTTTCTCACCTAAGGGTTTATGAATATCCTTACAATAAAGGTAATCTTCAACCCTTGTCCTCCAAAACGTGAAATTCACACCGTTGAATTTCTCGATTGAGTTCTTCATCACGATTGCTTCACAAAGTCTCCAAGAACGTGATTCAAAATAATCAAAGAATGAAACTTTGAATCCTCCTAACCAAAGCTCTGATACCAGTTGTGTGGAATTTAGTGGTACCCCTATAGCAATCGAGATCAAGAACACAAAACCCACAAGCACAATAAGAGATAATCACACACAAGAACACAAGAATTGTTTACCCGGTTCGGTCAACACATGAACTACGTCCAGGGGCAATCGCCAAGCCAATATATTATTAAACACCTTTTAATATGTTGCTACAATGTGTTCTAGGTCAGAACTATGTTTTATATAGGCTAACAAGAGAGACCTAAACCAAATACATGTGAGAAACCTAGAAAAATCAGCACTTTCCCGAAATTCTGACGCGGCACCAGGCGCCCGCTTACTCTTCTCGCCAGAATCTGTTCCTTTCTGCCAAGACCGGGCGCCCGCCTGGTATGGTCCAGGCGCCCGCCTGCTTCCCTGTGCGATTTTCCTCCTCCGTTTTGATCTCCCCCAATCCCTGTTTGGTTTAAACTCCTTTGCCTCCTTGCCCCCTTTTGGTTTTAGGAATCCACTCACAACACTACAAACTCACTCCAAACTCATCGGAGAGTTAGTCGGCAGATATGAATACGCAAGCATTTTAATTGAGTCCATTAATTAGACTCATTTTTCGATTTTGGACAGAGCCGATTAAATTGCTTTTAGAATTTCTTTATTTTTCCTTTTGCTGGAAGCCTACAACGAAATATAAGCACAAGTGCTATTCACATGTTTGCAGATTTACTTTCCCTTTCGTAATGAGGGTCTGATTTGTATACTGGTAAGCTTCGATTGATATGTATGCAAGGTATATGGTGAAATGGGTGACGCACACAAGTTGTTTGATGAAATGCCTGACCGAGACGACGTTTCTGGAGGAAGCTTTGGAAAAATTTCATCTCTTAAGAATGATCACTCCTTATTTATACTTCAAAAAGGAGATCTCCTTAAAATGGAATAACATTTGGGTTGAGAGGGATCTAATGGAAAAATCCCATAAATTTAATAAGTATTTTATAAATAATACAGTATACTCCCTCCGTCCCACTAGAAGTGAGACTTTTTTCCTTTTTGGTCCGTCCCACATCAAGTGAAACTACCCAAAATGAAAATGTTTTAATATACTTATATTCATCATTCCCCACCATTTAACCCCACTCATTCTCTCTCTTCATTTTCCACCACTCATTTTATTCAACCAACACTACTATTTACCCCACTCATTCTATCTTCATTTTCTACCACATATATATCACTTTATCTTAAATATTGTGCCCACTCCTCTAGTCTCACTTCTAGTGGGACGGAGGGAGTATATCACAAAGCGGTTATATATATTACATTACATTGAAATAAAAAACAAGCATCCCCATGAATTCTGGAACAACAAGGTACATATAAATAAAAAAGACCATATAAATAAGGTAATGGCGAAAATAAATATGCACAAAAAAAAAAAAAAACAAAAAAAAAACAAAAAAAAAACATGAAGCATGTTGCTGCTTGCCATGAAATCTTA
Organism: Campanula takesimana; assembly: GCA_026119855.1. Classification (NCBI taxonomy): domain Eukaryota; kingdom Viridiplantae; phylum Streptophyta; class Magnoliopsida; order Asterales; family Campanulaceae; genus Campanula; species Campanula takesimana. The sequence continues at coordinate 102,400 of JAOWBW010002132.1, read as the reverse complement.
TTCAAGGCACAAACCAACCATTGTACTGAGGATAATACTTTGATGCCAAAAAGTTTGGATAACTAGTGCCCATTTCAAAGGTGTGGTACCTCTTTGTGGCAAGGGAGTAGAACAAAATTTGGCCGTCGTCACCAACAACTCTTGGGAAGTAAATTTTGTTGCCTGTTCCGCTCACAGTAGCCCGTTTGCATATGGATAATGGACGGCTTACAAACAACATTCTATCTCCAAGACTCTCAACTATTTCCCATTTACTCGTAAATATATTCCACGCGCAAGTGTATACTGAACTTCCGTCTGGACCCACAAAAACTGCAATTAGCTTACCCTCACTTTCTAACATGTATTGCTGTCCACCTCCAACAGTGAGCTCGGAGATAAATTCGGGAGCTTCAATCACACGGACTTCATCTTTCTCGGGATTAAAAATGAGAAGTTTTGCATAATACCCAAGAAAATAGAATAGACCTTTGTAGAAGACGGCATTGCAACAAGAAAAAGAAAAGGACTCTATCTCTGGCGAAATTTCACAAACGGTCCAATCCTCGTCTCCACACTTAATAAATATAGAGCAAAGTCTCTGTCCCAAGTTTCTATAGCGATAACAACTAAGCAATCTTCGGATTTTGGTGCTCCAGAGAAACAAAATGAAAGATAGGAGCCTGCAGCAATATGTGGAAGATCAATCTCTTCTTTTGTAAAGGGGTTATAGAAATATAAATCTAATAAATTATAATCCATCAGTAGCCATCCGTCCCGTGCTGCTCCAACTCGACCCTTTGGTATATTTGGCATGCTATATAGCTCACCATGAATTGGATTGTATGCTTTGTTGTCTGGGCACATTAAAAGGGGGGAGGAGTAATCTGAACTTTTCAATGGAAGTGCACAAGGTCGGGTAGTCCTGGAAGGAGATAATGAATACCAAGATCTACATACAGAACGAAACGCGATTGTTTCACCAATACAGAGATGTGGGAATATCTGTAGGAGGAGGTCATTATGAAGATCTGCCCACAAATTCCCGTTCCTGACAATTGTCTCCGATTTTTCTCTCTTCTGGTTGTTTCCCTGAAAGATGGATAACATTATTTAATATCAAAACAATGGAACAAACAACTGAAAATGAGAAATACATGGTTAGGTAATGATCAGTAACAGCATATTTGCAGGTTAGAGACAGAAAAATGTAAATACCTCTTCAATTTGCAACTCCGTGCTTTCTATTGCGGCCTTTCCCCGTTGCACATTGAAATTTGTTTCAGTTCGAGAGTAGTCTTCAAATAAAGAAGACCTATCCTTTTGTTCTGGCTTGTTCACCTTGTTGCACGTCATAGGGAATGGAACCCGTATAAAGATATAGATGAGAAGTTTCCGACAACAGGAAACGACAAAGACATTGAAATGCTCTTATCTTCTATATCATACATGTAGAGGTGTCTCTCAGGCGAATACAAACTGAAAGGAGTTTTGACCCAATAAATTGCATTGCCTTTTATCCCAACCGTTGTAGCAGAACACGAGAAACTATGACTATGTCGACCCAAGAAAATGGCTCTATCCCCTAATGTTTCCAATTTCACCCATTCCCCAATAGTGAAGTCGGCTTTGAAGATTCCGACTTCGCAAACCTCATAATCATAATTATAACTGCCCATATAAATAAGCAACAACTCCTCACAAGATTCCACAAGATAAATGTGCATTTCAAGACTGTTGGTACATATGAGCTCATTAAGTGCTTCGCCATTAACAACTTGTTCATGATGAAGGTCAGGATCCGAAAAATCAGATGCAAATAAATTCCAAATAGCTGTCAGAGCATAAAGTTTTCCCTTATAGTTTATGATTTTCTCAATACTATACTCATCTCTGGACGTCAATTCTCGTTCAATGAATTCACTATCGCCAAGGTGGCAAGACCAGAACTTGCATAAGTTTAAGCTTCTATTGAAAAAGATAACTCGACAATTTCCGTCTATTTTGGGTGATGACATAACACATTCAGTGTGTATTGGGTGTATGTGATAGGGATGAATGGTAAGAGGAGGGAGCTGTGATTTCTCCATAGTCAAAATATTGAGAATTGAGCAATCATTTGTGGACTTATCCCTGAGAACTAAAAATCCTTCATAACAACAGGCAATGTACTTATTTTGCAACTCCGGAATGAATGTAGCATAAAACCGATCCTCTATTATGCTATAAAGTAAATGTCTTTCACTGTCATCCTCTACATCAGTAATCATGAGCCAGGTCATGATTTAGCAAGAGTTTTAATAGTAAGAAATACCAGCAAAAACGAGGGGTAGGGTGAATAGGAAAATGAATAGCTGGGAAAAATTAACAAAAAAACAGTTAGTTTTCAGAACATAATAATAACAACTTATTTGTGCCATATATTTTTATAAAAGATAAAAGAAACAAACATAAGTTAGCTAATTGATAAGGGGGATTTCTTAACTGAAATTTTGGATTTCAGTTAAGCTAATTGATAAGGGGGATTTCTTAACTGAAATTTTGGATTTCAGTTAAGAAAAAAATATGGAATCATCAGCTTTTTCTATAGTTCTTCAATAAATCAACCTAAATTTGGGATTTCAGTTTTAGGGACAAACGAATCTTCCTTCAAAAAATTGTTGAATAAAAATTCTCAAAAACCCAAGTTGGACTATACTTTAGAAGAATTTTTTTTTTTTTCACCTAGCACAAGATTGAATTTCGTTAACCAAAGATTGAAAAATACTCCCTCTGTTCCAAAAATATAGTCTCATTTTGACTTTTTGACCAACATTGATGTTAATTTAATGATCACAATGAAAATCTAAAAATTGTTATTGATAAATCAATTAATGACTTATCAATTACAAATTTTAGACTGTTACTAGAATGATTAAATCGACACCAATGATTGGTCAAAGTTCATTTTTGTTAACCATAAAAAGTCAAAATGAGACTATCTTTCTGGGACAGAGGGAGTATAAGATTTTCACATAACACAAGATTGAATTTTTTGAGTCTTTCTTCCTCTATACTAAATATTTTTTTTTCAATTTTTCAAAAATCTAATGAAAAAGCAAAGAACTCAGGTCATGAACAAGCAATAGTTGTAACAGTAAGATATACCAACAAATATAGGGGTGAATAGGAGAATATATAGCTGGAAATAAAAAAAAAAAAAAAAATCATATACTAGTTTTCTCTCCAGAAGATAAAAATAATCAATTTTGTGACATAAGTATATCTTTCTTTATATAAGGTAAAAGAAAACTAATTATGAAAAATCCTTGGAAGTAGGTAGGAGCAGAATTATGGATCTCAGGAAATATGGAGTCAATCAGATTTTCCTATAGCTCTTGAATAAATCAACGTAGTAAAACAAACAGGTACCGGAAAAATTCAATCTTTTATAAAAAAAACGAATCATCTATCAAGTTGAATAAAAATTGTCAAAACTCCAGTTGGACTATCAAAGCATTACAATACTCCAGAAAAAAAAAAAAAAAAAAATCACATAATAAAAGATTGATTTTTTTTTCGTAATCCAAAGATCGAAATACCTGATGATGATGAGGAAGGTCGGAAAGTAAGAGGATGACCAAGGCGGAGATAGGCGGAGACAGGGGGCTTGGCTTGGATGGAGAGTGACGAGCTCCTTTCCTTTTATTTTGAACAAACGGCTGGGGTCCTACTTCAACTCGGATTTTAATTTTAATTCCTTTTGATTAAGGGGAAAAATATATATATATACTCCCTCCGACCCAAAATGATCTTCATGCTTTTTTTCACCGTTACTACGAAGGATCTTTGAGCAACAATTTTATGCTGCCTCAATTGTACTAATGGAAATCTAAAACTTTTTATTGACACGCCACTAACATTACTATCAATAACAAGTTATAGATTTTCATTAGAATAATTAAATCAACCTAAAATCATTACTCAAACTTCCTTCGTAGTAACGGCAAAAAAAGTATGAAGATCATTTTGGGACGGAGTGAATATATATTAAAGTTGGCCAAAAGAGCTATGGTATTAACATGTGGACAAATAATGGAGAAATCTTTGGAGAAGCCACATCAACAATATACTAATAAATAAGTGACTTTTTATTTTCTTTTCATTAGCTAATACTATTAGCTAATAATAATAGTTACTATAAAGGGTAACTATAAGAGATAACTATTATAGTAACTATTACTATTATTAGTAATAGTTAACTATAATAGTTAACCATTATAGTTAACTATTACTCTTATTATTAGTAATAGTTACTATTATATTATAGTTAACTATATTAGTTAACTATTACTATTATTAGTAATAGCTATTATAATAGTTATCTTAAGTAGTAACTAATAGTATTAAGCAAATAACAGTTAACTATTAATAGTAAAAGTATTAGTTAATTATAATAGTTATTATATAATTTAAATATTAATTTTTAATATTAATTAATCATAATAGTTACTATATCAATTAACTATTACTATTAATAATATTAGTTTATTATAATTATTATTATTCCCTCCGTCCTAGTTTAAAGTTCTTACTTTCCCTTTTGGTGTGTCCCAATTTATATTTAACTATTATAATTAAATATTAAATAAAATAAAAATTACTATTAATAGTATTAGTTAATCATAATAGTTACTATATATAGACAAAATCTTATATACATCAGCCGCATGGGGTGCGGCGGGCCAAACCCGCCCGGTCCGACCCGCACCGCCCGCGTTTCAGCCACTACCAGAGCGACACGTAGCGCGTTGTGAGCCACTCGTTGGTCACCCAACCGCGCGCTGCCACGTGTCCTCTTTTTTTAAAAAAAAACCCAAAAACTTTAAAATGCTATATCTTGAGATTTATAAGTCGGAAAAAATATTTAAAAATACAGTTTTGTTCGTCTCGACGAGACGAAAAAAACTACATAGGTCATGATATGGTTTGATTTTTTTACACAAAAAAAAAGTTTGAACTGCTCACCAGCTAAGAAGTAACACTCTATTCTAATAAATATAACAATTTCGTCTTCAAAAAGTAACACTTTCTACTGTTAAAAGTAACAACAGTTTTTTACAAAAAAAAAATGGTTTTGCATTTCAATTGTTACTTTCTCAATAAATAATTGTTACATTTCATATATAATGTTACATTTTAAGAATATAAACTGTTACAATTGAGAAAAAAAAAATGTTACATTCATTTTTTATAAAATGTAACATTAGTTTAGTTGTCAATCCTATGTTATTTTTGGGAGAGAAAAAATGTTACATTCGAAAAAAAAGTGTTACATTTGAAAAAAGAGTGTTAGATTCTTTTATAAAAAGTGTTACATTAATATAGTTGTCTATCTTTATGCTATCTTTTAATCTATTGCATCAAATTTGTGGTACATTTTTGAAACAAAAAAAGTGTTACATTTGAAAAACAAAAGTGTTACATTTCGTTATACTAAGTGTTACTTTTGTTTGAAGAAGAAAAAGTTGGGGTGGAAAAAAAAAAAAAAACGCAAAATAAAAAAAATAATGGTCGGCTCGGCGGCTCGGCTCCGTTGTACGCCGTACAACGGATGTACAGGAGACCGGCCCCTATATATATATATTAATTATTACTATTAAAAGTATTATTAGTTAATCATAATAGTTACTATATAAGTTAACTATTATTATTAATAGTATTAGTTAATCATTATACAATAAATGTTAATATTTAATATTAATAGTACTCGCTCCGTTCGAGAGTAAGAGTCCTACTTTCTATTTTTGTACGTCCCACTAAAAATCTATTTCCTAAAAGGACAAATGATGAGAATGAATGAATCGTATTTTGAACAATTATACCCTCAACACATTTGCAATGTTTACCAATTTTCTATTGTGTATTTAATAAGTGTGCACAAACAAGGTAGGACTCTTACTCTAAGGCGTAGGGAGTATTAATTGATTATAATAGTTCATATAGAGGTTAATTATAACTATTAGTATTATTAGTGAATAATAATAGTTATTATATATGTTAATAAGTATAATTAATAATATTAGTCAATTATAATAATTATTTTAATTATTACTAAAAAATTAACACAAAACCAATCAACTTATTATTCCCTCCCGTTCATTTTCTCTCCTAATTTACTTTTACACTGACAACACTTACTTTACTTCCACAATTTCTTAATCTCCGTGCAAATAGGAGGTAAGACTCTTACTCCGGGACGGAGAGAGTGATTTTTAACCATTAAAACTAACTAATACTATTAATAGTATTAGTTAATTATAATAGTTAAATATAATTATTAACTATAATAGTTACTATATAAGTTAATTATTATTATTAATAGTATTAATTAATCATTATTGTTATAATATATATTAACTATTACTATTAATTATATTATTTAACCATAATAGTTAATATATATGTTAATAATACTATTAATACCATTAAGTTTTTTAAATATTCATACAACAAATTTAAATATACTTCTAAATTAATTAAAAAACATATTTATTACAACTATGTACAACCAAAGCTATGAAAATGTTTTGATTAATTTAAAATATACATATATTTTTAAATAAAATTATTATGTTAATTTATCAATTAAAAACTTCAAAAAATGAAAATACAAAAACATTAACGGAATAGATTTTCGTGCGGAGCACGGGTTACCTACTAGTATACCCTTATAGATCGGGGGTTGGACCCTAAGCTAGATATGCCCACAGTTCATGTTCGAACCAGATGAATCGATCGTTTTGAACCATTAAAAATCGTGAATCGGGTGAACGGTGAACCAGAGGTTTACAGTTCATAGGCAGTTTGGACCTGCAGTTAGACCGTCGGTTTGGGCCGGCGGTTCGTATTGTATAAATTCAAAATACGTATTTTAGAAACTTTTAATGTAAGACTCTTAAATGTCCCCTCTCCCCTCTTAATTATAAAAGGAAAAGTTTGGTTGTCTCCTTCTACATAAATTTACTTAATATTAACAAAATTATAAGGATGCCGTCACTTTTCAAAATATTTTCGTCCCACTCATACCCTTTAATTCCTTTAATATATGTAATTCATATTTTTCTTTATATTTATGTAAAGTAAAATAATTTATAATGTACCAAAAAATCATAAATAAAAAAACAAACTTTTTAAAAGATAATTTTAAAACTGCTCAAAATGTTTTATTAGAAAAAAAATGAACCAGATACCATTGAACTATGAACCATAAGTTAATGGTTCATAAACGGTTTTAATTTTTGGCGAACCGTGAACCGAGGGTTCATGAACCGTGTACCGTGCATGTCTACCTTAAGCCCTTTCAACAAGATGAAAGTCCCATATCATATTGAAAACCTCATGTAAACGCACCGTTGGTCAAAGAAAAGTCTGCCGTTACCAATCTGCTCTTATACTTAAGGTATAAGATTTTTCCTCTTGCCATAATCTTGGGTAAAACGCGTTTTACGTAAGTCCCAGGAAAAACGTGTTTCGGAAGCATTTTTGAAAATATGTGGAACTAAAAGCACAAATCACCTGCAAGAAAAATGATTAGAACGAAGACAGAAGGAGAGAAAAGAGAGGCTGAGAACAAGAGAAAGAAGAAGACACAACAGGGAATGGGAAGACCAAGTTGGGCCTTTTGTTTCTTGTGTATAGAGGTGCCAAAAGACAAACAGAAAATAAGAAATACTCACTTCAACTTGAAAAATCGTCAGTTTTTATGATCGGGTGATCGTGTCAACTTATCCCGTATTTGTCCCGCGTCCCGAGGTGATTTGGGATGGGACGGGGAATTTTAGTCCTGCGATAAATTTGGGACGTCTTGTCCCGTATAGTTTGCGGGACATCATAGTTTTGTCCCGTCCCGTCCCAAATTGACGGCTCTAGTTGTGGGCTAGGATAGCAGAATTTTGGGATTTCAGTTAAGAAAAAAATATGAAATCATCAACTTTTCCTATAGCTCTTTAATAAATCTGTTAGAACATGATGGCTTGCAACATAAGTTAATTAGCACTTTCATAAATAAAATCATGACTATAATATTAATATAAAGTATAGTCAACAATAGTCAATGTGTAGAATCCCTGAAATGTAATTTATCTATTTATGATGGGCAAAATGGTAAATCAATATTGCTTAGGATTGAATAGGTGTGGTCCCTAAATAAAGTGCCTCTTTGTCTTGTATATAAAGGGCTTACCATCAACCCTTAAAGACACTACATTCTTTACTTTTTCTCTAAATATTCTCTTCATTATTATCTAGAAGTGCTTGAGAAACTAAAAGGCATTCATCATTTAGAAGATCATCTTCCTACATCTTCTTCTTCATCTAAATTCTCCCGAAAGATATCAATATGGATTCAACATGTATTCTCGCTTCCGCCTTCATCTCTTTCCTCAATCTTATTCTAAATATGAGTATGGCATTCAGGGATCATAAATTGTTCCATCAATTGGTATCAGAGTCCGCTCATATTTCGGTTTGAGTTTGAGTTCTTTTGGAAAGCCTTAAAACGCTTTTGATTCATTTTCCTGTTGAATCATCAAGTTTTGATGTTGTTTAGAAGCACTAATTCATTCATATAGTGCTAATATTCATCATATAAGTTTTAAATAAATGGTTTGAAAAGTTTTGTTTCATTAAATTCAATGGTTCAAGTTTGACTATCCCTTTATAACATGGTTTTATGTCTAGTGCATACCATGTGGATCTACTTACTTGATTCCATTTATTTTAAAAGCAACATTATCCTAAATAGCGTGGTTTTATGTTTTAAACACATACCATGTGGATCTACTTGCCATTCGTTGATTTTGGGAATATTTTTAACAATATTCAGAAAGTGCAGAAAATCGGGATGCTCGGCCGAGTCTTATGATCTGCTCGGCCGAGCACATGAAACGGCGCTAAAAATGACATCATCCTGCTGGATCTTTGGTCGAGTCCGGTCGGATCTCTTGAATAACCCGGGCGGGTCTTTGGTTATGCCCGGTCGGACCAAGACTTGCACGGTCGTTCGTTTGTTTTTGCACGGTCGTGCATTGAATGTCGAAAAGGCAAAAGTTTCTGATTAATGGTGCTCGGCCGTGCCCTTTCCTATGCTCGGCCGAGCAGCACGGTCGTGCGTTTTGTTTAGAGCGGCCGTGCACTACATGTCGAAAAAACAATGTTTCTATAAAAGTGGTGCTCGGCCGTGTCATTTCCTTCGCTCGGCCGTGCAAACACTGTTCACAGTTTATGGATTTTTTTAAAATTTCTGCACAAATTTTGTTTTCCCATTTGGACAAAGCATGCATTTTTCAAACCATAAAACCTTGATTAATTATATGCGTAAACAGTTTTATTCATTGTTTAAATAATATTATCACCTAAGTGATTAACGTTATTTAAACACAAAATTGTTAAAGTGTTGAATGTTTAAGTTAATATGTGAATGTCTTGAATTTTTCAAAGAAGATCTTGACATTTGACTAAACTTGAGAATTCATGTGATGACAAATAAAATGAACATTAAGTTGTTTTGTTAAATGCTTAAGACTACCCAAAGGAAGATTAAGCATTTAATCAAACATTGTTCAAATTACTTGTTATCAAAGTCAATTATTTATGAATCAACTCGCAATCCAAAGATTAGTTTTGATGTCATGTTAATTGACTTATTGATGGATTTCATTTGATATAATTAATCATTTATTCATATGTAGTTACTTATAATGTTTTGTATTCATTCTTGTTCTCGATTCTCGACAGATTTACTTAATGCTTCTTCTATTACTGCTGCGATGAGCACAATTCCGATACTTAATGGGACAAACTTTAAAACTTGGAAAAACAAAATTGTAATGATCTTAGGCTGTATGGACATAGATCTCGCATTTAGGGAGCCGTTTTTTATTCCTCTTAATGATGAAAGCACCCCTGAGGACCGCTTATATGCTAAGAAATGGAAACGCTCCAATCGCGTGAGCCTAATGATTATGAAAAATGTCGTCCCAGAAACCTTTTTGAACAGTGTTCCCGAGAACGTTGATGCTAAGACTTTTCTTGAGACCCTTGAAGAACGCTTTGCAAAAAGCGAAAAGTCGGAAACAAGTTCTACCCTAAGGAAACTTGTTTCCATGAAGTACAAGGGTGCCAGAAATCTTAGGGGAGTACATTCTAGAAATGCTTCACCTTTCGACAAAGCTAAAAGCACTTAAGTTAGAGATATCGGAAGAATCTTCTCATGCATTTAGTTTTGATCTTTCTTCCTCATCAGTTTGGTCACTTTGAGGTGACCTATAATTGTCAAAAAGATGAGTGGAATATTAATGAATTAATTTCACATTTGACTCAAGAGGAAGATAGGTTGAAGCAATCTAAAATAGAAAGTGCTCATTTAGCATCTACCTCTTCTCATGGGACTAAGAGAAGAGGGAAAGAAATTGCGGTGACAAGCAACAAGAAGCCTAAGGGATCTAACGATCATAAAGAAAAGAAGTGCTTCTTTTGCAAGGACCTAACGCACATGAAGTATGACTGCCCTAAGTATCACGCTTGGCGTGCTAAGAAAGGTATGTCATTTGGTCTTGTTTGTACTGAGGCTAATTTAGTTTCAATTCCTACATATACATGGTGGTTGGATTCTGGTGCAACAACTCACATAAGTATGTCTATGTAGGGTTGCCTGAATTACCGAAGACCTAGAGAAGATGAAAGATTCATCTATATGGGAGCTGGGAACCCGGTTGAAGTCATAGGCATAGGGACTTTTAGATTGTTATTGAGTACTGGATATTATTTTGTACTAAATAATACATTCATTGTACCTTCATTTAGAAAGAATTTAATATCTATCACAGTTTTAGACAAAGAGGGTTACTCTTGTTCGTTTGGTAATAATAGATGTGATATTTATTTTAATTCCATTATTGCTGGTACTAGTACTTTATCAAGCAGTGATAATATTTATTTGCTTAACACTACTCAAACAATAAATGAGTCCCATAATAATGAAACTAAAAGTAAAAAGCGAAAGTTTTCAAGTGAAAATTCTTATACCTTATGGTATAGGCCTTTAGGTCATATCTCCAAAAAGAGAATTGACAAGCTTGTGACAGAGGGAATCATAAATAAACTTGATATTCCTGAAAATGACTTTTGCATTGAATGCCTAAAAGGAAAGTTTATAAACAAAAAGAGAAAGGTATCCTCGAGAGCATCAATCGTCTTAGAACTAATACATATGGATATTTGTGGGCCATTCCCTACTACTCCTTGGAATGGTCAACAATACTTTATTACGTTCATAGACGACTACTCTCGATATGGGTACATTTATTTACTTCATGAAAAGTCTCAATCTTTGGACGTTTTCAAGTCTTTTAAGGCCGAAGTTGAAAATCAAACTTGGGAAGACTATTAAGAACGTTAGATCCGATCGTGGTGGTGAATACTACGGTCGGAATGACAGTTCAGGGGAACAACGTCCGGGTCCTTTTGCTCGCTATCTTGAAGAGTGTGGGATTGTCCCTCACTACACTATGCCGGGTACGCCTAGCATGAATGGTGTAGCTGAGAGACGTAATAGAACCCTTAAGGATATGGTAAGAAGTATGGTTTCTTGTACTTCCTTACCTCACTCATTATGAGGCGATGCTTTAAAAATCGCAACATGTCTTCTCAATAGGGCTCCCTCTAAGGCTACTAATAATAAAATCCCTTATGAATTATGGACGAATAAAAAATCATCCTTAAATCATCTTCATGTATGGGGTTGTCCAACAGAAGATAGGCCTTATAGGCCTAATGAGGGCAAACTGGACGCTAAGACAGTTAGTAGCTATTTTGTAGGGTATGCCGAGAGATTTAGGGGCTATAAATTTTACAACCCGAAAACTAGAACCTTTTTTGAAACGGGAAATGCTAGGTTCTTTGAGGATGTTGAATTTAGAGGAGAAATTAGGAATAATAATTTTGAATTTGAGGAAGAGGAATCCATTTCTATACCTCTTCCCATAGTGGTTCCAATTGGAAATCAAGTACTTGTACCTGAAATTCAAGAGGAACATATAATTCAAAATATTGACTCCCCTATAAATAATGAACAACATTAAAATGTTGAACATAATGAGGAAATTCAACAACCTCAAAATGAGGAAGAACCGGTGCCCTTAATGAGATCCAATAGAGTAAGAAGAAGTGCCATTTCAGATGATTATGAGGTGTATCTAGCCGAGAATGAAGGACACTTAGGTTTAGTGGGAGATGAGCCTCTCACCTTCCATCAAGCCATTAATAGTCCTAATTCTCATAAGTGGATCAATGCCATTAATGAAGAGTTAAAATCTATGAAAGACAACGATGTTTGGGATCTTGTCCCATTACCTAAGGATGTGAAACCTATTGGTTGTAAATGAATATTTAAAACCAAAAGGGATTCACAAGGTAATGTGGAAAGATATAAGGCTCGTCTTGTTGCAAAAGGTTTTACTCAAAAAGAAGGTATTGATTACAAAGAAATATTCTCTCCGGTATCTTCTAAAAACTCTTTTAGAATCATTATGGCATTAGTGGCACATTATGACCTTGAGCTTCATCAAATGGATGTAAAGACAGCTTTTATCAATGAAGACATTGAGGAAACCATCTATATGAAGAAACCAGAAATGATGGATGATTTGGAACAAACTAATCAATTAGTTTGTAAACTTAAGAAATCCATTTATGAGCTCAAGCAAGCTTCTCGTCAATGGTATTTAAAATTTAACCAAGTAATTCTTTCATTTGGCTTTGAAACGAATCTTGGTGAAGATTGTATATACCATAAGTTTAGTGGGAGTAAATTTATATTTTTAGTCTTATATGTGGATGATATTTTGGTTGCTAGTAATGACATGAACCTTCTTAAAAAAACTAAAAAATTTATTTCAAACAAATTTGAAATGAAAGATCTTGGTGAGGCATATTTTGTATTAGGAATCCAAATACACCGTGATCGCTCACGAGGTACTTTAGGATTATCACAAAAGGCCTATATAGAGAAGGTATTACAAAGGTTTAGCATGCAAATCTGTAAACCACATGACACCCCTGTTTCTAAAGGAGATAAATTCAGTCTTAATCAATGTCCCAAAAATAATTTTGAAACCAAGTATATGGAAAACATCCCTTACGCATCAACAAATATAGGGGTGAATAGGAGAATATATAGCTGGAAAAAAAATAATAAAAAAAAATCATATAATGCTAGTTTTCTCTCCAGAACATAAAAATAATCAATTTTTGTGATATAAGTATATCTTTATATAAGGTAAAAGAAAACTAATTATGAAAAATCCTTGGAAGTAGGTAGCAACAGAATTAGGGATCTCAGGAAATATGTAGTCAATCAGATTTTCCTATAGCTCTTGAATAAATCAATGTAAAACAACAGGTATCGGGAAAAAAATCAATCTTTTATCAACAAACGAATTATCTATCAAGTTGAATAAAAATTGTCAAAACTCCAGTTGGACTAACAAAGCATTACAATACTCCAGAAAAATAAAAAATAAAAAATCATGATGATACCAAAAACGTACCGGATTGGCCCTTCGTCTAGCGGTTCGGATAAATCCAGCAAAGAGAACTCCTCGGACAGATCTACACACACAAACAAGCAAACGTGAACTAGCCGGGGCTTCACCGGCGAAGGCCCTCCGGCGTGAGAGTAAGAATACGGTTGAATAAAGAGAAATCAATTGACTAGAGTTTAGAGCCAAAATAGTTCATTACCCTGTAAAGAGGACCTGTTTATATAGGCATGAGTGAATGAGTCCTGACTTATCAAGTAAGCCAAGGAGCATGTGTTGATGTTGGACTCGTATTCTTAGGAGATAGAATCCTGATAAGGATGATTGTTATCCCAGTTATCTTGTAGAAGAGGTATCCTTATTTAGATAAAGATTCTCTGTATTTGTATGCTATTTGAACTCTGTATGTAAACCCCCTGTTATGATAGGAAGGTGATATAATTGATATGAGCTGCCCGTCATCCAACTCGGCTCGTCATAGAGGCCGAGCAGGGGATAAGGCTTTCCTTTCATCTCGGCCTTGGTAAAGCAGGCGTTCCCGGCCCAAGGACTATAGAGATATGTCGGTCCATAAGATCATGGGCATCTTGATATGGGCTTTATGGTGTATGGGCCCAGAGTTTATGGGTCACATTTGACCAAGTCGGTTTGTGTCGTTCAAATCACATAATAAAATAAAAGATTGAATTTTTCGTAATCCAAAGATCGAAATACCTGATGATGAGGAAGGTCGGAAAGTAAGAGGATGACCAAGGTGGAGACAGGGAGTTAGTTTTGGGAGAAACTAGTTCTTCCATAAGTTATAAAAAGTCATGTTTTTTTAACCATTCTTAAACCATAAAAGGCCTAAACCCTAAACCTTACACCCTAAACCCTAAACTTTAATCCCTATGAAAACAAGACTTTTTATAACTTATGGAGAAACTAGTTTCCCCCAAAATTTTCTCGGAGACAGGGGGCTTCGCTAGGATGAAGAGTGACGAGCTCCTTTCCTTTTATTTTGAACAAACGGCTGGGGTCCTACTTAAACTCGGATTTTCATTCTAATTCCTTTTGATTAAGGGAAATATAAAAAACAAATTTAGGTTTTCGGGGGTTGGACCTTAAGCTAGACGTGCCCACGGTTCACATTTGAACCGAATGAATCGACCGTTTGAACCATTGAAAATCGTGAATCGGATGATCCGTTGAAACATGCACCAGAGGTTTATGGTTCATAGGCGGTTTGGCCCGGCAGTCAGACCGACGGTCCATACTGTATAAATTCAAAATACGTATTTTAGAAACTTTTAATGTAAGACTCTTAAATGTCCCCCCCCCTCTCTTAATTATAAAAGGGAAAGGTTAGTTGTCTCCCTCTATGTAAATTTACTTAAAATTAACAAAATTTTAAGGGTACCGTCACTTTTTTTTTCAAAATATTTTCGTCCCCCTCACACTCCTTAATTCCTTTAAAAATATGTAATTCAATTTTTTTTTATATATATTTATGTAAAGTAAAATAATTTATAATGTATCAAAAAATTATAAATAAAAAACAAACTTTTAAAAAGATTGTTTAAAATCTGCTCAAAATGTTTTATTAGAAAAATAAACCGGATGAAGCGGTAAAATGTATTGTAAACCGTTGAACCGTAAGTTAACGGTTCATAAACGGTTTTAGTTTTGGCGAACTGTGAACCCGGGGTTCATGAACTGTGTATCGGGCATGTCTACCTTAGGCCTTTTCAGCAAGATGAAAATCCCATAAAAAAACCCACATCATATTGAAAATCTCATGTAAACACACCGCTGGTCAAAAGAAAAGTCTGCCTTTACTAGTCTACTCTTATTACCTAAGATATAAGACTAATTTTCCTCTTGTCAAAATCTTGGGTAAAATGCGTTTTATGTAAGTCCCAGTAAAAACGTGTTTCGAAAGCATTTTCAAAAATATGTTGAACTTCTTTAAAAAAAACGTTCGGTGGCATTCTTGTAAATAATCAGAACTTCTCAAACGATTCTGGATATCAATATAAAGCCTTCTAGATATGATTTTCAAGAACATTTGAAGAAGGTCATGGCCAATAAACCTTCTGAATATCAAGCTCAAGAGGTTCTGTATATAAATAACAAGGTCATCTGGATATAATTTAACAAGCATCGCCTGTGAGATTTTTTTTTAAAGCTGAAAAAAACCTTTGAGACTGACAGCCAGAACCTTTGAAATTGATAGCCACAACCTTTGAAAGTGATAGCTAGAAGGTTTTTTCTGAAAGGAAATTTGAAGAGTAGTTGATGTGTTAATAGATAACCAGAAACAATGTTTAGGATGTTGTGTTATGAAAGTCCAGCAAGTGTATTGAGGAGTGCCACATGATTAGAAAAAACACGTTTTTCTTAATCACTAAGGAAAACGCGTTTTGCAGGAGACTGACCCTTTCCTCTTACACCTAATATATGAGAGTTATTTTTTTTTCCATAATTATTCACATTTTGTTAAAAAATGTAAATCATATAAATACCTGACACACTCTCTTACTAAATTTGGATCTACAGTCAAGTCCGTTGGGAGTAATCCTTGTCTTTCCAATGCGCCTTTCTTGAGATGCGGTATCTTGTAGTTGTTGTGACGCTTCACTTTCATAATGGCTATCATACAACATTGCAAGGAAAGGAATAACTTGTTCATTGTGGTATGGGACAATTTTTCAAAAGCTTCTAAAACACCTTTCGCTAATTCATCAATACTTGAGCCTTTTATCTCTGTTTTTGTTGAATCCAAAGATCTGAACCACCGTAGATCATTTATGTTTGTATCTGGAGAGTTGGGTGGTTGAGATTGTAGTTGTATATTGAATCCATCTGAACTTGCAGCTGCTCTAAACTCTGGATCATTGTTGTTGATATGTGGAGGTGCATTATCCCATTGTATGATGATATCTTTACTTGCTGTTAGTGGCCATTTAGACTTGATTGCAGGTATAACCTGCAATCAAGGAATCAATAATGGATTATTATATGAAAAAAGTGAATTAGAAAATGATAAAATAATAGAAACCTTACTTGGTGTATCAACATGTGCTTTGTTACTTCTTTGTTGATTGATTCCAAAGGTTTTGTCACTGGAGTACCCGCTTCTCTGTTTCTACTATTTATTCTTGCTGCCTCTGTGTTCTTGTAAAAGGCCACATGCCAATTTTTCCATCAAACAATAACTCACCATTACTATCATAATGTGGCCTACCAACAACACTCATGAACACCACCTTTGGTATAAACCTCTTACTTTGGCATGATCTATGAGGCTCAACATCACCGGGAATAATGTAGTACTTCTGATTGCATTGTTTCATTAAAAACCACTTCTCATCTGTGTGTAATACGTGTCATGTGTTTAAACTTTGGAGTACCTTGCTGTGAATCAAAGGTGAGTGCAGAAAGACTGAATTTATGCCTAGATAAAATGTTTGCATCAGTTAATGCAGGCTTAATGGCATTTGTATGAGCCCTGATCACACTCTCCCTTTTCCATCTCCCAACTGTACTCTTACTAACACCAATAGCTTGACCCAATTTTCTAATTGTGTTTCTTTTACTAAAATCAACTTTTTTTCATCTTTTCAACATCTAACTTAACTCTTTTTGTTCTCATCATTCCTACTTTTTTTGAAGCCAGGTTAACAGGTTTACCTTGCCTCCTTTGCTCCATGACTCTCCCCCAGATGTTGTAGACGGTCCGACGGGATACCCCAAAGATTGAAGCTACCTCCATTTATTTTACCTTTTGGAAGCTTCCCTCCTTCTGATGCCTTCAAATTTTGAGCCAACAAATTTTTGTATCTCCATTGTCATGTCTGGGATCATGTTTGGAAGGTTTTTTGATTTGCTGGTTATGGAAGGAATCAGAATGCATGAAAGGCTAGAAAGGTTTTCAAAATTTTGTTTTGAACAGATGCCTGTATTTATAGTTAGGTGATTAGGAGGGCTTTTGTATTTTGAAAATATTGATCACATTTCAAATTTTCATTTATGTACATTTACAGTATGTTGTAAATCTAAAATTATGGCGGGAGTTAAATTATTGGCATTATCGTCATTTGTTACAGCTGGTTCCAATTGTTGACAATGTTAGTGGACAGCCAAATTTGGTGGGAAACGCTACTGAAAGTGACATCCCTTAATCTTTCCTTAATCTTAGTCCACTATCTATTTTTTTAATACTATTTTACCCTCTCCTTAATTCTGGTCCTTAATTCTCGTGCATTTCCCATGTTGTGCACATAATTATGGGAGGGAGAGAGTATTTTATTACCGAGTCCACTCCTATACTTAGGTATAGGTATACGACTAGTTTATCTCTTATACCTAAGGTATAAGAGATGAACTCAAGGGGCAATGAATTTAACATTTTATAAAGAATGTATATCACGAAGCGGTTATGTATATTACATTACATTGAAATAAAAAACAATCATCCCCATGAATTTTGGAACGACAAAGTACAGATAAATAAAAAGGTACATATAAATAAGGTAATGGCGAAAATAAATATGAAAAAAAAAAAAAAAAAAAGCATGTGCCATGCATGAAATCTTATTCAAGGCACAAACCAACCATTGTACTGAGGATAATACTTTGATGCCAAAAAGTTTGGATAACTAGTGCCCATTTCAAAGGTGTGGTACCTCTTTGTGCCAAAAATTTACTTCCCAACAACTCTTGGGAAGTAAATTTTGTTGCCCGTTCCGCTCACAGTAGCCCGTTTGCATATGGATAAGGGACGGCTTACAAACAACATTCTATCTCCAAGATTCTCAACTATTTCCCATTTACTCGTAGATATATTCCACGCACAAGTGTATACTGAACTTCCGTCTACACCCACAAAAACTGCAATTAGCTTACCCTCACTTTCTAACATGTATTGCTGTCCACCTCCAACAGTGAGCTCCGAGATAAATTCGGGAGCTTCAATCACACGGACTTCATCTTTCTTGGGATTAAAAATGAGAAGTTTTGCATAATACCCAAGAAAATAGAATAGACCTTTGTAGAAGACGGCATTGCAACAAGAAAAAGAAAAGGACTCTATCTCTGGCGAAATTTGTCGAACGGTCCAATCCTCGTCTCCACACTTCATAAAATGTATAGCGAAATCTCCGTGCCACATCTCTATAGCGATAACAACTAAGCAATCTTCGGATTTTGGTGCTCCAGAGAAACAAAATGAAATATAGGAGCCTGCAGCAATATGTGGAAGCTCAATCTCTTCTTTTGTAAAGGGGTTATAAAAATATATTTGTAATAAATCATAATCCATGAGTAGCCATCCGTCCCGTGCTACTCCAGTTCGAACCTTTGTTATATCTGGCATGCTATATAGCTCGCCATGAATTGGATTGTATGCTTTGTTCTCTGGGCACATTAAAAGGGGGGAGGAGTTATCTGAACTTTTCAATGGAAGTACACAAGGTCGGGCAGTCTTGGGCGGAGATAGTGAATACCAAGATCTACATACAGAACGAAACGCGATTGTTTCACCAATACAGAGATGTGGGAATATCTCTAGGAGGAGGTCATTATGAAGATCTGCCCACAAACTCCCGTTCCTGACAATTGTCTCCGATTTTTCTCTCTTCTGGTTGTTTCCCTGAAAGATGGATAACATTATTTAATATCAAAACAATGGAACAAACAACTGAAAATGAGAAATACATGGTTAGGTAATGATCAGTAACAGCATATTTGCAGGTTGTAACCCGAGGTTAGAGACAGAAAAATGTAAAATACCTGTTCAATTTGTAACTCCGTGAATTCTAATGTGGCCTTTCCACGTTGCACATGGAAAGTTGTTTCAGTTCGAGTGAAGTCTTCAAATAAAGAAGACCTATCCTTTTGTTCTGGCTTGTTCACCTCATTGCACGTCATAGGGAATGTCACCCCATATAAAGATATAGATGAGAAGTTTCCGACAACAGGAAACGACAAAGACATTGAAATGCTCTTATCTTCAATATCATACATGTAGAGGTGTCTCTCAGGCGAATACAAACTGAAAGGAATTTTGACCCAATAAATTGCATTGCCTTTTATCCCAACCGTTGTAGCAGAACACGAGAAACTATGACTATGTCGAGCCAAGAAAATGGCTCTATCCCCTAATGTTTCCAATTTCACCCAT
Organism: Campanula takesimana; assembly: GCA_026119855.1. Classification (NCBI taxonomy): domain Eukaryota; kingdom Viridiplantae; phylum Streptophyta; class Magnoliopsida; order Asterales; family Campanulaceae; genus Campanula; species Campanula takesimana. Next base: position 82,678 of record JAOWBW010002132.1, on the reverse strand, counting down.
TCCCCACTAGTGAAGCCGGCTTTGAAGATTCCGACCTCACAAACCTCATAATCATGATTATAACTGCCCATATAAATAAGCAGTAAGTCCTCACAAGATTCCACCAGATAAACTTGATTATCATGACTGTTGACACATATGAGCATATTAAGTTCTTCGCCACTAACAACTTGTTCATGATGAAGGTCAGGATCCGAAAAATCAGATACAAATAAATTCCAAGTAGCTGTCAGAGCATAAAGTTTTCCTTTATAGTTTATAAGTGCCTTAATCCTATACCCATCTCTCCACGTCAATTCTCGTTCAATGAATTCACTATCACCAAGGTAAACCAGAACTTGCATAAGTTCAAGCTTCTATTGAAAAAGATAACTCGACAATTTCCATCTATTTTGGGTGATGACATAACACATTCAGTGTGTATTGGGTGTATGTGATAGGGATGAACGGTAAGAGGAGGGAGTTGCGATTTCTCCATAGTCAAAACATTCAGAATTGAGCAATCATTTGTGGACTTATCCCTGAGAACTAAAAATCCACCATAACAACAGGCAATGTACTTATTTTGCAACTCCGGAATGAATCTAGCATAAAACCGGTCCTCTATTATGCTATAAAATAAATGTCGTTCACTATCATCCTCTCCATCAGTAATCATGAGCCACGTATACGGTTCGCGAGGCAATAAGGGAGGATGCGACGTCACAAGATCCCCCTCCTCAACTTTTGTTTCTTCTTTGAGCCTTTCTTCCTCCATCTTTTTTCCAGTTTCACTAAAACCTAACAAAAAATTGCAGGTCATGAACTAGCAAGAGTTTTAATAGTAAGAAATACCAACAAAAACGAGGGGTGGGGTGAATAGGAAAATGAATAGCTGGGAAAATTAACAAAAAATCAGTTAGTTTTAATTGTGCCTTATATTTTTATATAAGATAAGTGAAACAAACATAAGTTAGCTAATTAGATCTTCATTATCACCACCTCAGACAACAACGGAGGAGAGCTGTGGCAAGGGGAGTTTGGTTGTTGTGGGCTATGACATCAGAAATTTTGGGATTTCAGTTAAGAAAAAAATATGGAATCATCAGCTTTTCCTATAGATCTTCAATAAATCAACCTAAATTTGGGATTTTTAGGGACAAACGGATCTTCCTTCAAAAAATTGTTGAATAAAAATTCTCAAAACCAAGTTGGACTATATTCTAGAAGGAAAAATACAAACTTTTTACATAACACAAGATTGAATTTTGTTAACCAAAGATTGAAAAATACAAGACTTTCACATAACACAAGATTGAATTTCTTTGAGTCTTTCTTCCTCCATATTTTTTTTTTCTCCCAATTTTACTAAAATCTAATGAAAAAACAAAAAACTCAGGTCATGAACAAGCAATAGTTGTAACAATTAGAAATACCAATAAATATAGGGGTGAATAGGAGAATAGTACTACCTCTGTCCCTAAATGAGTGTCCAAATTTCATTTTAAGGGACACTGAAAATCTCAACTTTGTTGTACAATTTGGTAGCTAATATTCATATATAATCTTGTAATCTCATTTCCAAACACTTAGTTTTGCACGTATAAAGAAACCGGTGAAAAAAATTTCGAAAAAAAAAACATTTAGAGACAAAGTTATGTTCAAAAAAGACACTTATTTTGGAACAAAGATTTCTTGAAAATGGACACTCATTTAGGGACAGATGGAGTATATCTTTATAAGGTAAAAGACAAACTAATTATGAAAAATATTTGGAAGTAGGTAGCAGCAGAGTTAGGGATCTCAGGAAATATGGAGTTTTTCGTATAGCTCTTGAATAAATCAATGTAAAAAAACAGGTATCGGGAAAAAAATCAATCTTTTATATAAAAAAAAACGAATCATCTACCAAGTTGAATAAACCAATTATCAAAACCCCAGTTGGAATACGAAGCATTACAATACTCCAGGGAAAGAAAAAAAAATCACACAAGAAAAGATTGAATTTTGTAATTAAAAAGATTGAAATACCTGGATGGATGAGGAGGTCGGAAAGTCAGAGGACGCCGACGGCAGCGGAGACGGTGTTTAGATCGGAAAATCTCAACCATCTCCTCTCCTTTTATTCAAAACTAACGCCTCGCCTGGGGTCCGTCCTACTTCATCTCGGATTTTATTTAGGTTTTCTTCCCTTAGAATTTAGATGCAAAAACTGAGTTAAAATACTGTTTCGAGAATTATTAATATTTTATTTTTCTCGAAAGGAGAATTATTGATGATTATAAAACACTAATAGAAAGCGTGGTGTTGCTATACACACCCGTAAAATTTCCGAATACACCCGAAGACCGTAGTGTCATTATTTTCAAAAATACCATCCAGAAAATGTCCATATTAACCTTTCATATTATACACTATTTGTCTTCTTCCCCTCTCTTTCATTCAATTTCCCCCATGACTTCCGGCCACCGCTTCCATAATTTCCGGCCAACATTCATTAATTCCAGCCAACTACATTTAAATATGGGACATTTTCTTAAAAGCCCTTCATTCTAACTTTTATTTCTAAAGAAGACACAATATTTTTCTAATTGCTCAAAAACCCAAGCGACAAAAATAGCCAAGAATACCCCTAACTACCCCTTATAAGGGTGCTCCCCCTTTCTAGGCCATATTTTCAAGTCATATTTTCATTCTGCTCTGAGATTCATGTCTCAGACTCTTAGAAACACTGAGAATCATGTCTCAAACCTATAAAAACACTAAAAGTCATATCATAAACGTATAAAAACACTGAGAGACATGTCGCATGCCTATAAAAACATTGAAAGTCATGTCAAATACCTATAAAAACACTTAGAACCATATCACATACCTATAAAAACACTTAGAACCATATCACACACCAATAAAAACACTTAGAACATATCACATACATATTAAAACACTTGGAACCATGTCACATGCCAATTAAAACACTTAGAACCACGTCACAAACCTATAAAAACACTGAGAGACATGTCACATACACATAAAAACACTTAGAAACATATCACATACCTCTAAAAACATTGAGAGCCATGTCACAAACCTATAAAAACACTGAGAGTCATGCCACAGACATATAAAAACTCTGAGATACATGTCACAAACCTATAAAACATTGAGAGTCATGTCTCCGACTTGTAAAAACACTAAGATACATGTCACATACATATAAAAACACTGAGAGCTATGTCACAGACCTATAAAAATACTGAGACAAGTGTCTCAGACATATAAAAACACTGAGTGACATATCTCAAACCTAAAAAAACACTGAGAGACGTGTCTCAGACCTATAAAAACACTGAGAGACATATCTCAGCCCTATAGAAACACTGAGAGACGTGTCACAGACCTATAAAAACACTAAGAGACGTGTCGTAGACCTATAAAAACACTGAGAGACATGTCACATACATATAAAAAACACTTAGAACTATGTCGCAAACCTTTAAAACACTGAGAAACGTGTCGCAGACCTATAACAATACTGACAGACATGTCACATACTTATAAAAACACTGAGAGACATGTCGCAGACCTATAAAAATAGTGAGAGACAAGTCACATACCTATAAAAACACTGAGAGCCATGTCGCATAACTATAAAAACACTAAGAGACATGTCGCAGACCTATAGCCATATCTTACACCTATTAAAACACTGAGAGCCATGTCGTAGACCAATAAAAACATTGATATCCATGTCTCAAACCTATAAAAACATTGAGAGTCATGTCTCCGACTTATAAAAACACTGAGATACATGTCACATACATATAAAAGCACTGAGAGCTATGTCACAGACCTATAAAAATACTGAGACAAGTGTCTCAGACCTATAAAAACACTGAGAGACATATCTCAAACCTATAGAAACACTGAGAGACGTGTCTCAGACCTATCAAAACACTGAGAGACGTGTCTCAAACCTATAAAAACACTGAGAGACATATCTCATACCTATAGAAACACTGAGAGATGTGTCGCAGACCTATGAAAACACTGAGAGACATGTCATATACCTATAAAAACAGTTGGAACTATGTCGCAAACCTATAAAAACACTGAGAAACGTGTCGCAGACCTATAACAATACTGAGAGACATGTCACATACCTATAAAAACACTGAGAGACATGTCGCACACATATAAAAATAGTGAGAGACAAGTCACATACCTATAAAAACACTGAGAGCCATGTCACAGATCATTGGATACATTAAGTTCTCACGGTTCTCACGATATTTAGGTTCTTATTTGAGCACCTACATATATATAAATATATATATATACTCTTTCTGTCCCATGATAGCTTTTTTTATAATTTGACATGTAATTTAAATAAAAAATAATTATCCTTATATAAATTAAATTTTTTAATTAAGAGTATTATTAATTGTGATATAATAACAATTTTTAAACTTTTATTTAGAGTATTATATTTTCTTCAAAAGACTTGGTCAAAATAAAGTCAAGTTTGCCAAAATCCTATTTCGAGTGAGACGGAGGGGTATATATATATACTCCCTTTATCACACCCGATTTAGGATTCTTTGTCAAGCAATTTATACTTTGACCAACAGTTTGAACAAAAATAATTATATTAATGAAAATCTAAAAATAGTTATTTAGTTTATTATTAAAATCGTGATACAATAACAAGTTTTAATTTTTTATTATCATCATTATATTTCTTCAAATATTTGGTCAAAGTATAAATTGTTTGACTATATATATATATATATATATATATATATATATATACTAAGAAATTGTGAAAAGCAGAACTGGGGTGTTCATCATATTCATAAAATAATATTACTCAATGTCATTTCAAGGCTATAAAATTTGTTCTCTTTGTAACATTAAGATGATAATAGATTGACTTGATCTCATAACTTCGTAAGGGTGGGAAATTGGGAATGGTGAGTGCCAATACTCATATGGATTACCAGATCTAGATCTAGGGAAAGAAAAAATAAATAAAAGGAAATATATTAGGTTTGGCTTAATGGTTTTCTCAGTCTCATTTTCAGGTGACCCGAATGTAGCAATAACGGCGGTGAAAATAGCAGTAACAAGCACACCAATAATCACACCACCTCCGACCACCAACTTGTCCGACGAGTGATGCTTCACAACCGCCGCTGCCTCCGCCACACATTCCTCACCTCTGTTCCCTTCCGATGACGTCGACTCTGCAGCAGTTGATGAAGACATGGGTGGATCAGCATTCGGCAACAGTAATAGACTCCGGCTCGGACCCTGTACTGGTTGTGAGGCTAAATTAGTTAGAACCACCCGTTGATCTGGCAGCTATTGTTTGATTTACCAAGAAGATCTGAGCGAGTAGAAGTAAAATTAACACTAATTTAGAACCACCCATTACAGATTAGACTTGAATGTGCAAAAAAATTGAGGTCAAAGAATATGAATATTTGTTGATGTTTACCGGTAATTAGAGAATGATTTTGGTCATTACACTGGTCTCTGCCATCCTACACATGGATATTTATAAGGAGAGGGAGAGAGAGAGAGATGTGGCTCTAGAGATGTTGTGCCACAGCAACAATGGGCGGCGATGTAGTATCCGGCGGCGGCTATGGTAATGCAGCATCAGCATCAGATGATGGCTATTCACGAGAGAAGGCGACGGCCTGAGAAATTGAGGATGCCGGTGAGGGGGCTGGGATGCCGGCGTGGGTGGGGCTGGGACGCCGGCGAAGGCTAGGGCACCGGGGAAAGAGACGAGAGAAGTATTTTGGGATTTTTTTTTTATTTTTTTTTTTAGAGATAACGAAAAAGAAAGAACGCAAATGAGCAAGGGGCCGGGTTCACGTGTTTTAGAGTTGGGTGGAAAGGGTAATTTCGGGATTAAAGTATTTCATTAAAAAAACAGGGGACCTAATGGAAATAATCTTTCCATCTAGTGGATCCGAAAGAAATAAATGAAATTGTTTGCCCTTTTACACAAAATTGTTTTGTTTGGAGGACTTTTGAGAAATTTTTCCTTTAAATATTTGATCAATGCTTGATGGACATTTTTTACTCTTCCCCATTTCTCAACTCTTCTTCAATCTCTCTCTCTCTCTCTCTCTCTCACTGTATAGTTCAAAAAAGCCAAAATAAATAAATAAAATCCATCTCTCTCTGCACGTCACTTACCCCACTCTCCCTTCCCCCAAACATTCTTATTCAGCCCCCTCTTCCTACGGTTCTAGCAACACATCCTGGTAGAATCTGGAAGTGAAGACGAATTCCGGCGTCATTCCCAACCCCACCCCCAGATCTGATATTGTCACTTACTTTCAAGCTCAGCAGATTTGGAGGTTAAAAGACTATGGTGAGTGGCCAGAATGCCTGGAATTTATGGAGAAGAGAGATTTATTTTGGAAGAAGATGATGTTGGCCGAAAATAATGGAGGTGGGTGGCCGGAAATAATGGTGGAAATGAAATGAAAGAGAGGAAGAACACATGGGTAGTGTATAATATGCAAGACTAATATGGACATTTTGCAAATGGTATTCTTGAAAATAATGAGACTACGGGTGTATTCAGAAATTTTACGGGTGTGTATAGCAACACCCATTGGAAAAGCGTGTTTTTAAAGGGCAAATGACAAATAAGGGTCCCAAGTTTGGGGGTCGTTCGTAGAAAGAGGTCTGATGTTTTAAAACTCGAATATCAGGGTCTAATGTTGATAAAAACTAGCAATTAAGGGCTTTTTGACGAAAATGTTAGATTTTTCAGTTAAATCAACATGTGCCGTGCACATGTGGACCAAACTGAAATTATTTTTAGTAAAGGGGTAAAATGAATATTATAGAGTTTAAGGGACTAAAAGTAAAATAAATCAAAAAAATGTATAAGCCACAGATTTTTTTTTAAAAAAACAATATTTTACTAAATTATTATATCTGCAAAAAAAAAAAAGAAAGTTTAGTTTCAAAAAAAAAATTATTTTGCTTTTGGAAAAATATTTCACTAAATTTGTTTTTCTTTTAAAAGAAAATTTCACTAAATTGTTTTCTTTAGGAAAATATAATAAATTAATCTCACTTAAAATAAAATTTAACATATTTCACTAAATTAGTAAATTATAACTCCCCTCTCTCTTATGTAAACCATAATCAAACACCCTCTCACGCATCATAAGCATAAAAAATGAGATTTTTAGTTCAAAAATATTAATTGATGAAAAAAATTCAAAAGAAAACCAATTTTGTGAAATAATTAAATAAAATATTTTCAAAAATATAATTTACTAATTTAGTGAAATATGTTAATTTTTTATTTTAGGATAGATTAATTTAGTGCAATATTTTCCTAAAGAAAAAAAATTTAGAGAATTTTTTTTTATACATGCCACAAAGTCATGCTCCAAGTAAAGCTAAAGTGCACACAAAGGAGCTAGCTCTTCTCACATCCAAGGCCAATCTGGAGGAGGGTAATAATGGGGCAAAACAATGGTCAACATCACAATGGACTTGGCCGTGCCATCATAATGTTTCGCATCGCCCAAACACACACAAAATACCAGCTGGACTTTCAAATAAATGCTAAGTAATAAATACTAGCTTAAATAAACAACTTAAGGTTCCAAAGTAGGGAACCATTCCAATTAAATTACCACAAAGGTAAACCAATCCAAACAGCACATCAAAGATGCCAACATTCCCAAAACGGTACTTAAATAAATTTCATATCATATTTATCCACAAAAGAATCAAATCCAATTAATAAAGTATTCCACGATGTTATCTTAAGTTAATTAGAAGGATTAAACCTAAACTAGTTAAGCCTTAAGTCTTAAACCAAGCAAAAGGGCAAAATCCTGGAACAGGGGGCGGGCGGCGCCTGTCATGGGGCAGGCGGGCGCCTGAATGACCAGAAGGTCTGGCCATTAGAAAAGGACATGTAGGCGGGCGCCTGGAGGGGGCGCGCGCTTGGTCTACGGGCTGGGAGGAATTCCCAGCTGGGTTCAAGGCAAAATCCACCATTTTCAACCAAATTTCTTACCCAAATCGAAATATCCCAAATTCTACTCTTAGCACAAGTTCAAAACTGAACCCAAACAACAACTAAGCTTAAGGAAAACACAAACAACATCCTTTATCAACCTCAAACCAAAATTAACCCAATTTTCATAAAATCACCATTTTTGACAAAAAACTCAAATAAATTCCAAACAAATTCAAAACCCAACCAAACTTCAAATATAACACATCAATCATTATCTAAACATGATATGAACATTTTAGCATCAAAATGGGGGGAAAAGTAACTTACTTGAATTTTCTCAAAGATGATGGAATTCGAATATTTTTGATTCTACGCGACCCTATCGACGATCTAAACATGTTTCACGTTCCAAGAAATGAGAGATTATGAGGGGAAGAGGAAGATAATGAAGAGAGAAGGAAGAGAGAAGAAAAAGCTTACCTTTGGAGAGAGAGAGAGAGAGAGTTGCTGGGAGATGATGGTGAGGAGTGAGGGAGAAGTGAGGGAGAAGAGGGGAGTAGGGGAAAATTATTTCAAAATGTTACATCTAGGCCCCTCCCCTTCTACTAACACAAATGCTACACTCCCTACTAACAATTAAGACCCAACAATACCACACTAACCCAAATGACTCAATTAAAATGCTAGGCATAAATTATTATAACACATAAATATTTAAATAGATAATAATTTAAATATATAGATAAGCAAATAAATAAATAATAATTATTTATTACTAATAAAATAGAGCCTAGATTTCGGGTCGTGACAGTAATTCCTTTCAATACCAAAAGAGAAAAGAAAATAAGAGTGAGGACAGCTGCAATAAACTTAAACTTAATGGAAACATAGAGATTAAAAAAAGCAATTAGATCACAAACCAAACATGTGATATACGGAGTGCAATACTTGTACTACTCGAATCAAAAAATTCAAGAAATAGAACATATACAAGTATTGCACAAAATGATCTTCGCGTTTGACTATTCAAACTTTTTTCAACTTTCAACTACCCCATTGTAGCAATTCAACACAGTTGAAAAATTTTCAGCACCCATTTTAATAGGCCATTGCACATGGTCTAACTAGAAGTTGTTAGTTTCAGTATTTCCTTTATGTTTCTGGTCTGTTCGTGCCAAACAGCTTCCAACTCACAATTTATCAAAATGACACCGCATATTTCGAAACAATTTATCGCTGTTAGTAAATCAGACCCAAAAGATAAATAATAATGAACACAAATCAACACAGAATATACGTGATTCACCAATCTCTATTGGCTACCTCCACGGGCAAAGGGAAACATATATTATTATGGCAGAGAAACAATTACAAAAAGATGATCACACTAATCTATGTTTGCATGAACTTTGATCACAAAGTTCCTAGCTATGCAAAACTTTAGATCTAGAATTATTGATCCCTCTCTATCTGAGTAATTGAGCTTCTGAATTAAATTAAGACGGAGGGAGTATATATAATACACATATCCCTCTAATTGCCTAATTGTAATTACCTACGGGTTCCATTCCTTAATTGTAACTCAATAAAGACTCTTATTCCTTATTGCCCAAAGCTTCCAAAACAAAAGTGATAAGCCAACCAGGACTTTCTTTGGCCAACGACCAATATCCACAAAAAACCAATTTGGCCAGCTCTCCATGCTAACGCCATAACATTAGTAAGCTACCAGATTTTGTGGCCTAAGCTTTGAGCTGCTGCCAGAACTCCGTCTCAGAAATTACAACAACTTGTTAATTTAATCCATTAAATTAGACGTTCCCAAATTCAAAGGCATTAAACTTAACAATCGTTTTTTACAAAAGTGTCATCTCGCCATTTTAGAAACACGTTTTTCCGATTTCTTAAGAAAAAACACGTTTTTTAGTAGATTCTTTTGCTTAGTGTTTTATAATCATCAATAATTCTCTTTTCGAAAAAAATAAAATATTAATAATTCTCGAAACATTAGTTTTTGCATCTAAATTCTAAGGGAAGGGAAAACTAATTAAAATCCGAGATGAAGTAGGAACCCAGGCGTTAGTTTTGATTTTTGAATAAAAGGACATGAGATGGTTGAGATTTTCCGATCTAAACACTCTGTCTCCGCCGCCGTCGGCGTCCCCTGACTTTCCGACCTTCCTCATCCATCCAGGTATTTCAATCTTTGAATTACAAAATTCAATCTTTTGTTGTTATTTCTTGTTGTTACAACTATTGCTTGTTCTGAGTTCTTTGTTTTTTCATTAGATTTTTTAAAAATTATAAAAAAAAATATAGAGAGGAAGAAAGACTCAAAGAAATTCAATCTTGTGTTATGTGAAAATCTTGTATTTTTCAATCTTTGGTTAACGAAATTCAATCTTGTGCTATGTGAAAATTTTGTATTTTTTCTTCTAGAGTATAGTCCAACTTGGGTTTTTGAGAATTTTTATTCAACAATTTTTTGAAGGAAGATTCGTTTGTCCCTAAAACTGAAATCCCAAATTTAGGTTGATTTATTGAAGAGCTATAGAAAAAGCTGATGATTCCATATTTTTTTCTTAACTAAAATCCCAATATTTCTGATGTCCTAGCCCACAACAACCAAATTCTCCTTGCCACAGTTCTCCTCCGTTGTCTGGGATGGTGATAATGATGATCTAATTAGCTAACTTAAGTTGTTATCATTATGTTCTGAAAAGTTACTGATTTTTTTGTTAATTTTCCCAGCTATTCATTTTCCTATTCACCCCAACCCTCCTTTTTTTTTTTTTGGTATTTCTTACTATTAAAACTCTTGCTAAATCATGACCTGCGTTTTTTTGTTAGCTTTTAGTAAATTTGGAAAAAAGATGGAGGAAGAAAGACTCAAAGAAGAAACAATAGTTGAGGAGGGGGATCTTGTGACTTCTCATCCTCCCTTATTGCCACTCGAACCATGTACCTGGCTCATGTGTACTGTTGGAGAGGATGATAGTGAACGACATTTATTTTATAGCATAATAGAGAATCGGCATTATGCTACATTCGTTCCGGAGTTGCAAAATAAGTACATTGCCTGTTGTTATGGAGGGTTGTTAGTTCTCAGGGATAAGTCCACAGATGATTGCTCAATTCTGAATATTTTGACTATGGAAAAATCACAGCTCCCTCTTCTTAGCGTTCATTCCCATCACATGCAGCCAATACACACTGATTGTGTTATGTCATCACCCAAAATGGATGGAAACTGTCGAGTTATCTTTTTCAATAGAAACTTATACAAGTTCTGGTCTTGCCACCTTGGCGATAGTGAATTCATTGAACGAGAATTGACGTCCAGAGATGAGTATAGGATTAAGGAACTTAAAAACTATAAGGGAAAACTTTATGCTCTGACAGCTATTTGGAATTTATTTGCATCTGATTTTTCGGATCCTGACCTTCATCATGAACAAGTTGTTAGTGGCGAAGCACTTAACAAGCTCAGATGTATCAACAATCTTGAAATGCACAATTATCTGGTGGAATCTTGTGAGGACTTATTGCTTATTTATAGGGGCAGGTGTGATTATGATTATGAGGTTTGGGATGTCGGAATCTTTAAAGCCGACTTCACTCTTGGGCAATGGGTGAAATTGGAAACATTAGGGGATAGAGCCATTTTCTTGGCTCCACATAGTCATAGTTTCTCGTGTTCTGCTACAGCGGTTGGGATAAAAGGCAATGCAATTTATTGGGTCAGAAATCCTTTCAGTTTGTATTCGCCTGAGAGACACCTCTACATGTATGATGTAGAAGATAAAAGCATTTCAATGTCTTTGCCATTTCCTATTGTCGGAACCTTCTCATCTATATCTTTATACGGGGTGTCATTCCCTATGACGTGCAACAAGGTGAACAAGCCAGAACAAAAGGATAGGTCTTCTTTATTTGAAGACTACTCTCAAACTGAAACAAATTTCCATGTGCAACGGGGAAAGGCCGCAAAAGAAAGCACGGAGTTACAAATTGAACAGGTATTTACAATTTTCTTTCTCTAACCTTGGGTTACAACCTGTTATGCTTTTAGTGATCATTACCTAACCATGTACTTCTCATTATCAGTTGTTGGTTCCACTGTTTTGATATTGAATAATGTATCCTCTTTGCAGAGAAAAAACAAGAAGGGAGAAAAATCGGAGACAATTGTCAGGAACGGGAGTTTGTGGGCAGATCTTCCTAATGAGCTCCTCCTAGAGATATTCCCACATCTCTGTGCTGGTGAAATGGTCGTGTTTCGTTCTGTATGTAGATCTTGGTATTCACTATCTCCTTCCAGGATTACCCGGCCTTTTGTACTACCATTAATAAGTTCAGATTCCTCCTCTCCACTTTTAATGTGCCCAGACAACAAAGCATACAATCCAATTCATGGTGAGCTATATAGCATGCCAGATATACCAAAGGTTCGAGTTGGAGCAGCACAGAACGGATGGCTACTCATGGATTATAATTTATCAGAATTATATTTCTATAACCCCTTTACAAAAGAAGAGATTGGGCTTCCACATATTGCTGCAGGCTCCTATCTTTCATTTTGTTTCTCTGGAGCACCAAAATCCGAAGATTGCTTAGTTGTTATCGCTATAGAGATGTGGCATGGAGACTTTTCTATACATTTTATGAAGTGTGGAGACGAGGATTGGACCGTTCTTCAAATTTCGCCAGAGATAGAGTCCTTTTCTTTTTCTTGTTGCAATTCCGTCTTCTACAAAGGTCTATTCTATTTTCTTGGGTATTATGCAAAACTTCTCATTTTTAATCCCAAGAAAGATGAAGTCCGTGTGATTGAAGCTCCCGAATTTATCTCGGAGCTCACTGTTGGAGGTGGACAGCAATACATGTTAGAAAGTGAGGGTAAGCTAATTGCAGTTTTTGTGGGTGTAGACGGAAGTTCAGTATACACTTGTGCGTGGAATATATCTACGAGTAAATGGGAAATAGTTGAGAATCTTGGAGATAGAATGTTGTTTGTAAGCCGTCCCTTATCCATATGCAAACGGGCTACTGTGAGCGGAACGGGCAACAAAATTTACTTCCCAAGAGTTGTTGGTGACGACGGCCAAATTTTGTTCTACTCCCTTGCCACAAAGAGGTACCACACCTTTGAAATGGGGACTAGTTATCCAAACTTTTTCGCATCAAAGTATTATCCTCAGTACAATGGTTGGTTTGTGCCTTGAATAAGATTTCATGGCAAGCAGCCTTCATGTTTTTTTTTTTTTTTTTTTTTTGTTCATATTTATTTAAGCCATTACCTTATTTATATGTTCCTGTTTATTTATCTGTACTTTTTTACTTCAATGTAATGTAATATATGACCGATTCGTGATATATATTCTTTATAAAATATTAAATTCATTGCCTACCCTTGATGTTTGGTTAAATACCCGTTCCGACTCTTGTAGGTATGATAAAAGGTAGAACAGGCTAAAGAAAAAAGGTGAACACTAATAATTATTCAAAACTCAATAGTGAACACTAAATTTAACTCATATAAAAAATTATTGCTCCTAGTGTTACATGTGTGAAAATAGTCTGTATCAAAAGTATGGGAGCGCATTTGAAGCCAACTAATTGTTGTTCAAAAATTGAATCCCTGTAATTAGGGAGGGAAGAAATAATTTTAACTCAGGCAACTCTATGTTAAATTAATCAAATCACAATACTACCTGTTAGCAATATGCATTTGAATAAATGATACTCCCTCCGTCTCAAAATAGATGTCGTTTTAAGAGTTAAATTTTGGAGCTGGTCTCCTGTACATCCGTTGTACGGCGTACAACGGAGCCGAGCCGCCGAGCGGACCATTATTTTATTTTATTTATTTATTATTTTTTGCCACCCCAACTTTTTTTCTTCAACAAAAGTAACACTTAGTATAACGAAATGTAACACTTTTGTTTTTCAAATGTAACACTTTTCTTGTTTAAAAAATGTACCACAAATTTGATGCAATAGATTAAAAGATAGCATAAAGATAGACAACTACATTAATGTAACACTTTTTATAAAGGAATGTAACATTTTTTTTTCAAATGTAACACTTTTTTTTCGAATGTAACATTTTTTTTCTCCCAAAAAAAACATAGGATTGACAACTAAACTAATGTTACATTTTATAAAAAATGAATGTAACATTTTTTTTCTCAATTGTAACAGTTTATATTCTTAAATGTAACATTATATATGAAATGTAACAATTATTTATTGAGAAAGTAACAATTGAAATGCAAAACCATTTTTTTTTTGTAAAAAACTGCTGTTACTTTTAACAGTAGAAAGTCTTACTTTTTGAAGACGAAATTGTTACATTTATTAGAACAGAGTGTTACTTCTTAGCTGGTGAGCAGTTCAAACTTTTTTTTGTGTAAAAAAATGTATTTTTTTTTTAAACAAAATCAAACCATATCATGACCTATGTAGTTTTTTTCGTCTCGTCGAGACGAACAAAACGGTATTTTAAAATGTTTTTTTCGACTTATAAATCTCAAGATATAGCATTTTAAAGTTTTTGGGTTTTTTTTTTTAAAAGAGGACACGTGGCAGCGCGCGGTTGGGTGACCAACGAGTGGCTCACAACGCGCCACGTGTCGCTCTGATAGTGGCTGAAACGCGGGCGGGCGGTGCGAGTCGGGCCGGGAGGGTTTGGCCCGCCGCACCCCATGCGGCTGATGTATATAAGATTTTGTCTAAATTTTGTCTCAAAATACTTGTCGTTTCACTATTTTCAAAGCTTCTTTATTGCTCTATACCAATTATACCCTTAATAATGATAATGAACTATTTCTTACCTAACAATTTAATTACTTAGGTAGTAAAACGACATCTATTTTGAGACGGAATGAGTATTTGATAAATGATAGGTCCGTAGCAATTTTGGAGATTTGAATTGAGCAGGGATTTGAATTAAGTAAGTTGACAAAAGTCCGTTAGATATTCAATATACTCCCTCGGTCCCACCCCACTTAAAACTTATTTCCATTTTGTTTCGTCCCACTTCACTTGACTTGAGACTCCCCAAAATAGCCATTTTTTATTATTTTTTATTCAATTTACCCCACTACTCATTCTCTCTCTTCATTTTCTACCACTCAATTTATTCAACTAAAACTACTTTTTACCTCACTCATTCCTCTCTTCATTTCCTACTACACATTTTTTATTTTTATTTTTTTTCTTTAATTATCGTGCCCACCTCTTAGGTTTCAAGTGAAGTGGGACGGAGTGAGTATCACTTAAGTAGCTCTCTTCCCTCCAATCATTTTGTTTTTCTGAACTTATTTTCTTCTAATCTTTTCAAAATGTGTTACTCCCACCGTTCCAGATTAAGAGTCCTACCTCTCAAATTCACGGTGATTAAGAAATGGTGGAAGTGATTTAAGTGTTGTGAGTGTAAAAGTAAAGTAACAGAGAGAATGAGTGCGACGGAATAGTAAGTTGATTGGTGTTGTGAGTATAAAAGTAATGTATGAGAGAGAATGAGTAGGATGAATAGTTAAAATTATTTGCCATTTTAGGAAAGGGACGAAGAATCGCAATGGTCGATCATATTTTATTTTTTATATTGTTCTACTTCATATGGGATTTGTGGATTGATAGATTTGTTTCCATTTGGATCCTCTTTTTTCACTTGCCTTTCATTTTGCTTTACACTCTACCTCCTAGATTTGAAATACAAAACAATTTATTCCTGATCGATGAGAGAAATAGATATGAGTCAACTAAATAAAAATTATTACAAATTGCTGGAATGCTGACTATGCCTCTTATTTTTCTATCTGGTTTATTCGTTGTAGTACTCCCTCCGTCCTATAATATATGTCCACCATTCTATTTGCACGGAAATTAAGAAAGGGTGGAAGTGATGTAAGTGTTGTGAGTATAAAAATAAATTAAGAGAGAGAATGAGTGGGAGGGAATAGTATGTTGATTGATATTATGATCTGAACAGGCTTGCAAAGGATGTAAGCAAATCAAAACAATGGGTACTCTTTACCCGTCTTCTTTAACCCACAGTCACTCATGGCAAACTGCCTTCTCACCCATGAAAATTTTCTTAACTGGTCTGCCCAATTTTTGGCCGTTCTTCATACCTTCTCATTAGAACGTGTCCTCACCGATAATAATCCACCAAGTGAAAAACTTGAAGACAAGATCACCGACAATCCCGCCTACCTCAAATGGCTCGAAGCAACCAGCCTTGTTGTGGCATGGATGCGCTCCTCTGTTACCCCACCGATACAACCCCATCTTGCCTCGGTCAAAACTGCACCAGTTGCTTGGGAACTTGTTTCCAAGAAGTTTGGTGCCACTTCCGCTGCTCATGTTCGTAATCTGCGAGAGAAGCTATATAATCTTAAGAGAGAACCCGAGATGTCCATCACCGAGTATCTCCTGCGTGCCACCACAATCTCAAATTCCTTAGCCACAGCGGGTGTCCTAATTTCTGATGCTGATCTCATTGAACGAGTTTTTCATGGCTTGGGACAGGATTACAAGGAATTCTTGACCTCTTACAACCAAAACCCTGCAAGCACTTTTGATGACTTTTCTGATAGGTTATTATACGAAGAAACACTTCAGCAAAGATTTTCCACCCTTAATCTCAACCTGGGTACTGCTCTTGTTGCCACAAAAACCAATATCACACCCACAAATAAACCCAATCCATCTTATCCAGCTCCAGCAAACCAACATTCCCAACCCCAGTACAATCATCAACATTCCAATTCTCAGTACAATCAGCCCTTTAACAATCGGGGTAGGGGAAATTCACGTAGCAATGGAATTCTCGTGGAAACGGAAGAAGCCGTGGACATGGCCGCTCGACTGGAGGTAGAGGCCTTCTGCCTAACCCGCCTTACCAACCTCCTGCCTCCCAACCTTTAACGATCCGTCCCAGCCATGCCAAATCTGCCATAAGTATGGACATGCTGCAGACGTATGCTACCATTGTCACAATGCTGCCTATACCGCCACATACACTCCCTACAACAAGCCTAATTGGTGTTTAGACTCTGGGGCTACACACCACATCACATCTCAACCATCCACTCTCCAACGAGCTGCACCATACAACGGTCGCGATTCAGTCACTGTAGGCGATGGCTCTCAAATGCCCATCTCACATTGGTTCTTCATCATTCTCGTCTGGTAACAATAATTTCCATTTAAACAATATTCTTTGTGTTCCGAATGCTCATAAGTCCTTACTTTCCATACGTCGTTTTTCTTATGATAACCACTGTTATTTTGAACTTGATGCCTTTGGTTTCCGTGTGAAGGACCTCCGCACGAAGAAGACCCTTCTTTCTGGGCATAGTTCTGGTGGCTTATATCATCTTGCCTTCAATTCTTTGGCTCCAAATAGTCCTCTTGATCTTGTTGGAGAACGGACAAACCAAGACGTCTGGCATTCTCGCTTAGGGCATCCGTCTTCACAAATTCTGCAGATTTTACATAGCAAGTTTAATATTCCTGTTCATGGTCGTATTAGTCCAAATAAATTCTGTCAAACATGTCCGCTAGGAAAAGCATGCAAATTACCTTTTGTAATGCGATCTTTTAATTCGAAAGAACCTCTTGCGTTGTTACATTTAGACGTTTGGGGACCATCCCCGATTGCTTCATTAAATCATTCTCGTTATTATCTCTCTATCGTCGATGATTTTTCTCGCTTTACTTGGTTCTTTCCTCTTGCACGTAAGTCTGATGTGATCACTGTTTTTGCCAAATTTAAATTAGAAATTGAAAATCAACTCTCTCGTCGAATAGAGGCTGTTCATACAATCAAACCGTGCAAACGGACGGTGGTGGTGAATTCACTAGCAAAGCCTTTTGTCAATTTCTCTCTGCTAATGGCATTAAACACCAACTCACGTGTCCATACACACCACGACAAAATGGTGTTGTGGAGCGAAAGCATCGCCACATTGAGGAAATGGGTTTGTGTCTTCTCGCTCAAGCAAATCTTCCAATGCATTTTTGGTTAGATTCTTTCACTACAGCTGTCTTCTTAATCAATAGATTGCCCATGAAACAGTTAGGGTATATCTTGCCTTATCAAAAGCTCTTTCACCGCACACCCGATTACCGATTTCTCAAATCTTTTGGTTGCTCTTGTTTTCCCTACATCGTACCATATAACAAACACAAGCTTAATCCCAAATCCTTTCATTGTGTGTTTATTGGTTATGATGGTAATCGAAAAGGGTATCGGTGCTACGATAAATCCACCGGAAAAATTTATGTTACAAGACATGTTATGTTTGATGAAAGTTCCTTTCCTTTTGCAATAGACAGGGCTCTTGCAAGTAAAGAACACCAGCCCACAAACTCTCAGTTCAGCACCATGGCTCCCTCTTCCTTGCTACCGACTCATACCAATGCAAGCTTGACGACTCCAGCAGCAACATCTTCACCACCAGTATCTCCCCAGCTTGTTTCCAGCCCAGTTCTCGACTCTATGAAAGCCTGCTCTACTCCAGGCCAAACAATATATCAATTCCAGCAGTGCAGCAATACACCACCACCTCTTGATATTCCATCTCGACCCAGCAGGCCTCCTGTCACACCAATTCCTATAGCTCTTAGTCCAGAAACGTCAGCGCATAGCCCTGCTGAATCCATATCTGCTTCTTCAGATTCAACACCAGCACTTCGACACCAGAGCATAAACCAGCTCATATATGGCTCTCCGCGTCATCCTCTCCCTCATGCATACTCTGCCATCTCTTCTGAATCTGCAGACTATGAACCTTCCACCTACAAGCAGGCTTCTAAGTTTGAGCACTGGAAATCTGCCATGAATGAGGAGTTTTTTGCCTTGCAAAAGAACAACACATGGTCACTAGTTCCTTCATCTCCTTCCATGAACGTAGTCGGTTGTCGATGGGTTTATCGAATTAAAAGAAAAGATGATGGTTCTATTGATCGATACAAAGCACGACTTGTCGCTAAAGGCTTTAATCAACAAGAGGGTCTTGACTACGATGAAACGTTTAGTCCGGTTGTCAAACCCGCAACTATTCGCACTGTCATCTCTATTGCGCACTCTCGCGGCTGGCCCATCAAACAATTGGACGTACGTAATGCCTTTTTAAATGGGTTTCTATCCGAAGAGGTGTGGCTCAAGCCCCTGGGTTTGTGGATCCACATAGACCAAACCATGTGTGTCGTTTACATCGATCAATATATGGATTAAAACAGTCACCACGGGCCTGGTTTCACCGTCTTTCTGAGTTCCTATTGCAGCTTGGCTTCTTCAACAGCAGGTCAGATAGTTCATTGTTCATTAAGCACACAAGCTCATCAACATTGGCTATCCTAGTTTATGTTGATGACCTCATAGTTACTGGATCTTCATCATCTATTGTATCTGAGTTCATTGATCGCCTCTGCTCAACATTTGATAGTCGTCAACTCGGTGACTTGGGATACTTTCTTGGCATTGAAACCAAGCGCACTGACTCCCATCTTCACCTCAGTCAGACTCGTTACGCTGTAGATCTCCTTCAACGTCACAATATGAGTACATGCAAACCATGCTCTACTCCAGTTTCTCCCCAAACTCGTCTTTCTCTATATTCAGGTGACCCACTTTCTGATCCTACAACTTACAGAAGTATTGTTGGAGGTCTTCAATATCTAACGTTGACACGTCCCGATATTGCTTTTGCTGTCAATCAAATTTGCCAATTTATGCATCAACCCCGTTCGTCTCATCTCCAAGCTGCGAAACGGGTCCTTCGATATATCAAAGGCACTCTTGACAAAGGTCTGCTGTTTCACAAATCTCCCACACTTCATCTTTGGGCCTATTCTGATGCTGACTGGGCCGGTGATCCGGATGATCGGCGTTCAACAACTGGGTCTTGCATTTTCGTTGGTCCCAATCTTGTCTCGTGGTCTGCAAAGAAACAATCCACAGTTTCTCGCTCAAGCAGCGAAGCAGAGTACTGAGCCCTTGCTACAATAGCTGCTGAAGTGCGATGGTTTTCCTTCCTTTTCCGAGAGTTAGACATTCCACTCCATCAATCTCCATCTTTATTCTGTGACAATCTGTCTTCACTACACATGGCTCGGAATCCAGTTTTCACGCTCGCACCAGGCACATTGAAATTGATTACCACTTTGTCCGTGAACTTGTTCAACGCAATCTTCTCAAGTTGGCTTATGTCTCAACATCCGATCAGCTCGCGGACTTGTTCACTAAAGGCCTTACACGATTGCGATTCGATCATCTTTGCAACAAGCTTCGTCTACGACAACCTCCGTCTCGCTTGAGGCAGGGTGTAAGCAATGATTGTGGAAATCAATCACAACCACTGGAAGATTCATGACAGCCAAATTATTTCCTAACCTGATGATTCCAAATATTGTAAATTACCTATAGTTTAGCCAAATCCCGTAATGGTTGCATAAATTGATTCAATGTAATTTGTAATTAGCTGTAACTTATCACTATATATGAAAGGATCACAACAGCCCAAACATTATCTTGGGCATTCAAAACTTTCTCTTTTCCTAGAAAGGATACCCATTAGTGTCTTAATTCACTTACTTTCATGCCGTCGCTCAGGTGCCCACTTTTTGTAGTAATTTCATTGTCCACATCAAACCGATCTTCTTCCCCAAATTCTTCTAATGTTCAGTAATAAATGAAATGAGCGAGGTAGTCTGATACTATGACTGTTCCTTTATGATTCCTTTCCTTTGAGGTTCTATATCCTTGTAACCTCAATCATTATTGAATAAACATGATTAGAAGTACCATCTTCCGTCTAAATCTGAGGTGAAGTTCAAAATTGCATCTTGCCATTGTGCTGTAAATGAGAATATATCTGCTCACAGATGAATCTTTTGATGGGAAAACTCTATCCAAGTTCTAGACATATATAATCGCGTGTGTATTGCCTGTTACAAAAATTGCATAATTTTTGGTTAGGGATGACAACTATCTCCCCTGAACCGAACCCCACATGAACCTTAATTCCATTGCTCCGAACCCGATCCGACCCAAACACTCAAGAACCCGCGACTAATCCGATCTTAAAAAATCAATTTTTTTGTTTGAGCCAAATTTATTTCTAAGTACAATGTTGAATGTTCTATAGAAAATAGTCCAAAACATTTCACCCACAAACATATATAAACACGTATACAATTTAGAAAAATATTAAATATATTTTACTAATATTTTAGATTAACCTATTATTTAGAGTTCGGGTCAGATCGGGGTCGGGCTTCGGTCAGATCCTCAGCATGATCCGAATCCTATCCGAACCCCAATCGGGTTTGAAGAATTGCAAACAAAATCCTACTTATTCGGATTGGATCGCCTCCTGTTCAGATCAGCTTTGGTTAAATTGCCATCCCTAATTGGTATAAATGACTAAATCCTTTGAATACTATGTGGAATATTGCTGAATCTAATTGAAACAGGTGCAGTTAGCTTTGTCTGATTGAAAAGGACCTAGCATGAATTAGTCTGATTGAAAAGGACTAAATGAAATTGGCTAGTTTGATTGAAAAGAACTTAGACATTTAGTGCTACTTAATGAGGTAGTTTTAATGATCATGATCTAATATTAATAAGGGAGTACCCTGAAAAGGTGTAAGGTCTCTTATTTACTTAACACCCTGAAAAGGTGTATTGTAACTTGGGATTGACGAACTTGTGATAGTGTCATAACTTCTTTAAGTGTTATAACTGTATCTCATGATAATTACAGTTAAAGTTATTGATGTATAGCCTGTCGCGCCCCGTACCCGTGGTCCTACTTGGCCCTACGCTCGGGACACGATCGGAAGACGTCATAAAACATTTTAGGAAAATTTTTCGAAATGTACTTTCATAAAACTTTCATATAACCAAACATATTTACTTGAAACTTGATTTCATTTCCACATAAACAAACTTTCACAATCCAAAGTACTTAGCCATAAGGCTTACACACTTTACTTACAAATTTACAACTCACTGTAGACACCCCGATCTCGCACCCCTTAAACCAACCTTTGATTCGGTCTAAGCGCGATAATTGACCTAAAACCCCAGATTTGGCCGTTCGGGACTACCGACCACCTTATCGGTGCATCGGATGGAAAAACCGAGTCTGAATTCATGATCAGGGCTCAAAACCGAGTAAACAGGCGTATACTTCGAAAATTGAGCGTCGGGACCCAACGGCGGGCCCCGCACCCCTAGAACGCCTATTACCGGTCATCCTTTGCGTTTAAAATTATATTATGTTATTCCTTGCTTGTTAACATATTATAGATATGCCGTTATGACCAGAAAATTGTGAGGAGCAACTTTTGAGTTGGACCCGCGGACAACCGAGACACCGGAATGCGCACGACGGAGCAGTCACAAGCTGTTGCGGAGCGAGAAAACGGAGCAAGAGAAAATATCAACCCATGTATGGGGACACATGGCTTGCAAGACATGGGATGAATCATGGAAGCATGATCAATCAAGGAAAAAGAAAACAAAAAGAAAAAAAAAGAGCTTTTTTCCATGTTTTCCTCTTATATTTTCAAGCCAAGAATGATGATGTTTTCAATAATTCCACCTCCCATCACTTGAATTTCGGCTCCCCCCTCCTCTACCCCTATAGGAGGGGTATTTTGGTCCAAAAATCACCTCCCTCCTCCCTCCAAAACTCCTCCCTAAAATGGCCTAAAGGGAGAGAACTTCATACACATTCATTCAACAAGGGGGACTCATTCACTACGCACATTACACTACACACTCCCTCCATACACTTTCACTCTTGCTCTTACTACCACCATTCCACCACCACTACCACCACTCCTCCACCACATCTCCACTACTAAACCGCCACCCAAACACCTCAAACAACCCTTTCAAATCTCAAGCAACAACAACAACAAGCAACAACAACAACAACAACAACAACAACCACAAGCACAACCAAAACAACTTCAACTTCAATCAAAACAAACAAAAAAAAAGTCTTCCCTTGGAGACAAAGGAAGCACACCACCCTCTCTTAATCTAGGTAAGTTTCCTTTTTATATATCATAGATTTAATAAAATGTAAGTTTAAATGAGTTGTTTGGGAATCTAGTCAACTAGTGACTAGATTCCCCTTATTACCTATGTAATCTATGTTTTTACTTTGTAAATAAACATGTTCTATATATTCTAAATGTTCATACTTCAGTACTAGCATGTGTATATATGTCTTGAGTTCATTTTGGTGTTAATCTCATGCTTTAGATCTCAAATCCCAGCAAGATATAGTCCATTTGCTCAGCATGTGTATATTCTGCCCTCATCTCCTTCTTTGTTGTTTATTCTCATTTTTATTTATGTTTGTTCATAAATAGACACATGATAATGTTAATAATATATCAATAAACAAGTTCCCTAAGTTCCATGGGTTTGTTCCAAGTTTATGCCATGTTTTGACCTCCATCTTCATGCCATATATAATCTGCCCAGCATGTTTAGTTTCACCCAAGGATTTTGATGTGCTGTTTTCTCTATCATAACTTTGTTTATAGATCTAGATCAAAAAACAAAAGTTGTTCATAATGTGTTAAAGTACATTCTTGTGAATTTTAATGTTCATATTACATGTTTATAATAGGTTTTCATGCTTATGTTTGAGTTCTAGATGTGCTGTCCAGTGTATCTTTCTCTGTACCATGCTGCCTTCTTGTATTTAAAACTCTGTCAAAACCTGGTCTTTTGGATTAAGTCAGAACACAAATTTTGTTCCCAACAAACTAAGGAAAGTGTAATATTTTTTATATATTTTTGTACCTCTAAAAGTTCCATTCTTCCTCTCTTGTTTAGACCACCAAATTTCAGACACTGTACTTCCAGCTTCTGACATTAAAATGTCAGAGATATTTTGAGCAACTTAAACTTACTTTATTGGCTCCAAATTTTTGTATATTCATTATCAATATGTGTTCTTCAACTTTAATTTTTGGTGTTTCTTCAGATTCACTAGTTAAAATAGTTAAAATTGGTGATCAATGTGCCATGTTTCCTGTGAATATTTTCTGGGCAGATTTTGTGATGCATTTTCTTGTCAATATTTGGGGTCAAAATTTAATCCAAAAAATCCATAAAAACTTCACAATGATATCTAACATTCAGGGAGCAATCCCCAATTTGTAGTTTTGGATTTGGGTTATTTTAGGGCAGGTACCGCGGCTCGGGACGGACAACGACGACGTCAAGATTCACAAACGCTCCGTCGCGAGGACATTCATTTATTTATGGGATTTGTTTCCCACTTTTGTGTATACATGTATATCCCCTACTGTACATAATTCCCCTCCCCGTGGACGTTTTTTTTCTTTTTTGAACACGTTCAAAACCATTTTCTAACACCAATCGGGAAATCCACCAAAACCGATTCCCGGTTGTGAATTAAAATGAACGTACCTAGACTAGGAGACTCCTCTGTACATAACGCACGTTTTTTCTAAAAGTTAGGACATAAAACGCATCTATCAAAAGGCAAATAAAATGAAGCGTAGGCGGAAGCATGCTAGAGACCGTAAGGGCGAGCGGAGTGCTGCTAATCACCTTCTCCTCTCGTAACTTAGCCCCCGAACACACTTCTTTTTCTCAACAAAGGTTTTATCTCTATTTTCCTTAATAAAATGAGGTGGCGACTCTCTTCTTTTTCAAACCAAAGTAGGGTAACCATTTTGAGAAACCGAGCGGATTCCAGCCACGTTTCGCACGGATCCCTCACGTGGGTACGGGTGCGGGCTCTCACAGTGGCGACTCTGCTGGGGATCATTTTCAAAAGTGGGCTAGACTCAATTTTGTGTGCTTTCGCCATTTCTTGCCTTTGCCTTGTATATACATGTCCTAACTTTTTTTGCAGGTTTTTTACCTTCTCTTCGTTTGTGTAAATAAAAAGAAAACAGAAAACAAAAAATAAATAAATTCCTTTCTTTCTTTCAAAAAACCATTTTTCAAAATTAGAGACTTCACACACGGTTCACGTTTTTAAATTTGCGACTTAGCAACCGTACAAACCTTAGGGGGTGCAGCCAGGTGAGTGAAGGGGGGTCACCGATCCTCCGATAGGGCTCCCGGTTGACATTCCCGCCCCAAAGCGCGGCTACTAGTCGTCGCTGCGGGTGTAAGCCACATGCAAGCCATCCATCAAAAGCCTCGATGTCCGAATTTTCAAAATGACACATCCTCGACTTTAAGCTGGTTTTTGTCTAATAATTTCTCTTCAACCCTATGCATTCCTAAAAGGTTATAAACAACCTAAAGTGTGGATATTTTGGAACGATTGGGTTGACCCGAAATTATCAAGACCTTCACATAGACCGTAACCCGAATGGTGGATCCCCGAAAGAGTATAGGCCTTTCGCTAGGGGTTTCGGACGGCCATTAGTACAGGTGAAAAACGTTGGTCCTATACTTTGGAGACGGTATCCACTATTCCAGGATTTAATCATTGAACGTGTCAAAACAAAGCGAGGTGCTTGTCCGTCTTCTTAGGTTTTTGTGCGTTGCTTGCGCTTCAACCTTTTTCGAAAACAATGTTGTTTCAAAGTCTTATACTTTTTCTTCTCTTTGTGCTTCTATTCTTGTACATAAAAGAAAGCCCATTTCAAAAATTTTAAACATTCTTTTTCCAATCCATTTTTGTAGAGGGAGAATCTCGCTTCTTTTTCTAGCGCGACATTCAAGGTCAATTCCAGACATTACTTTGATCAGGGTCTACTCCGGATTCTCTCATCAAGCATGGCCAACAGCGGACAGAAATCAGGAAATGGAACCAGGGGCTTGTCCAAGTTTAGACCAAGCCCAGAGTTTGAAGAATGGTTCGATAGGCGCCTAGAAGTCCATACAAAAGTTCTGCTGCGAAACCTACACATGTTCCAACAAGGGGTGTTTGACTGCATGGATGCTTTCATGACGAATCAATCAAATCAAAATCAAATTTGGGCAGCAAAGCTGTATGGACCAATTGAAGCAACTCCACCTGGAAATATCTATCCAAGTGCTCCTATTTTTCAGACCCCGGCACGTATGTCCACTCACCCTAATGTCACAGTTGAAGATGACTGTCCAGAGTTGCCTGCTACCTGGGATGAGATTGTGGCTCTAGAACTTGCTCGGCAATTGAAAGTCTCCCACAGGGAAGACCTTTCACTTGAAGAAATGAATCCCAATAAATTTCCACGCCGTGACCCAAGAAAGGTGAAAGATCCGCTAGTCGACGATTCATCCACAATCAAGATCGATGCTATAGAGGTTCCTGTCATGAACAACGTCGAACATTCTGTACCAAGGGTGGAAGGTTATCCCCCAAACATCAAAAGGAAGTTGGGAACTTCGACAAGTATGATATCCCCCAATCTGGAATGTTCCATCACTTGGTTGAATGTGGAATGTTAAGCCCCCTCGAGGATTATCAGCCACCACATGTATTACCCGAAGATTGGGACCATTCTAAGTCTTGCAACTATCACAAGTTTACGGGGCATACCACAGATGAATGTTTCTCACTCCGTCATGCTATACAGGATCTCTTCGACCTAGGGGTAATCAAGAAACCCCTAAACCAGTCTCAGTGACGTGTTGTGAAGGTTATCCTAGGGGCTCACTGAGCCCCAAGGAAGGAGTTCTCTTTTGTTAGATGATGACCGCAGTTTATCAACTCGAGGAAATGTTTTGCTAATAATGGAAGTTTATCGACCCGAGGGATTATGTCTCCTTTTGCTGTGAATGGGGCACACCGCCCAACTCTAATCCCTTTTGCTTTCGGGCCCTTCCTAAAATGCGCTCACACTTCTTTTGCTTTCCAACTCCATGCTTGCGTGTCATCTTTTCTGTAATATATTTATTTGCTTGCTTGTCTTGTAAATACGTTTTCAGTCAATGAGCTCGCGTTATAATCATGTGCCTTCATAATCACGTATTTTGTAAATTTGGTCCCACAAATGATTAATCTCACTTAATTAAAAGCAAACGATAATAAACGGGACTAATTTTAGATTGCGATTAATTGAGGTGAGAACTAGGGTTGACGGTGCTCTATGGGATTCACAAACGAAGGCAATCAACGAAGTTCACGAAGGCGATCGACAAAGTCATCCGACGAACGAAGATTTCAGGGTGCAATAAAGGGCATAATCAAAGAGGCCAATCAAATGGTAAAGGCCGAAGATTATCACACTGATGCAAGAGCAAGTGTCGGCGATTTTCCTTTAATGTACGATGCATTGTAAATTCTCGCATATTGTATGTTTATGTTTTTGTAAAAATTGTTGTATTCCGCACGCTATGATGTTTCTTCTTGAGTGCAAAAAAAAAAAAAAAAAAAAAAAAAAAAAAAAAATCGAAAGAGAGCAAAAAAGGGGATGTAAAAAAAAATCGAAAAAGAGCAAAAAAGGGGAGGTCAAAAAAAAAAAAAAAAAAGAAGAAGCATTATTCAGTTATTTTGGTACATATTCCATTTGCTTTAATTCAATTGTTTTAGAAATGATATCGACACTACAAATTCATGTGTGTGCCGTCAACGATGGCAATTGGCATTTCATTATGAAGACTTCATCACTTGTTGCACAAAGACAAGGCATGGACCGAGGGTCCGGCAATCTCATGTGACGTCATCAATTTCAAGGAGCACAGCGCATATGAGGCTAATCTAAATTGAAGAAGATCTCGATCTCTCGAATTTGGGAAAGCACCATCAACGACGACAACTGGTGTCTTTTGTTGGAGACCAACATGCTCTGCCAAACCCTTACACTGAGGGAGCCCTGCGGCCAAAGGTCATACAGCCTCTAATCAATCTTAAAAAGTGCGACAACGACGACAAGGACCTCCCACCCACGAGGTCAACAGGCGGTGCTAATTACAATTGTTTGGTGGTGTTCTCATCTCGATTTGTCACGGTCTAATTTGAGTCCAAATAAATCTTTTCTAAAAAATAGAAATTAACTTTTTGATTTTGAAGCACTTGACCATTAATGCGAATTCTAATCTTGAGTCATTGATTTCGAATGTGAGCAGTTTCCTCGAGTCTAGGGGCTTCCCCCTACTCTCTTCCTTCCGTCAATTTTTTCTGCGCAAACACAATGTCAAAGATCCCACGGGATCTTTTCTTTGCTTTCCCAAAACACTGGCCTTGTGCCTTCCCCAGTCAATTCCTGTAATTTGTCACAGCAAGGGAGGCGAGGGAATGTGATCCTCTGACTCTCAAAATCCAAAATCGGGAAGTATGCTCAAATGAATGAATGTGAACTGGGGCTGCGCGTCAGGATTCAGAAATGATAGATGGGTTCTCCGTTAATGCAAAACGTCTCAGGGGTAGGACAACTCTCACAGATAGTTGGTCCTTGGAAGTTTTAACATCAAAAATCATCAGAATTTGTGAGACAACCGTCACAGATGGTTAGGTCCCTTTCAAGAGAATCATCGGAGGGAAGTTTTTCAGATTAGCAGTTTGGGCCACAGGTCACAAAGCTCAATCACCGGCAATACTGGGGGCTGTGTATAATTGGTTAATTCTCGAAGGCATTTGATTTCCCCATCAAAGCGTCGATTTCCCCATCAAAGCGTCGAATGGAAATGTGACTATCACAATGTGTGAGTTACTCCCAGCAGCGAAACATCAAATCTGCAACAACTCTCAACGACAGTTAGGTCCCAAAGCAGTATGAGTATCAAGGCATGGAGCTGCCTCGAACCGATGAACAGTACAAGAATCACCTTGGGATAGCAGTAGGGGCTTCAGAACTTATGACCGCTTTTACAAACAGCGAGGTCCTCAGAAAATGAGTCGTCAAATGTGGGGCTGATCCTTGACAAAGTGGGGGCTTTCATGATTGAAGATCTGGGGGCTGATTCTGAAAAGGCACTGGGGCTTCTACAACCGACATCTGGGGGGCAAGGCAAAGTAATCCACCAGGAGAGACACCGTCGAGTAAACTTGATCAAATGGGTGTAGGGAATTGACCTGTCGAGTACTCGCGCTAGGCTTTAATTTCCACTCCACCATATATCTCCACCTCGACCCTCATTTCTCGCAAAGTTTCAAAAAATAAAAAATAAAATAAAAAATGCACAATTCCTTCCGTTTTCCGATTCTCCCTCTTTGCACATAAACATTTTGTTCATTTTATAAAAAGCAGAGGCTGAAATGCAAGCAATGCACACGTGTCAAAAAAATGAAAAAAAAAGAGAGAGTGTTTTCAATTCTGAAAGAAAGATGGCGAAATTTAAATTTCAAAGGAAATCCTCGTTTGAAGTCCTTCAATCATCAATGCAATGAGAAGTTTTTGAAGTGAAAAATGCGTGTTATGATATTGCATACTTGTGAAAATATTTTGCAGGTGTCCAAATCTAATCCCATGCAGGTACCCCATCGCAAGAAGGGTCATCTCCAATAAATCGTCTGTCAACAAAATGTGTTTTTTGAGTTTTTCACAAACTCGAACTACGTAAGGTCTGATTCCCGAAAGGGATACGTAGGCAGCTTGCTTCGGCGAGTCCGACCACAAACACATCGAAATGATGGAAAGCGAGCAGTTCTCAACGTGATATGTTCTTTATCTCTCGATCTTTTAATCATGATGATTTGGTTGCGTGTATGACACACTCTCTGCACATGAATGTCACGATATCACTTGTATATTGTATACTTGTGAAATTTTTTGCAGGAATATTTTCAACACCCAATGCATCTCATGCACACGGGAACTCTACTCGTTCCATTCCACTTACCAAGAAATCCATCGACACATTTCTCCTTAGGGAATTCAGTTTTTCGATGTTCCAAACTCCAATCAAAATGTGTTTTTCGAGTTTTTCACAAACTCGAACTACGTAAGGTCTGATTCCCGAAAGGGATACGTAGGCAGCTTGCTTCGGCGAGTCCGACCACAAAACACATCGAAATGATGGAAAGCGAACAGTTCTCAACGTGATATGTTCTTTATCTCTCGATCTTTTAATCATGATTATTTGGTTGCGTGTATGACACACTCTCTGTACATGAATGTCACGATATATATGTATGCTTGTGAAAGGTCTTATGCAGGTACTCAAATCCAATCTCCGAGGCCAGGTCACGTCCAAACCCCTCAAGAAAGGTCTTCTTCAACATCACACCACATCTGTTCCAATCAAATTGTGTTTTTCGAGTTTATCACAAACTCGAACTACGTAAGGTCTGATTCCCGAAAGGGATACGTAGGCAGCTTGCTTCGGCGAGTCCGACCACAAACACATCGAAATGATGGAAAGGGAGCTTGACCACAACCGCATCAAAATGCTGAACAGAGAGGCTTTGTCCACGCACACATCGAAGCAATCCGTAGAAACTCGAGAGGGCCTCCCGTCAAATCCAAAAAGGTCCCGACATGAAAGCATGGTAATTGGATTGTTCTCCTCGAGCCAAGAATCAAAAATCTCATCACACATCAACTACAAAGCCAGAGGATCCGCACATGGCAGCAGCTTGCAGCGTATCCTTGATCTATCAAATTTGAATGTGTGTGGAATTTTAGATTATCTTGTTCCTATCATGCCATTATCATATCATGTCATATACGATGTTGCACCCCCATCCCAAGCATGTCATTTTCACATCCATACACTTACCATGCTAACATCGTAATCGCAGCCACCATCACGTCAAATCTAATCATAATATTTGGTAAAAGCGTGAATTTACAAAAAGAAAAGAAACTTGTGCACCTACATCACAATCAAAAATCAAATGCAATTGGCACTAGCATAAGTACTTTTGTGGCTTGCAAATGTTTATGCTTGAACAGGTGCGCTCCCCAAACTTATCAACTCCGTTCTTGCCCGACAGTGGTTCATTGTAAGGCGAAGCTCAAAAATTCATCACGCATCAATCTCAAAATCTAAAGAATCAGAGTAAAATCTCGACCTGCAGCATCCTCGAATCTCTTTTCACGATACTTCTCTTAATTGGTAGAGTATCATGAGTCTTAAAATTTGGTTCCCCTCCGGTCTTTTTCGGATTTATCCGAATCTGACCCTCGACAATTTGGTTACTTCCGGTCTATTCGGTTACACCCGAATTTGACCTTTTCAAAAAATTTGGTTACTTCCGGTCTATTCGGGCACCCGAATTTGACCTTTTCAACAAATTTGGTTACTTCCGGTCTATTCGGGCACCCGAATTGACCTTTTCAAAACATTTGGTTACTTCCGCTCTATTCGGTTACACCCGAATTTGACCTTTTCAAAAAATTTGGTTACTTCCGGTCTATTCGGGCACCCGAATTTGACTTTTTCAAAACATTTGGTTACTTCCGGTCTATTCGGGCACCCGAATTTGACCTTTTCAAAGCATTTGGTTACCTCCGGTCTATTCGGTTACACCCGAAATTGACCTTTTCAAAACATTCAGTTACTTTGGTCTGTTTGGCACCCCCGAATTAGACCCCTCTAATGACATCTCTTCGACTGATAGGCCGACGAACCCCCTAGAAGTCTCCTCAATCTCTTTGACTTATAGGCCGACGAACCCCCTAGAGTCCCATCAATATCATTGACTGATAGGCCGACC
Organism: Campanula takesimana; assembly: GCA_026119855.1. Classification (NCBI taxonomy): domain Eukaryota; kingdom Viridiplantae; phylum Streptophyta; class Magnoliopsida; order Asterales; family Campanulaceae; genus Campanula; species Campanula takesimana. The sequence goes on along the minus strand of JAOWBW010002132.1, from coordinate 51,076 downwards.
AACCCCCAAGAAGTCATCACCCTCCATTTCAATGATTTGTTTGCCCAGGTCTATTCGGTCACCCCCGAATTCGACCTCCTCGAATGATGTTTGGTTACCTCTTGGTTCGCTCGAAGGCTCGAGTTGAATCTCCCCGTTGAACTACGTGACTGGTCTGATTCCCATGCGGGATACGTAGGCAGCCTGTCACCTCAGGCACGACCACCCCTTCTTTTCGAAATGCTTGGTTACCATGGTCCTTTCGGATTTATCTGAATCTGACCCCCTCTAATGTTTGGTTACTCTCTGGTCCACTTGAGCGCTCGGGTTGGACCTCCCTCAGAACTACGCCCCGACTTGATTCCCGAAAGGGATACGTAGGCAGCTCGATAACAAGAGTTTCAGTCGGACGTTCTATCGAATTGATGTTACCTCAACCTTGGCTCAGAGATGTATGTGATCTCACCAACCCATAAGCCGTTCACCTATTCCAATCCCCAGCAAAGAGAATTCGGTTTCTCAATGCATCCGCATCCATCCGAACTACGATTGGTCTGATTCTCGCAAGAGATACGTAGGAAACTCGGGCACCCGAGTTCGACCATGATTGTGTTTGTTTGCTTGCTTGAGTAGAACTACTGAGGCTTGATTCCTGAAAGGGATACGTAGGAAACCCTACTTTGGGCTCAGCCGTTGAACCCTAGACGAGATCGGTTGTCTATATTGGATCGTCGAATCCCCTTTACATCACAAGTGAATTCGACGAGGGGCTCTGTAGACACCCCGATCTCGCACCCCTTATACCAACCCTTTGATTCGGTCAAAGCGCGATAATTGACCCAGAACCCCAGATTTGGCCGTTCGGGACTACCGACCGCCTTATCGGTGCATCGGATGGAAAAACCGAGTCCGAATTCATGATCAGGGCTCAATACCGAGTAAACAGGCGTATACTTCGAAAATTGAGCGTCGGGACCCAACGGCGGGCCCCGCACCCCTAGAACGCCTATTACCGATCATCCTTTGCGTTTAAAATTATATTATGTTATTCCTTGCTTGTTAACATATTATAGATATGCCGTTATGACCAGAAAATTGTGAGGAGCAACTTTTGAGTTGGACCCGCGGACAACCGAGACACCGGAACGCGCACGACGGAGCAGTCACAAGCTGTTGCGGAGCGGGAAAACGGAGCAAGAGAAAATATCAACACACGTATGGGGACACATGGCTTGCAAGACATGGGATGAATCATGGAAGCATGATCAATCAAGGAAAAAGAAAACAAAAAGAAAAAAAAAGAGCTTTTTTCCATGTTTTCCTCTTATATTTTCAAGCCAAGAATGATGATGTTTTCAATAATTCCACCTCCCATCACTTGAATTTCGGCTCCCCCCCTCCTCGACCCCTATAGGAGGGGTATTTTGGTCCAAAAATCACCTCCCTCCTCCCTCCAAAACTCCTCCCTAAAATGGCCTAAAGGAAGAGAACTTCATACACATTCATTCAACAAGGGGGACTCATTCACTACACACATTACACTACACACTCCCTCCATACACTTTCACTCTTGCTCTTACTACCACCATTCCACCACCACTACCACCACTCCTCCACCACATCTCCACTACTAAACCGCCACCCAAACACCTCAAATAACCCTTTCAAATCTCAAGCAACAACAACAACAAGCAACAACAACAACAACAACAACAACAACAACAACCACAACCACAACCACAACCAAAACAACTTCAACTTCAATCAAAACAAACAAAAAAAAAGTCTTCCCTTGGAGACAAAGGAAGCACACCACCCTCTCTTAATCTAGGTAAGTTTCCTTTTTATATATCATAGATTTGATAAAATGTAAGTTTAAATGAGTTGTTTGGGAATCTAGTCAACTAGTGACTAGATTCCCCTTATTACCTATGTAATCTATGTTTTTACTTTGTAAATAAACATGTTCTATATATTCTAAATGTTCATACTTCAGTACTAGCATGTGTATATATGTCTTGAGTTCATTTTGGTGTTAATCTCATGCTTTAGATCTCAAATCCCAGCAAGATATAGTCCATTTGCTCAGCATGTGTATATTCTGCCCTCATCTCCTTCTTTGTTGTTTATTCTCATTTTTATTTATGTTTGTTCATAAATAGACACATGATAATGTTAATAATATATCAATAAATAATTTCCCTAAGTTCCATGGGTTTGTTCCAAGTTTATGCCATGTTTTGACCTCCATCTTCATGCCATATATAATCTGCCCAGCATGTTTAGTTTCAACCAAGGATTTTGATGTGCTGTTTTCTCTATCATAACTTTGTTTATAGATCTAGATCAAAACACAAAAGTTGTTAATAATGTGTTAAAGTACATTCTTGTGAAGTTTCATGTTCATATTACATGTTTAGAATAGGTTTTCATGCTTATCTTTGAGTTCTAGATGTGCTGTCCAGTGTATATTTCTCTGTACCATGCTGCCTTCTTGTATTTAAAACTCTGTCAAAACCTGGTCTTTTGGATTAAGTCAGAACACAAATTTTGTTCCCAACAAACTAAGGAAAGTGTAATATCTTTTATATATTTTTGTACCTCTAAAAGTTCCATTCTTCCTCTCTTGTTTAGACCACCAAATTTCAGACACTGTACTTCCAGCTTCTGACATTAAAATGTCAGAGATATTTTGAGCAACTTAAACTTACTTTCTTGGCTCCAAATTTTTGTATATTCATTATCAATATGTGTTATTCAACTTTAATTTTTTGTGTTTCTTCAGATTCACTAGTTAAAATAGTTAAAATTGGTGATCAATGTGCCATGTTTCCTGTGAATATTTTCTGGGCAGATTTTGTGATGCATTTTCTTGTCAATATTTGGGGTCAAAATTTAATCCAAAAAATCCATAAAAACTTCACAATGATATCTAACATTCAGGGAGCAATCCCCAATTTGTAGTTTTGGATTTGGGTTATTTTAGGGCAGGTACCGAGGCTCGGGACGGACAACGACGACGTCAAGATCCACAAACGCTCCGTCGCGAGGACATTCATTTATTTATGGGATTTGTTTCCCACTTTTGTGTATACATGTATATCCCCTACTGTACATAATTCCCCTCCCCGTGGACGTTTTTTTTCTTTTTTTAACACGTTCAAAACCATTTTCTAACACCAATCGGGAAATCCACCCAAACCGATTCCCGGTTGTGAAATAAAATGAACGTACCTAGACTAGGAGACTCCTCTGTACATAACGCACGTTTTTTCTAAAAGTTAGGACATAAAACGCATCTATCAAAAGGCAAATAAAATGAAGCGTAGGCGGAAGCATGCTAGAGACCGTAAGGGCGAGCGGAGTGCTGCTAATCACCTTCTCCTCTCGTAACTTAGCCCCCGAACCCACTTCTTTTTCTCAACAAAGGTTTTATCTCTATTTTCCTTAATAAAATGAGGTGGCGACTCTCTTCTTTTTTCAAACCAAAGTAGGGTAACCATTTTGAGAAACCGAGCGGATTCAAGCCGCGTTTCGCACGGATCCCTCACGCGGGTACGGGCGCGGGCTCTCCCACTCACCAACATGTTCCAAAAATAGGTGATACAAAGATGAAGTCACGGGTACACTACCCAAAAGGTTATACATTTACATAATGTAGCATTTACATAACACATATCCCAAAATGTCTTACCCAAAATCACCACCTCGACGTCCTCCCTTGTGCAGTGACCTATCCCCTGGGCTCTCCTTTATCTAAAACAGTAAACAAATAAGGGTGAGAATGAATCAGTAAGCTACTAAAATTCAACTACGTTACATGCTGAAATGATACTCGGAATTGAACAATGTCAATAAACATCCACATAGCACATAACATGATAGGTAAAGCCAACTCATTTTTCCACACGTAAGGCGGAATAAAACACTCATAAGTGGATACTGAGCCAAGGTTCTCGAATCAAACATATAACCATCTGAGAGGTATCAACTGAGCAGCACCAAAGGGCTGAAGCCGATTCATGAACCAATCAATAACAACCGCAAAAACAACAACGGGGGAAAAATGACACAAAGTCATAACCCAAACGGTGACTAAAATCACACAAGGGAGAGCTAGCCCAGACCCAATCCGTGGCCCAAGGAAGGGGGTTAAAAATGGGAAACCAATGGTAGAAGCCTTACAATGAACTTGGCTCGTGTGCCATTATAATCCCAACCACTGCCCGACTTTACAACAAGTACCAGCTGGACTTTCAAACGAGCATAGTAATGAATACTTGCTTAAACAACAACCGGGGGCAATGATTCGAAAGTAGGGAATCAATCCAAACACATCACAAAGATGAACCAATCCAAACCACACTAAAAGATGTTCAACCAAATCCAATTAACATTTAGTCAAATTTCACAACTCTTATGTTCACAAAGGAACCAATTTCAAACACTAGGGTGTTCCACAACAACCCTCTAGGTACTCTAGGATATCACCTAAGACCTAGACCAAGATTGAACTTTAAATCACTTGAAATGGAACAACTCAACTTTTCAGCAATTATGGGCGGTCGCCCAAACCAGACTGGGCGGTCACCCAAAATACTCTGTCCCAGACCAAACCTTTCAGTAGTTGTGGGCGGTCGCCGAACCCTATTATGGGCGGTCGCCCATGAGCCAGACTCAGAATTCTCAAATTTCTCCTGCAAGCCAAATTCATCAGTCCCAAGCGTAGGAGTATAACTTACTAACACTTATACTATTAACAGGAGTGCAACAACCATCCCAAAACATTACTTTCAATTTAACTCTTCATTCTTACACAAAAGGTGAATACTCCATTTGTCCCAAAATTACAAGTATCACAAATATCATTCAAATCACAAAATTAACAAGTACAAGTATCAAGTATAACATATATGACTATTTTAATATTTAAAGGGGAATTAGTAACTTACCTATTTCTGAAAAAAGTAACACTGAAATAAGTTTTGTTCGGGTAGAAATGACCTACTCAACACCCTGATCATTTTATATAATTAGATTTTAAAACGGATAAGTAAATAAAAAAAATTAAATCGAAATAGGTTGAACTTACCTTTTTCTCCTAACCCTAGGAATGAACGAGGAAAAGTTGCAGAGTATTATGCAAACACAGCGAAAGAAGGAGAAGTGATAAAACTTATAAAGATTTTTTATCCCAAAATTACGTTTTGGTCACTTGACTTTCATTTTCAACAATTAAGCCCCTAAGGTTATAATTTCACAAAGGACCCTAAGGTTTCAACTTAATCATTTAACTTCCTTAACCATTATTACTACTAACTAAGTAAATAGCACATTTAATCATACAATATGTGCAAGTCATAAAATATGATGCAACACAAAATACACACATAATATCAAATTAAAATCCCCCAAAATATAAAATAAATAGGGACGAGTTTTTGGGTCATTACAATCACTCCCCCTTAAAGAAAATTCGTCCCGAATTTTAGGATAACTTACCAAACGAATCAAACAACCAAGGATATTTCCTATCCATTTCATCCCGAAGCTCCCAAGTTGATTCTTCCACATTATGGTTCCTCCACACAACCCTAACAAGAGGAATACTTTTAGTTCTCAATTCTTGAACTTTAGAATCAATCACCTGAAATGGATGCTCCTCATAGGACATACTGGGTTCAATATCCTCAGGTATCTCAGATAACACATGAGATGGATCATACACATACTTTCGAAGCATCAAAACATGGAACACATTATAAATCTTGTCAAGAGAAGGAGGTAACGCAAGACGATAAGCTCGATCTCCAACTCTTCCCAAAATCTCAAAAGGACCGACAAATCTAGGAGCAAGTTTACCTTTCTTCCCATATCTCTTAATTCCCACCTTTGGTGAAACTTTCAGAAACACAAAGTCACCCTTTTCAAACTCGAGGTCTCGCCTCCGGTGATCAGCATAACTCTTCTGACGACTCTGAGTATTAGTCAATCGATCCCGAATAAGCTTAACCTTCTCAACTGAATCATTAACCAATCTTTGCTTCCCTAACTTCATCCCAACAAATAGGTGAACGACACTTTCTTCCATACAATGCTTCATAAGGAGCCATCCCAATACTCGACTGAAAACTGTTGTTATAAGAAAATTCTACGAGAGGCAAATGAATATCCCAAGAATCTGCAAAATCAACTGAACAAGCTCTCAACATGTCCTCAAGAATCTGAACGGTCCTTTCTGACTGGCCATCTGTTTGAGGATGAAAAGCAGTACTGAATCTCAATTCTGAACCCAAAGCCTTCTGAAATGCTTGCCAAAATCGAGAAGTGAATCTAGGATCCCGATCAGAAATTATGCTAACTGGAACTCCATGCAACTTCACTATCTCATTAATGTACAAAGTAGCAAGCCTTTACATCGAATAACCAATCTCAATAGGCAAGAAATGAGAAGACTTTGTCAATCTGTCCACAACCACCCAAACTACATCATGCCTTCTTTTAGTACGAGGTAACCCTGATACAAAGTCCATAGTAACATGTTCCCATTTCCATTCCGGTATCTCTAAAGGTTGAAGCAAACCTGCGGGCATTTAATGCTCAGCTTTCACTTGTTGACAAGTCAAACACTCCGACACATAATCCGCTATCTCCCGCTTCATGTTGTTCCACCAAAAACTATTGCTTCAAATCTTGATACATTTTGGTACTCCCGGGATGAATAGTATACCTCGACTTATGGCCTTCCTCGAGAACTTGAAGTTTAATCCCATCAACATTAAGAACACACAATCAACCTCTGAAAGTCAATACTCCTTCAGAACTTAGAGAAAAGTCTTCAAATCTGCCATCTTTGATTTTTCTCATAATCTTTATTAACTCGGTATCATCTTTCTGAGCATCCTTGATTTGTTGAATTAAGGTTGGCAATACTCTGATATTCGCAAATATAGCCCCATGCCTCGATTCAAAAGGACACCAATCTCGAGCATCTTCTAACATCTTCCATTCCCGTATCATCAATGAAGCTACATAAGACTTCCGGCTAATAGCATCAGCTACCACATTCGCCTTGCCCGGATGATAAGAAATAGCGCAATCATAATCCTTTAACAGCTCCATCCATCTTCGTTGTCTATTATTCAACTCTTTCTGGGAGAAAAGACACTTCAAACTCTGATGATCTGTGAAAATCTCAAACTTTGCTCCATATAGATAATGCTTCCATTTGTGTACGCAAACAATAGCTGGAAGCTCCATATGATGGGTCGGATAATTATGCTCACTAGGAGTTAACTTCCTTGAAGCATAAGCAATTACCTTCCCACTTTGCATTAGAACACATCCCAAGCCATCTTTTGAAGCATCACTATAAATCCCCAATTCATCATTCCCATTAGGCAGTGCAAGAATAGGAGCGGTGGTCAACATTTTCTTTAACTCTTCAAAACTAACTAGACATTTTTCATCCCACTCATATGGCACATTCTTTCGAGTCAACTGAGTCAATGGTGTTGCAATTTTAGAAAACCCTTCAATGAATCTTCTGTAGTACCCTGCTAACCCCAAGAAACTTTGAATTTCTGTAACTGATTCTAGCCTTTTCCAATTCACAATAGCTTCAATTTTTGATGGATCAACAGATATACCTCTATTAGAAACCACATGTCCCAGAAAAGAAACTTCATCGAGCCAAAAAGCACAATTACTGAATTTTGCAAACAATTGCTTCTCCCGAAGAATAGATAGAACCATTCGCAAGTGTTGCTCATGTTCTTCTCGAGACTTAGAATAAAACCAGGATGTCATCAATAAACACAACCACAAAAGAATCAAGATAAGGCTTGAAAAATCGATTCATCATATCCATGAAAACAGCTGGAGCATTTGTTAACCCGAAAGGCATGACAAGAAACTCATAATGACCATACCTACTACGAAAAAGCAGTCTTAGGAATGTCTTCTGAGTGAATCTTCAACTGATGATACCCACTCCTCAAATCAAGCTTCGAAAAGAAAACTGACCCTTGGAGTTGATAAAATAAATCATCAATGTGAGGCAAAGGATATTTGTTCTTTATAGTCACCTGGTTCAGTTTTCTATAGTCGATGCATAGTCTCAAGGACCCATCTTTCTTCTTTACAAACAACACAGGAGCTCCCCAAGGTGATATACTAGGTCAGATGAAACCCCTATCAAGAAACTCTTGCAGTTGAATTTTCAACTCCTTTAATTCTGCTGGAGCCATTCTATAAGGTGATTCAGATATCGGGGTAGTACCTGGAAGTAAATCAATACAAAAATCGATCTCCCTATCAGGAGGCATAGAATACTCAGTAGAGAACACATCAGGAAACTCTTTCACAATATGCACATCCTCTACTTCAGGCAACTTTTTAGTAATATCAAGAACACTGGCCAAATACCCCGTGCAACCACGATGCAACAACTTTCTAGCTTTCATATAAGAAATAATACGAATTCCCTTACTCAAAGGAGCAGCCTCAAAAGTAAATTCAGGCACATCAGGAATAGAAAATGTAACCACCTTTTTATAACAATCAACTGAAGCATGGTATTTACTCAACCAATCCATTCCCAAGATAATATCAAAATCTTATAATGGCAAAACAACTAAATCAGCAAATAAAACACGCTCCCAAATATGCACATCACAGCCATGTAACACCTTATTAGTCACCAAACACTCCTTTATTGGAGTAGACACATCTAACACATAAGGTAATGATTCAGAAGAAACATGCAATCAAGAAGCAAAATGCACAGACACATAAGAATGCGAAGAGCCAGGGTCTATAAGTGCTCGTGCCCTCAAACTAGACACATAAATTATACCTCCTATCACGTTAGAAGAATTTGAAGCCTGTTGTTGGTTAATAGCAAAAATACGACCTTGCACTTTAGGCTTCCCTGAGGCATCCCTCTTCTGACCCTGAGATGATCCTGCTCCACTCCCATATGGTACAATCCTTGCTCTTGGACAATCCCTCTGAAAATGGCCAAGCTGACCACAAATCAAACACTTTCCCTGCTTCTTCCAACATCGCTCTTTAGTGTGCCCTTCCTTCAGACAGTAATTACATATTCTTCTACCTTGATTTCCCGGGGTGTTACCTTGATTTCTGATAATTGGTTGTCCTTGTGGTTGCCCTCTAAATTGTGATGGTGTTCCCTGACCTCCTCGATTATCACCACGATGTGGTTGAGGTCTTCCTTGCCTTCATGTACCTGCCAATTCAATTTTCCTCTTATGCTCTTCTATATCATGCTCCACCTGATATGCTCTATCAACAGCATATTGAAAATCTTGCAACTTGTGGGATACTAGTTGACTTCGAATCACAGTTCTCAAACCCTTTACAAATCTAGTTTCCTTCCTTTCCTCAGTTGCCACCAAGTGAGTACAGTACCTGGATAACTCCGTGAATTGGATGTATACTGAGCCACAGACATAGCATTCTGCTCCAAGTTAAGAAACTCCATTTCCTTCTTGTCTTGATCCACCCGAGGAATGAAATGTTCCTTGAACTTCCTCAGAAAATTTTCCCAAGTATAGGGTACATGATTCTCATCCCAATTTGTTTTTAAAGCTCTCTACCAGTGCTCAGCAGCTCCACTCAGTTTATAGGTAGCAAACCTGACTTGTTCTTCATCAGTACATCTTAGAACATCAAATATTTTCTCCATCGACTCTATCCACCTCTCTACCGTTATTACCTCTGGTTCTCCTTCATAACCCATTGGTTTCATCTTCAGGAACTGTTCTAACCCATATCTCGGAGGTACTTGTTCCCCTCCTTGCCTTTGATCATTTAAAGTTTTCATTGCTGCCTCAAACATCCCTTGAAACATAATTCGAGCCTCTTATCTGGCATCCCCTTGCCCTGAAGAACCAGCCTGATCTCCTTCATTCTCAACCATTTCAATAAGTACCTGCATAAGACACTCAACGTTACTCACTCTATACACAACTACCCTCCTAGGTCACTTAGTCATTCTAGACCATCTACAACCTAGCTCTGATACCAACTGTCGCGCCTCGTACCCGTGGTCCTACTTGGCCCCACGCTCGGCACACGATCGGAAGACGTCATAAAAACATTTTAGGAAATTTTTTCAAAATGTACTTTCATAAAAGTTTCATATAACCAAAACATATTTACTTGAAACTTGATTTCATTTCCACATAAACAAACTTTCACAATCCAAAGTACTTAGCCATAAGGCTTACACACTTTACTTACAAATTTACAACTCACCAACATGTTCCAAAAATAGGTGATACAAAGATGAAGTCACGTGTACACTACCCAAAAGGTTATACATTTACATAATGTAGCCTTTACATAACACATATCCCAAAATGTCTTACCCAAAATCACCACCTCGACGTCCTCCCTTATGCAGTGACCTATCCCTTGGGCTCTCCTTTATCTAAAACAGTAAACACATAAAGGTGAGAATGAATCTCAGTAAGCTACTAAAATGCAACTACGTTACATGGTGAAATGATACTCGGAATTGAACAATGTTAATAAACATCCACATAGCACATAACATGATAGGTAAAGCCAACTCATTTTTCCACACGTAAGGCGGAATAAAACACTCATAAGTGGATACTGAGCCAAGGTTCTCGAATCAAACATATAACCATCTGAGAGGTATCAGCTGAGCAGCACCAAAGGGCTGAAGCCGGTTCATGAACCAATCAATAACAACAACCGCAACAACAACAACAACCGGGGGGGGGGGGGAATGACACAAAGTCATAGGTGACTAAACTCACACAAGGGAGAGCTAGCCCATACCCAATCCGTGGCCCAAGGAAGGGGGTTAAAAATGGGAAACCAATGGTAGAAGCCTCACAATGAACTTGGCTCGTGTGCCATTATAATCCCTACCACTGCCCGACTCTACAACAAGTACCAGCTGGACTTTCAAACGAGCATAGTAATGAATACTTGCTTAAACAACAACCGGGGCAATGATTCCAAAGTAGGGAATCAAGCCAAACACATCACAAAGATGAACCAATCCAACCACACCAAAAGATGTTCAACCAAATCCAATTAACATTTAGTCAAATTTCACAACTCTTATGTTCACAAAGGAACCAATTTCAAACACTAGGGTGTTCCACAACAACCCTCTAGGTACTCTAGGATATCACCTAAGGCCTAGACCAAGATTGAACTTTAAATCACTTGAAATGGAACAACTCAACTTTTCAGCAATTATGGGCGGTCGCCCAAACCAGACTGTCCCAGACCAAACCTTTCAGTAGTTGTGGACGGTCGCTGAACCCTATTATGGGCGGTCGCCCACGAGCCAGACTCAGAATTCTCAAATTTCTCCTGCAAGCCAAATTCATCCGTCCCAAGCGTAGGAGTATAACTTACTAACACTTATACTATTACCAGGAGTGCAACAACCATCCCAAAACATTACTTTCAATGTAACTCTTCATTCTTACACAAAAGGTGAATACTCCCTTTGTCCCAAAATTACAAGTATCACAAAATCATTCAAATCACAAAATTAACAAGTACAAGTATCAAGTATAACATATATGACCATTTTAATACTTAAAGGGGAATTAGTAACTACCTATTTCCGAAAAAAGTTTCGCTGAAATAAGTTTTGTTCGGGTAGAAATGACCTACTCAACGCCCTGATTATTTTTATATAATTAGATTTTAAAACGGATAAGTAAATAAAAAGAATTAAATCAAAATAGGTTGAACTTACCTTTTTCTCCTAACCTTATGAATGAACGAGGAAAAGTTGCAGAGTATTATGCAAACACAGAGAAAAGAGGGAGAAGTGATAAACTTTTAAAGATTTTTATCCCAAAAAGTACGTTTTGGTCACTTGACTTTCATTTTCAACAATTAAGCCCCTAAGGTTATAATTTCACAAAGGACCCTAAAGTTTCAACTTAATCATTTAACTTCCTTAACCATTATTACTACTAACTAAGTAAATAGCACATTTAATCATACAATATGTGCAAGTCATAAAATATGATGCAACACATAAAATGCACACATAATATCAAATTAAAAATCTCCAAAAATATAAAATAAATAGGGACGGGTTTTTGGGGTTGTTACATAGCCTTTCATTGGAATAATTGTTTGGCTCCGTTCTTTCGGTCATCTCTTCTTAGTACCCGGAGAGATCCCGTATGAAATTACTGAGCATTGTTCGCTCACCCCTTTCATTGTTTTCCCCTTTCAGGTAAAGAGTAGGAGAATGGATCGTCGTGAGGATGGCGGCGAAATAAAGAAGATTGAAGTTTCTTTAATGTTTAGTTGAATAAGCTAGTGGATGTACTAGCCGTTAAGTTTTGAAAGACAGTTATGCTTTCGCACTATTTTGAATTGTGGTTAGATTATACTAGCCGTTACTTTTGAACGTTGGATTTTGAATTGTGTGTGACGTTTGGGATGTCCTAGTTTATGGATAATTAAAGACTATTATTATTACTGGAAAGTTTGGATCGTTACATATAGAACAAGCAGTAACCTGATCTATCAAAAGTTTTCTACCAAAAGGATCAAGAAGATCACAATGCAAATTTCTCTGCGCCAATAATGTACTCCCTCCGTCCCTCTTTAACTTACAAAAAATGAGTTTGTGCAAATTAATTTAGAAAAAAGTGAAAAAAAAGTGATGTGTTGTGAGTGTAGATGGTTGGGTGGGAGAGAGAAAGTGTGATAGAAAAATAGTTGGGAAAATATAGATTTATGCCCCCGTACTTGGGTATAAGATGCATATCTGCCCTCAAAACTCAATAATTGCTATATTTGCCATTATACTCAAGAAAAATGAGCGCAAATTCAGCCATCGTTAACTTTCTGTCAAAAAATTGACGGAAATGCTGACTAGGATGCTGATTTGGATATTTTTTGCAAAATACGTGGAAAAATATACGCCAAATGGATTGATGATGTATAAAGTTACTGAATTGGCACAAAAACTACGCCGTTTTAATTAATAATGTCTGTTATGCTTTGTTTCACTTCGTTAAATAATTTGTTAACTATTGTGATTTGCTTCCCCATTTTGTTAATAAGTTGTAACGAATTTGTTAGTCAAATCTGGAAAACCGACTTAACTTAGATTAACCATCTCATCATTGTCTACCACCGTCCACGGCCACCAAGAACATCACCTCCAAAATAACCAGCACCACCAAAATGAACACCACAATATCTATTTGGTCATCACAACACTACCATAGCTTACCCCTATACATGACGACCACCTTTACCACCACCACTAAGAAACAAGAACAAATCCTTTAACACTTTTAGAAAATCAAATTGAACAAATTGACAGATTATAATAGATCGAAATGAACACAACTTTGAAAAGTTCTAGTCTTGAAAAAAATCACTTTCTAAAATATCCGAAATCCCAAATGAAACCCTATAAAATTTAGAAACCCAGATTGTGTAAATAGATAAAAAGAAAAACTATAAAATTGAAAATAGAAAACCCAGATTGTGTAAATTTGAGATAGACTGAGGAGAAGAAGAAGAAAAAGATAGTCTTTGATACTCTCATC